>WNWU01000025.1:2721834-2736568 GCA_012654045.1 Ptyas mucosa
GTAGACCGGTGCCTCCAAAAACAAATGGATAGACCGGTGCCTCTGCTAAATCCTAAAGAATTGTCACATGACCATCAAACCACGCCCACAAAATAAGCCACGCCCACAGAACCGGTAGTAAAAAAAATTTAGAATCCACCCCTGCTCTGGAGGCCAGAAACGGCCCATTTCCAGACTTCCTGTTTTTCACCCTCCCAGAACCTCCACGTGAGCCCCGTACTTAACTGGCATCCAAAACATGTTGCGTGGAGACTCCTAGGAGGGGAGGGGCAGCATTCACATGCGTGTCTCCCGCATGCGTGGCACAGACCCGAAAATCAGCTGGCCGGCAGGAGGCACGCACACGTGTGTGGTGGCGCTGATCTATGGCGACACCACGCGTGCCCGCAGGAATGGCTGCGCATGCCACCTGTGGCACGCGTGCCATAGGTTCGCCGTCACGGCTGTAGGGTCTCCTGCTTGAGCAAGGGGTCGGACTAGAAGACCTCCAAGGTCCCTTCCAGCTCTGTTTTCCATGTTCCCCCTTCACCTCCTGATATTTTGTCGTCTTTCTCCTCTTCCTCTTTTTGTTTCCTTTTTTCCGAAGCTGCTTCCAACTCCGTTATTCTGTTAAGTTATTTTCCCTCAAATGTACTAAAAGGATGGGTAACAAAGGAAGCTGAGGAGTTTCTGAGCATGGGATTAGCTGAATAGCAGCCATCATTATAGACATACATCATTTGCAAGCCAAGGGGGGAAAAAAGGATGAAATATTTCTTTTTAATCCAATCCTCAGACTCACAAAATCTTAGGTTTCTTCTTTTTTTCTGTTTCCAAACTTGAAAGAACAACTTCAGTTTTGAAAGAAAGCAAGCCCAAGCTCAATGTCGAACAGTAGCTGATTTCCCCTACCCCACCCCTCTCTCTTTTGACCTCACGCAGACAAAATGTTGGATTTTAAACAGAAACAAAGGAGGGCTGCTGCCTGCAGTTTGTAACAGAAACCAAAAAGGCTTCTCTTCAGCTGTGTTTGCTTTCAGGGTGTTTATTGACACGGCACAGCTGCCGGGCGCCTCCAGTTTCATTTTTCAGAGCAAGCGCTCAAAGGGTTTCCTATTCAGAAGCGATTAAGGAGCCGAGAGAAGGGGCTTAGATAAAAAGCGCTCGATAGAGAGCCCTGCATAAAATAATTAAGCGATTCGAATGGGATTCTATAGACTAGAGGCTCCTCCAAGTTTTAGTAATAAAAGCGTTGGCTTCAGATTGGAGGCATCTGTTTTACTTTAGTTCTCCACATTGACCAGTTAAGAGCCTTGGTAGTACAGTGGTCTAAAGCACCCTGTTGTTAACACCAGCTGCCTGCAATTATTGCAGGTTCGAATCTCACCAAGGCTCAAGGTTGACTCAGCCTTCCATCCTTTCTAAGGTAGGTAAATTGAGGACCCAGTTTGTGGGGGCAATAAGCTGACTTTGTATAAATATACAAAAGTATGAAGGCTATTGCTTAGCACATTGTAAGCCACCCTGAGTCTCCAGAGAAGGGTGGCATATAAATCAAATTAAAAAAAATAAATAAGTACCATTAGCAGTTTGAAAGCATGCAAAAGCGAGTAGATAAATAGGTACCATTGGCAGTTCGAAAGCATGCAAATAGATAAATAGGTACCAGTGGTGGGACTCAAAAATTTTTTTACTACCAGTTCTGTGGGCGTAGTTTGGTGGGTGTGGCCAGGGGGTGTGGCAGGCAGTACTTGGCCTCTTGCACCCTCCTGGGAGGAAAAATGGGCTGTGGGGGGTACACACTGCCCCCCCTCCCCACACCCCATTTTGGGCCTAGTAGGCCTCCCTGCAGCCTCCTGGGAGTGAAAACGGGCCATCGGGAGAGCCCACTGCCCCTCCCCCACCCCGTTTTGGGCCTAGGAGGCCTCGTGGGAGCAAAAACAGGCTGCGTGGAGACTCCGGGAAGGGGTGGGGCCAGCCAGCAATTTATCTACCGGTTCGCCTGAACTGGCCCGAACCGGCTGAATCCCACCACTGATAGGTTGGGCAATTCGAAAGCATGCAAATGCCAGTAGATAAATAGGTACCTCTAATAGTTCGAAAGTATGCAAATGCAAATAGATAAATAAGCACTAGCAGTTCGAAAGTATGCAAATGCAAGTAGATAAATAGGTATCACTTTGGTGGGAAAGTAACAGTGTTCCGTGTGTCTTTGGCACATAGCCAATGACTACAGAAATGTCTTCGGACAACCCTGGCTCCCTCAGCTGAGTAACAGAGATGAGGACTGTGCCCTAAAATCAGTCAAAATTGGACAGGTGTAACTTTTTGCCTTTTTTAACTTCAACAGGAGTGGATTGGAACAAGAGGACATGAGGATTTTGTACAAATACCTTACCACCTCACTCTTCCCAAGACACATGGAACCTGAGGTGAGTTGGGTGTCTGGTCTTCCCCCGGAACATGCGGTGACCCTGGTTTAAAGAGAAACGACGTCAGGCACAAGTCTGATTTGCTTTAAAAAAAAAACAACTCAAATTTTTTTCTTGGCTGTCTCTTCCGTTTCAGTTGGCCGGAAGAGATTCCCCCATCCATATAGAAATATCCGGAAATCTGCAACACTACGGAAGGTAGGCATTCCTTATCTCTTGTGTCTTTGCATGCCCAATGGAGTGTTCGGTCTGAGGGCTCCCTGGTCTTGTTTGTATACCCCTTCCCACCACACCAGCACTGAGAAATGCAGCGTTGGTTTCCGCCATTTTGAAACAGCGCAAAAACTAATGTAAGGCTCGGAAAGCTTAACTTGCTTACATGGACAATAACCAAGTCCTCCCCAAACAGGAGAAAAATCAAAAATTCTGGCTTCTCCTCATAGATACGGCCTTTCCAATTTGGCCTGTTGTTATCTTTATTCACCCCCATGCCAAGTGACATCCGCAGCTGCTGAAGATTGGCTGTCTTCAAGTCTGATTTAGAATGTTACAGAATAACAGAGTTGGAAGGGACCTTGGAGGTCTTCTAGTCCAACCCCCTGCTTAGGCAGGAAACCCTACACCACTTCAGACAAATGGTTATCCAATATCTTCTTAAAAACTTCCAGTGTTGGAGCATTCACAACTTCTAGAGGCAAGTTGTTCCACTGATGAATTGTTTTCACTGTCAGGAAATTTCTCCTTAGTTCTAGGTTGCTTCTCTCCTTGGTTAGTTTCCATCCCTTGCTTCTTATCCTGCCCTCAGGTGCTTTGGAGAATAGCTTGACTCCTCTTCTTTGTGATAACCCCTGAGATATTGGAACACTGCTATCATGTCTCCCCTAATCCTTCTTTCATTAAACTAGACATACCCAGTTCCTGCAGCCATTCTTCATATGTTTTAGCCTCCAATCCCCTAATCATCTCGGTTGCTCTTCTCTGCACTCTTTCTTAATCTGCTTTCTTAATTTGCTTAATCTGCTATCATTTATCCAAGACTGCTCTATGTTAAAAGCAAAGAAATGGAGAAGTAATCCATTTGGGAATCAGGTCTATAAAATGAAGGTGGATTTCTTGGTGTTAGAAAGCTATAAAGCTGGTCTTTGGGCCAAGGTCTTAAGAGTTGCAACTGGAAAAATCCCGTCTTTGCTTTTTAGGTTCCTGACTGGACCTCTGAATTTGAATGACCCCGAAGCAAAATGCAGGTTCCCCAAAATATTTGTGAACACGGACGGTGCTTACGAAGAGCTTCATTTAATTGTGTATAAGGTAACTTTCCTCAATTCTCTAAGAAGAGGTGTTGATCCTCCAGAGAATTCAGTAATGTGGATGGAAAGGGGCCAGGGGTCAGCAACCTGTGGCTCTGGAGCCGCATGTGGCTCTTTCACCCCTCTGCTGCGGCTCCCTGTCACTCAAAATATGCGTCACAACTTCCAATGTGCGACACCCACCGGCATGTGATTTATTGAGCTTTCCAACCCCCGATAGGCCAACCCCATGGTCAAATCCAAGAAAAGAAAAGTTTCAGAAGAAAACAGAATCTTTAATTCAACTAGATATGCTAGTTTTGTGGCCACTCAAGAAATAGTCAGGCACGGGAAGGGTTTTGTGGCTCCCGGTGTTTTCTTTTCTGTGGGAAACGGGTCCAAATGGCTCTTTGTTTAAGTTTAAGGTTGCAGACCTCTGGCCTAGGCCTCTGTTTCTCGACTTAACGACTCGTAAGATACATGGACTTTAACTCCCAGAATTGAATGGCTGGGGAATTCTGGGAGTTGAAGTCCACAGGTCTTAAAGTTGCCAAGGTTGGACACCTTTGGCTTAGATGATGACTTCTTCTGGAGGTTATGGTGAATCTGAGATGAGGGTCCTATGCTTGGGGGGGTTACAACTCCTATTATCTCCACCCAGAGGTGAGCGTCACATACTGTAACAACCAGTTCGCCCGGAACCGAAAATGTGAGCGGGCGGCATTGAAAAACCAGTGATTATATAGGGCGTAATAGCTCCAGGGCAGGTGGGCAGGCCCAGCTGTTGGTTGGAACTACTGATTCGTCCTAACCGGCAGCAGCCCATAACTGTCTCCACCTATTCTGACCTAGGCTTCCCGAGTCAGTAAAACACATGAGTAGTCCCAAAAACCTCTTTTATTGCAACAACCGTGAATTCTGTTCATTCACAGAGGAGTCCCAAATAGTTGTAAAGAGTCTTTCGGGATAAGGCTGATAATCACCCACTTTTATCTCCCTTGACACGCTGCCAAAGACCTCATTGGCAAAGCCACACGGAGCCCAGAATCAAACAGAGCTTCAGGCTTTAAACTGAACAGAATGAACAAGCGTTGCTTCCTGCAAAGGCCCACGTGCCTTTGCTCCTCTTATGGGAGGGGCCAGTCATCTCCAAGCCTTACTCCAGAGTCGTCCCTTTTGTTTTAACTATTCGTCCCTTCTGGCAGCTCTGCGCAATGGCACGCTGGGAACAGGCTCCCCCTGTTCCTCTGCCTCGCTGAGGTCCGACTCTGGAGGCTCCGGAGGCAGCACATCACTCCTAGATGGCCCTTTCTCTGCCTCGGACGCAGAGCCCTCGTCTGAGACTCCAGGACTGGCCCATGTTCCTCCCCAGACTCCTCACCGTCTGACTCTGCTGCCAGCTTTGCAGGTCGCTGGCGGGCCACACCACCACCCCTTGGCCACACTATCTAGGTTTGACGGTGGCTGGAGGCTAATTTTGGGGGGTACCAGTCCTTCCCCTTCCACAATCGAAGTTATCCTTTCATCTCAAGAGAACATCCTCGAACTAGAGGTCTTTGTTATGCTCGCTTGGCCCAACATTCTCCATTTAGCCATAGATCCGGACTATAGCAACGAGATAGTCAAAAACGGCTGGTATGATCAATCTTTTGTCCCTTCCAGGCAATGAGCGCAGCTGTCTGCTTTATGATTGATGGTGAGTATCAAATAATAATGGTTGAAATCACCGTTCCTGTCTCGGTTCCCCAAATCCCGTCCTTTGAACATTCTCCGTGGTCGTTTGGAGATCAGTGGCGATAGACGGTTCTCTGTAAGATTCCCAGAATCTTGTAACGAGAGAATGGTTTGAATCATTTCCTGTTATACACGAAAGAGAAAATACCGGTTTTTTTGGTCTCTCTTTCTCGAGAGAGAGACACAGTCTGCCAGCAAGTCATCAAATAATAAAACTTCAATAAGCTTTGTCTAAACTGGGGCAGCCTGTGGTTTCTGGAGCTGTGACGGTCAAAACTAGAACTCTCTCCTATTTCTTTGAACTCGGCGACGTAGGTACCGTAGCAGAAATCCTAAAATAGCCATAACAAAGGTTTTGAGGGAAAAATTCCACCCCTGAGTAAATCAAATAAAAGTCCTGGGCCCAACCAGGCGCAGGGCCTGGCCCGGCCTCTTATTACATATGCCAGTTTGGCCTAGTGGTTAAGGTGCTGGCCTAGAAGCCAGGAGTCTGTGAGTTCTAGTCCCGCCTTAGGGATGAAAGCCAGCTGGGTGACTCTGAGCGAATCAACCAGGAGACGGCGAGTTCTAGTCCCACATTAGCCATGAAAGCTGACTGGGTGATTTTGGGCCAATTACTGGGAGACGCTGAGTTCTAGTTCCACCTTAGGCACAAAAGCCAGCTGGGTAGCTTTGAGACAGTCCCTCCCTCTCTCTCAGCTCCACCCACCTGGCAGGGTTGTTGTTACGGGGAAAATAAGAGGGGGAAGGACAATTATTAGGCAATCTTCATTACCTTGGGTTACTTATAAAATTAACAAGCACGCCGCGGGGTGAAAATCTGAACACGTACATAAATATCATCTCTCCCCACATTGTGGCTCTGAGACTCTTACTACCTTCTCCCTGAACAATCGCCTGCCCTATTGCAAATGTTCACACTCAAATTACCCTCAAGCAGGTATATTTGCTTTCTTTCTTTCTTTCTTTCTTTCTTTCTTTCTTTCTTTCTTTCTTTCTTTCTTCTTTCTTTCTTTTTCTTTCTTTCTTTTTCTTTCTTTCTTTCTTTCTTTTTGCAGTTCAACCTGATTTAATTATTATTTTTTGCATAATTTTTTTAAAAAAAATTTATTTCTCATAAACACATTTAAGTGTACAGCCCCCTAATCCATCATTAATCATTGATCGTTCATGTTATCCTTTAACTTTCACTTTTATTTTTTCGGGGCTGCTCTTTTACCATGTCCTCCTCTTGGTTTTACCACCACCTTTCCTCTTCTTCTCTTCTGTCCCTTTCTACTTTCTTCGTTCCAAGCCGGTGGTGAAATTTAAATTTCCGTACTACCGGCTCTGTGGGCGTGGCAGGGGAAGGATACTGCAAAATCTCCATTCCCACCCCACTCCAGGGGAAGGATACTGCAAAATCCCCATTCCCACCCCACTCTGGGCCCAGCCAGAGGTGGTATTTGCCGGTTTTCCGAACTACTCAAAATTTCCGCTACCAGTTCGTCAGAACCTGCTGGATTTCACCCCTGCCCCAAGCCACGTCAACCTACCACCTATGCTGCAGGTGGGGCGGTTCAACTCAACTCAAATCAAACCTTTATTGTCAATGCACGATGAAATTGATTCTCGCCTTTCTTCCCAACTCTTTCCCAGCCTCTGTGCAACCTACGTTGGATTTCTGCCGCCGACTCGATAGCCTTGTGGGTCCTCAGCTTACTGTCTTAGCTTCGGATATCTGCGAACAGTACAATCTCAAGAAAAGGGTGTCGGGGTCAGTTCCTTTTTTTACATATTTTTTTTTTTGGCTGGGGGGAAGAGGGAACGGCACCTTCTGGCTGTTAACATTAACGCGGTGGCTCAGCGGCTAAGGCACAACTTCAGAAGCTCAGCGGTTTGAATCCCTAGTACTGCGTAACAGAGTGAGCTCCCGTTACTTGTCCCAGCTTCTGCCAACCTAGCAGTTCGAAAGCACGTAAAAAATGCAAGTAGAAAAATAGGGACCCCCTTTGGTGGGAAGGGAACAGCGTTCTGTGCGCCTTTGGCGTTGAGTCATGCCGGCCACATGACCACGGAGACGTCTTTGGACAGCACTGGCTCTTCGGCTTTGAAATGGAGATGAGCACTGCCCCCTAGAGTCGGGAAGGACTAGCACGCATGTGCGAGGGAAACCTTTACTTTTTATTTGGGAGCTGTGGAAATGTTCTTAACAACACAGTCCATTTCAGTGGGCCAAACAGATGATGGTTAAAGAGGAGCAGGAGCTACATTAAGGGGTCCTTCCCACTGTTCAGTCCTTCCCCCATATTCTGAGTAATGAGTAGTAATCCCTTTTCTGATCCCCACCCCTGTGAAGGACAGATAAGCCACGGATTCCCCCGATGGGGGATTGTTGGCAGGCTTGAACTGAAGTTGGAGAAAGAGAATAACCTTGTTGACAGAGGGAGCAGAGACGAGGCTTCACGCTAAGCCAGAAAATGGACCTTGGGAGATGCCATCTTGGCTGACTCATCCCCTTGTAGTTTATTGGCTTGATCCCATCCGTTCGGTTTTAATTTGAAATTGGTTTTAACTGGGTTGTGGGCCGAAATTATTTAATTACCTTTTAAACTGTTTTTAAATTTTGTATATTATGTTTTATCTCGGCTGTTCACCGCCCTGAGTCCTGCTGGAGAAGGGCGGTATGGATAGATAGATAGATAGATAGATAGATAGATAGATAGATAGATAGATAAACTAATGTTAAGCAAACCAAGGTTTGTGTCTGTGGAGATTCTCAGTCATTCAGGTCACGGTTGTCCCAAAGGTGAGTTTTTTTGAAGAGGCAACCAGGCTTTCTGGTTTTTCTTTGAAGACATTTCGCTTCTCATCCAAGAAGCTTCTTTGGCTCTTGACTCGTATGGTAGGGAATAGAAGAACACAGATAAACCTCCAAGTGGCTTCAACGACTCTCTTAAAAAGGATGCAAATGACCAGCTCTGTCTCCGAGGAGTATTAATCCTTCTGTTCCTCACCATCCAGTCAGAGTTGAAGAAGCTTCTCAGATGAAAAGCGAAACGTCTTCAAAGGAAAAGAAAAACAGAAAGTCCAGTTGCCTCTTGGGAAAAAAAAAAAAAGCACCACTGGGACAAACCACGATTCAGCACTCTGAAGAAATCAAGCCATAGTCTGTGCGCTTGGCTTCATTTCCATCTCAGGTTGATCCTCACATCCTGGACATAAATCGTTTCAACCCCTACCCTCAAAACGATGCTATAGAGCACTGCACACCAGAACAACTAGACACAAGGACAGTTTTTCCCCGAACGCCATCACTCTGCTAAGCAAATAATTCCCTCAGCACTGTCAAGTAATTTACTAAGAATATATTACTATTATTCTTCTCTTCCTTTCTAGTATCTCTCTTCCCATTTTCCCATCTTCCCATGACTATAGCCATGTTGCTTGTATCTTTCAATTTACATTGTTTTTATTTGTTTTGTAGTAACAAATAATATTTGATAGCTTATTAGTAACCTAGTATCACTAAGTGTTGCATCTTTTTATTCCTGATGAATGTATTTTATTTTCCTTATGGACACCGAGAGCGTATGCACCAGAGACAAATTCCTTGTGTGTCCAATCACACTTGGCCAATAAAGAATTCTATTCTATTCTATTCTATTCTATTCTATTCTATTCTATTCTATTCTATTCTATTCTATTCTATTCTATTCTATTCTATTCTATTCTATTCTATATGAACAGAATTCTAGAAGAACCCATTCTGATATACCTGAAATGCATTTTCATCCCGCTCGCAGAAGGAACTGTGATGTCTCCTTTGACCGCTCGGTTCATCTCTTTCTTAGGTCCGAGAAGGAGCCTCAGTTTAAATTTATCTACTTCAATCATATGAATCTCGCCGAGAAGAGTACCATCCATCTGAGGAGGACGTCAACTGTCTCCCTTGGATCCGTCCATCCTGACTTGATGAAGATCCTTGGTGATATCAACAACGACTTTACGAGGTGATCTACCTTCTTTTATCTCCACTAAGCACCGTATTTTTCGGCGTATAAGACGCACCGGATATAAGACGCACCTACCTTTCTTTGGCAAGGAAAAGAAGAAAAAGAAATCTGCCTCTGCCTCCCAGCAATTTTGCCTCGTTGCAGCAAACGGCAAACAGCCTGCTTTACTTTCATTTTCGTTTTCAGCAGAGCTTGATTAGCACAAGGGAAAAAAATCTGCTCCCAGCAATTTACCTCCTTGCAGCAAGCAGCAGAGGTCCACGCAGCAATAGGCAATGGGAATCCCTGCAGCCTGAAACAGCTGAGAGTTGGGAGGCCAATCCAACCAGCAATCAGCTTGTGCTAATCAGGCTGTGCTGAAGGTGAAAGGGACTGTTTCTTCTTGCTCTTGGCTGCAAGGAGGTAAATTGCTGGGAGGCAGAGGCCAAAGGGTGGGGGCTAGTGGGTGGGCATTATACATTTAGTGTATAAGACGCACCCAAATTTTCACCCCCTTTTGGGGGGGGAAAGGTGCATCTTATATTCCGAAAAATGCAGTATTTTATCACTCTCCTAATCGTTTCAGATGCAGGATGAATCATATTTCCTTTTTTGACCAACGTTGGTTCATGACTTATCCTAAGCCTCTTTTCAATGGAACTGGCATTTCCAGCACCAAGGACTTCACAGCCGTCCTCTTCCTTATCCTCCTCTCCCTCTCCATAATCCCTTCTCCTTTCTAGCACTGATGATGTTACCTAGTTGGGTAATGAAACGTCTGCAAGAAAACAACCAAGCTCAGAGAGCACCAAGAACTTCACAGCCCTCCTCTTCTTCCTTCTCCTCCTCTTCCTCTCCATAATCCCCACTCCCTTCTAGCACTGATGACGTTACCTAGTTGGGTAATGAAACGTCTGTAAGCAAGCCACCGGGCTCCCGCAGAGACCACCAAGGATCCCTCCTTTCAACCCTGAGCTACCGATATTTGCTTTGATCGGAATCTGATCTGATCTTCTTGTTTAAAGGGTGGACGATGACGAAGAAATCATTGTGAAAGCCATGAGCGACTACTGGATTGTCGGCAAGAAGTCGGATCAGCGGGAACTGTACGTTATTCTGAATCAGAAAAACGCCAACCTGATTGAAGTGAACGGTAAGGAACTCAGAAATTGGACAGCGTTAATCTCACTGGGAAATACTAATCATTTGCCTGTTCAGCGTCGTTTTCAATCTAGAACCATCGTTGCGAAGCATGAGAGAAGAGCAATGAGGAGGTGGTTGTAAGTTTTGAGGCAGAAGAAACAGAGGGAAATGCAGATGTGAGTGAGGCAGGCCTAGAATTTGCATTTGGTTCAGTTATGCGTAGTATAGCAGAGTCAACCGAGTTGGAAGGGACTTTGGAGGTCTTCTCGTCCAACCCCCTGCCTAGGCTGGAAATCCAAAACACTTCAGACAAAATGGTTATCCAACCTCTTCTTAAAAACTTCCAGTGTTGGAGCAGTTACAATTTCTGGAGGCAAGTTGTTCCATTGATTAATAGTTTTGATCGTCTCCATAGGATATCCTGCTTTCTAGCGAATATAAATCGTGCGGCACAGCTGATCGCGGGAAATACTGATTCACCCGAACCGGTAGCACTTTTTAACTCCCGGTTCGGGCGAACCGGTCCAAACCGGTAGCATTTCACCCCTGCTTGGAACCAAAGAAACAATCCAAAGATAGACAGCTTTTAGGAAATCTGCTAAAGATACTTTTTATGTCTTGCCGATGGTAACTTTTCAACAACAATACTTCATTCTTTTAAGCTTTAAAACTCCCTCCTTTGTCCCCCTTCAGAAGAAGTAAAGAAACTTTGCGCAACCCAGTTCAACAATATCTTCTTCTTGGATTGATCAGCAGCCCCGGCTCTCATTCTTTGAAGATGGCTTCAAGACCCCCCCCCCAAAAAAGGTGTAATTTGTTTACTGGGACCAGTTCATCGCGTCGTATTACTAACTGGCCTAATGACAATAGTAAAGCAATACTTGCTGCGTAAGAATCCACTTTCTACAAAAACCATGTGCTCTCCGACCGGACTGTTTTGGTTTTTTTTTTAGATTTTAATGTATTTATGTTCAAAACGATTAAAATTGGTCAGAAGGAAACCTGCGTCATTCCGTGTCTCTGTTCGTCACTGCGTAACTTTACTGGAATAATAAAACTTTATTGTTACCACTTTAATCCTCTTTCTGCTCTTCGTTACAAAATAAAATGGTTTTATAGGCAGCTTTTTGCCTTGTGATGTTTCGACGGCCTGTAAACACAGGTAGTCCTCGACTTACGACCGCCGTCGAGCACCATATTTCTGCTGCTAAGCGAAACGGGCGTGAAGTGAGTTTCGCCCCATTTTACGACCTTTCTTGCCACAGTTGCTAAGTGAATCACTGCAGTTGTTAAGTTAGCAATACGGTTGTTAAGTGCATCTGGCTTCCCCGCTGACTTTGCTTGTCAGAAGGTCGCAAAAGGGGATCATGTGACCCTGGGTTACGGCAACCGTCACAAATATGAACCAGTGGCCAGGCCTCTGAACTGATCACGTGACCCTGGGGATACTACAATGGCTGTTAGTGTGAGAAACTATCACACGTCACTTTTTTCAGTGCCGTTGTAACTCCAAACGGTCACTAAATGGCTTACAATTTTTAACGACCACATGGCAGAATCCTCACGGTCACGTGATCAGAATCCAGCAGCTTGGCAACTGGCATGGACTTAACGATGGTTGCAGCGTCCCCAGAGTCGTGTGGGGGTTTTTTTGTGACCTTTTGACGAACAAAGTCAACAGGGAAGCCAGGTTCGTTTTACAACCGCGTTGCTAACTTTAACGGCCTCAGCGATTCGCTTAAGAACTTGTGGCCGGAAAGGTTGCAAAACGGGGCAAAACCCAACGGCTGTCTCGCTTAGCGACAGAAATGTTGGGCTCAATGGCGGTCGTCGGTCGAGGACGGGCTGTAAACGGCGGCCGTGCGGCTCTTCTCACTTTCTCTTCTTTTTCCATGCCATGGCTGCCTTGGTGCCGGCCGAGCTCTGGAGCAAAGTAGGAGAATCTTCCTTTGGAGGGGATTGGACCTGGCTCAGATTTTCCTCCATTTCTCGAGTCAGATTTTCCTCCAGTTCCAAGGCTGCTTTCTCAGCTGCCGCTTCTTCTAATTTTCGGGCCTCCTCGGCCTCCTTCAGAGCCTTGAGCCTGTCAAACCAAAACAGGAGGCCCGTCAGCGTCTTTGAACCCTAAACTGCAGGTCGGATGGTTGCTGGGTAGCCGTGGCCATGGTAGGCGTGGCCTAGTCGGCCTCCTGCACCATGGCAGGGGAGGGGGGCATTTTTGCCCTCCCCAGGCTCGGGAGGCTTTCCTCAAGCCTCCGGGAAATCGAAAACATCCTCCCCAGGCTCCGGAGGCCCTCTGGAGGCCGGAAACAGGCCCAATCTTCCGGTAGGCCAGTTTTTCGCCCTCCCTGAGCCTCTGTGCGCACCCTACACTTATCTGCATGCAAAACGGGCCACGGGGGGACTCTGGGGAGGGGAGGGGAGGGGTGGGCGGGGCCAGCCAGGAGTGGGATTTGCAGGGTTCTCCGAACTGCACAGGATCTTAGCTAGAGGTTCTCCCGAATCCCTGCGAACCCTCAGCAGCCCACCCCTGGTTTTGACCTAAAACCACTGTTTTCCAAAAATTTAATTTAATTTAATTTAATTTAATTTAATTTAATTTAATTTAATTTAATTATTTAATTTAATTTAATTTAATTTAATTTAATTCCCTCTCCGAAGACTCAGGAAGATCTATAGCAGGGGTGTCAAACTTAAGGTCCAGGGGCGGGATCTGGTCCACAGGCTGCTTAGATCTGGCGCGCGGGGGCCGCGTCGGAAACAGTGAAGTACAAGGAGTCTGTTTATTGGTTCTGCTAAGGCTGGGTCAGAACAAACGCGTCCTTGTCATGGTGGGTTTCAAAATTTTTTATTACCGGTTCTGTGGGTGTGGCTTGGTGGGCGGGGCATGGCTTGGTGGGCGGGGCAGGGGAAGCTTACTGCAAAATCCCCATTTCCTCCGGATAAGCTGGGACTCGGGAGGGAGAGAATGGATGGGGGCGGGGCCAGTCAGAATTTTTACTACCGGTTCTCTGAACTACTCAAAATGTCCGCTACCAGTTCTCTAGAACCGGTCGGAACCTGTTGAAACTCACCTCTGGTCCTTGTGCTACAGCTTTGATCCAAATCAACCCAACTTGGAACCACGGATGGTTGGCCGTATGGAGAAACCGTCAGGTTGCAGCCACCACCTTGGCTACCTTCAGACCCCAGACCCCCATCCCCACCCTCCAACCCGCACGAAATCCACGTAAAACAAACCACAGTGGCTTACTTGGCCTCTTCTTCCTCCTCTTGTTTTTGCCTCAGGATTAAGAGTTCCACTTCTCGAGCTCTGTTATCGACGATGGTTTTGTTCACCAGCTGCAAGTTTCTGTAGTTGGCGAAAAACTTTTTGACAAAGAAAATGTACATCTGACTCATCCAGAGGTTGAGCTTGTCTTTTTCCTCGTTTTTCTCTTTTTCGAGCTTTTCTGGAAAAGGGGAAAAAACAGACAAACAAACAAACTGAATGGTAGCAGGAAGGAAATACCTTTATATAAAACCATACGAAATGGGTAGAAGTCAAGCTTTTTTAAAAAAAAATTATTTATATGCTGCCCTTCTCCGGAGACTCAGGGCGGCATACAATGCGTTAAGCAATAGCCTTCATACTTTTGTATATTTTTATACAAAGTCAGCTTATTGCCCCCACAACCGGGTCCTCATTTTACCCACCTTAGAAAGGATGGAAGGCTGAGTCGACCTTGAGCCTGGTGAGAATTGAACTCGCAGTAATTGCAGGCAGCTGGATGTTATATGCTGCCTTAGTAGGAGGCATTAGCCTCCTATGCCACTCAGGCTCTTTTGCCAAAAATTCGCCAGAAAAGAAGTCCAAGTAGCTTAGATTTTTTTCTTCTTCTGTTCAATCATATCTTGTCTGTCGGAGAATGCATGGAGAAAACTCTGCGGTTTTCTTGGCAAGGTTTTTTTCAGAAGTGGTTTGCCATTGCCTCTTTCCTAGGGCTCGGAGAAATGGGCTGGCCTAAAGTCACTCGGCTGCCTTTGTGGCTAAGGTAGGACTAGAACTCACGGTCTCCTGGTGATTGGCCCAAAATCACCCAGCTGGCTTTCATGCCTAAGGTGGGGCTAGAACTCACAATCTCCTAGTGACTGGCCCAAAGTCACCCACCCAGCCTGGATGACTAAGGTAGGACTAGAACTCACA
>WNWU01000025.1:2760464-2772009 GCA_012654045.1 Ptyas mucosa
TGTGTGTGTGCTTGTCTGGGCTCCTGAAGCAGGGAGGGGACAGAACACTATGTTGTTTTGGCTGAAGACTCCACCCACCTTTGCTCTCCCCCTTCAGCTCCAAACTGTGTCAACCTGAATTCATGTGAGAATAACCCATGATTGAAACAACCCCACAGCCCAGTCAGATTCAGGCTTGACAACTTTTGGACTTCAACTCTCAAAATTTGTCAGCCAGCAATTCTGGGTTGCTGACGTCCACAAGCCTTAAAAGTTTGGAGATCCCCTGATCTATAGGTTCTTCTACGGAGAGAGAGACATGGACTTTTAACATATCTAACTAGGCCACTGTTTAGACAGTGTTTAGAATTCTATACAGTATCCAAACTTTGAGAAATAAGGTCTAGAGAGACCCTCAGGTCCATACAAGACTAAGCCCTAACCATCGATGATGATGGTGGTGATGAAGAAGTTATTCATTTAGTCGTGTCTGACCCTTGGTGATTCTGTGGACCAGATCTCTTCGCATCTTCCAATCTTGCACTACTTCTTTGAGTTGTTCTATAGTCTTCAGCCATCCTGTTCTTTGACGGCCTTTTACTGCTAACTCTTCCCAACATAATTGCTTTCTCCAGTGAATTCCCCCACATGACATACCCATAACTCTCTATAGTTGGAGGAATTGGGAAAAGATAAAACTGTTCTATTTGGTCTCACCTGTATACCATTAACCCACATTCCAGTGTATTCCTGGTTTGATGTAAGCCACCTCATTCGTCCTTCTCCATGGCGCAGGTCTCTCTCCCATTGTCCTTCATAGATATTTCCAGATTTGTAACTGTTCAAAGAGACCGAGAAGAACAGTAATATTACAGTTCAATAAACGGAGAAACATTATTTTAAGACAGACCAGGCCTTCCCTTATCAGGAACCTTCCAGATGGAGGTTCGGCTCCCAGCATCTCCATCTAAAATAGCCCTTTTAGTCAAACTATTTACTAAGTCTGCACTAATATAAATCTTCTCATCGTTCCTATCACCCATCTCCTTCCACTAATGACTGTATGACTGTAACCTTGTTGCTGATATCCTTACGACTTATGTTGACTGTTTCTTAATATGATTTGATTGCTTATTTGTTCCCTATGACTATCATTAAGTGTTGTACCTTATGATTCTTGATGAATGTATCTTGTCTTTTATGTACACTGAGAGCATATGCACCAAGACAAATTCCTTGTGTGTCCAATCATACTTGGCCAATAAAGAATTCTATTCTATTCTATTCTATTCTATTCTATTCTATTCTATTCTATTCTATTCTATTCTATTCTATTCTATTCTACTCTACACTTCTCTACTGTACTCTACTCTACTCTACTCTACTCTACTCTACTCTATTCTTGCTGAAAATTCTGGGACAGGAGGTCAAACGTCATACATCACAAGCTTTCCTCCCATTAAAAAAATATTAAAATATGCAGGAGCAATTTTTTCCTTCAGGAACACCACTGAGTTTGAAGCCTTATCATCCCTTCTCTTCATCCTAAAGCTTGGTTACTGGGCCAAACAGTATTTCCCAAAATCCCGCAGTTGCATTTTATTGTGGTCCCTGTCCTACTGGCTCCTTAAAATGGGTGTGAACATTCTTGTGATCCAGGGCGAACAATATCTCAGGGGCTGCCCCAAAGAAGAGGGAGTCAACCTATTCCTCAAAGCACCAGAAGGCAAGACAATAAGCAACGGGTGGAAACTAAACAAGGAGAGATCCAACCAAGAACTAAGGAGAAATTTCCTGACAGTGAGAACAATGAATCAGTGGAACTGTTTGCCTCCAGAAGTTGTGAATGCTCCAACGCTGGAAGCTTTTCAGAAGAGACTGGACAACCATTTGCCTGAAAAGCTATCTGGTTTCCTGCTTGAGGAAGGGATTGGACTAGAAGACCTCCAAGGTCCCTCCCAGCTCTGTTATTCTGTTATGTAAGTCCTCCGAAAGTGTCCATCAATGTCTAACTTCCCCACAGAGAAGAAAGGATCGTCTTACCGTCTTACTCCCCATCCACTTTTTACGTTGTTCACAAAGTCTCCTTCGTACCAAGAAGAACCTGCTTCGTTGTAGTAAATGGTGCCCTGAAAATCAATTGCAGAAACACTTTAATGCACTTAAAGAAGACTCGAGGACCTTCCGTCAGGTGGTACCCAGGCAGGACGCATGTTGCATTACTAAAACCAGGGGTGAAATATACTTACCTTCCCCAATCGGTTCGAAAGTGCACATGCGGACCCTCTGCGCGTGTGCAAATCCTTCTGTGCATGCGCAAACCCTTCTCCGCATGTGCAGAGGGTAAAAACAGGTTACTTCCTGGTTAAAACCAGGAAGTAACGATGACTGGGTGGGTGGGTGGAGCCTCGCGCCGCCATCGCTACCGGTTCCCCGAACCACCGGCCGCCATCACTGCCGGTTCGGCTGAATTGGTCCGAACCGGGAGCATTTCACCCCTGACTAAACCACTTCAGATTATCCATCAGTCTGCCAAGAAGCCAACTCCCAAGATTTCCCCCTTTGTGGCTGTGAGAACGAAAGGCCAGGAAGAGTTGAGTTGAGTTGAGTTGAGTTGAGTTGAGTTGAGTTGAGTTGAGTTGAGTTGACGTGACGTGACGTGACTTGACTTGACTTGACTTTACCTTTACTTTACTTTACTTTACTTTTTACTTTATTTTTACTTTATTGTCATTGCACCTCATACAACAAAATTAAATGCCATCTTCAATATACATTATAACTATAAAAATAAAATAAAAACACACATCCTTCACATTCTATATAATTGAACTGAAAACCCGATATTGCATTAATATTGCACTATACCGTAGAATTCAATATAGTTACTGCTCTGGGATAGAAGCTGTTTTTCAGCCTTGTTTTTATTATCCTGTACCGTCTGCCAGATGGTAATAGTTCAAAAAAAAAAAAAGGTGCCCAGGATGAGATGGATCTTTTAAGAATGTTTCGAACTTTTCTTAAAGAGGATTTTAAGTTGATGCTGGATGTGACAGCCATGATCTCTGCAAGGGAGAGCTTCCTGCCCAGAATGCAATCATGGCAACTACAGGTAACTTCAGACTTATAACCCACAATCGAGCTCAAAATTTCGGTTGCTAGGCGAGACAGTTCTGATGTAAGTTTTGTCCCTTTCTTGCCGCAAGTTGTTAAGGAAATCAGCGCAGTTGTTAAGTTAGTGACACAGTTGTGAAGTGACTCTGGCTTTCCCCGACTTGGCTTGTCAGAAGGTCACAAAAGGGGATTACATGACCCCGGGACATTGTAACCGTCATAACTATGAGTCAGTCGCCTAGCGTTTGAATTTTTTTTAAAAAAATAGTCTTTATTTACATTTATGATTAAAAAGAAAACCAAAAAAAAAAAGAACAAAAGAAAAAACACGACAAAACAAAACGAAAAACATAACATAAACAACGCATTAATAAACTAACATTTTACGTAATTCTATATAATAAATTCATAATACATGAATTTTGATCACATGACCATGGGGATGCTGCAACAGTCAGAAATGTTATGTCCTTATAAGGACATCCGCCCGGGGATTGGATAATCCTCCGGGCGGGAAATTTGAAACGCTGTCATTGGACGGCTGGTCTGCCGGAGCGCTAGAAAAAGGGCTCCGGCAGCACAGCCGTTCGTCTGTTCTGACTTAGTTGAGAGCTGAATAAAACTTGTTGAACAGACCCCGCTGGTCTCGTCTTCTTTCCCTGCGCCTGATCTAACAAGAAAAAGGGTCGTAAGTACTTTTCTCGGGGCCTTTGTAACTTTGAATGGTCACTAAATGAACTGTTGTAAATCAAGGACTCCCTGTATGCTTCCAGCGGCCACGTTTTCATTACCTTGCCGTGTCTCTTGCCTTCCACCCACTGGCCAATATACGAAACAGGATAGGTGCCACATTTGTACATGCCGAAACCATGTCTGATCCCGTTCTTCACTTCACCTTCGTACATACTGCCGTCCGGCCACTTGTAAGTGCCATGATGCATTTGCACATTCTTGACGAAGTTTCCCTGCAAGAGAGGAAAATATAGGAGTAAGAAAAAGCTCATCGCTTCCTTTCACCCGGAAAGGTAAGAACACTCGACAACGTTGAAGGTGGGGGGTGGGGGGGGGATGTCCTCCAAACTTGGCAATTTTAAGACTTGTGGACTTCAACTCCCAGAATTCCCCAGTCAGCCGTTTGAAATGAATGGTTGTTGTTGAATATGCAAGTAGGAGTGAGTCTTACATCAGCCTTCACTCAAGCTTCAGTGGCTGACAGGCTGGACGGCTCCCGATAAAAGGAGCTGTAGCCTCGGGCAGTCCCGAGTTCGTAATTATTTTGTTGTTGTTCCCTCTTGCCTACAATAAACGGTTGTTTTACTCTACTACGAAAGCCCTGGCTCTCTTTTCGTGTCCGGATTTAACAGTTGTCCAATCTCTTCTTAAAAACTCCAGTGATGGAGGAGAACCCACAACTTCTGAAGGCCAGTCGTTCCACTGATTCATTGTTCTGTCAGGAAATTCTGCCTTAGTTCTAGACTGGTTCTCTCTTGAGTAGTTTCCATGAATTGCAATGTCAGGGTTCCAAGTAATAGATCCACTGCAAGCAAAAACTCCAAGGCAAGGGGATTCCTCAAAGAATAGCTTTATTGGAAATATCACATTGGCACATAGCTGGTGAAAACCGACTCTGAGAGGCCTCTTGGTTTTCATCTAATTAAAAATAAAAATTTTCCCCCTCAAACCAGTGGTGGCATTCAGCCGGTTCTATCCGGTTCGGGGGAACCGGTAGTGGCGATTGTAAGATACCCATGCCCACCCGCGCGGACGTCATGAAGTTCAATTTCCACGTTTTCGAGGCTCTGCGCATGCGCGCCCATGCACATTTGCAAACCGGTAGGGAAGGTAAGTGAATACCACCCCTGCCTCAAACAATCAGTCACACGGCCCAATCATGGCAGCGTCCGCTGGTCTGGTGACGTCACTCCTCCTTCCTCTGACCAGGTGTGAGAACGTCCTTGGTTCCCAAGAGAAAGTATTTTGTTTTGACTAAACAACCCCAGTGTCGGCTTTGGAAGCCATATTAGGCCGGAAGCTTCAATGCTGCCCCCTCCTACTTTCCCACACATGAGGAGGTAGCAGCATTGAAGCTTCCGGCCTAATATGGCTTCCAAAGCTGACACCCAGCTCTCTCTAATCCCCCGCCCCCACCCCTCGGTGTCAGTGTGGCAACACCGAAGCATCCAAGATGTCTTCGGCCAGGGTCAGGTTCTGGGTTGACATGCTTCTTGTCCTGCCTTCATGCTTTGGAGAACCCAAATCCTAAATCCAGCACACGTGCTGGCAAGTAACCATCTTTCCGTTGTTCTGATTTGCAAGCAGTTGCAAACCAGGCCGAGAGTGGATCAGTTGAAAGAGACAAAGAACATCAACGCTACCGTTCAGTAAACGCAGGAGCATTATTTTAAGACGGACCAGATGGAGGTTCGGATACCTGCATCCCCATCTAAAAATAACCCTTTTCGTTGAAAATTCTGGGACAGTGCTTACCTCGTACTGCACTCCGTCGCTCCACGTGTAAGTCCCTTGTCCATGCATGAGCCCTTCTGAAAACACGCCCTACAAAATGGCAAGAAGAAGCTGATGAGTGGATGGTATGATGATCCCTCAAATCGCAGAACAGTAAGAAAAGTCAGATGTCTACATCGCTGCCAGTTCATGCCAGTGGGGGAATTCAAACTTTTTTTTACTACCTGTTCTGTGGGTGTGGCTTGGCGGGCGTGGCAGGGAAAGGATACTGCAAAATCCCCATTCCCACTCCACTCCCAGGGGAAGGATACTGCAAAAACCCCATTCCCAGGGGAAGGATACTGCAAAATCCCCATTCCCTCCCACCTCCAGGGGAAGGATACTACAAAATCCCCATTCCCTCCCCACTCCTGGGGGAAGAATACTGCAAAATCTCCATTCCCTCCCCACTCCAACCAAAGGATATGCAAAATCCCCTTTCCCTCCCACCTCCAGGGGAAGGGTGCTGCAAAATCACCATTCCCACCCCATTCCAGGGGAAGGATACTGCAAAATCCCCATTCCCTCCCCACTCCAGGGGAAGGATGCTGCAAAATCTCCATTCCCACCCCACTCCAAGGGAAGGATACTGCAAAATCCCCATTCCCTCCCACCTTCAGGGGAAGGATACTGCAAAATCCCCATTCCCACCCCACTCTGGGGCCAGCCAGAAGTGGCATTTGCCAGTTCTCCAAACTACTCAAAATTTCTGCTACCGGTTCTCCAGAACCTGTCAGAACCAGCTGGATTTCACCCCTGGTTCACGCCACCCTTTCAAGCCACATACAGGAAATAAAAGAAGCTGGTCTTTGAATCCACCCTACTCCTCAAGGAAATAATGAAAGGGCCGCCCGCCTATCACACGGGAGGAAATTCTACATCCTTAAGATTTAACACACAGATGCTGTCACCTTGTAGACGTTGCCTCCTTGAAAATAGGCAGTTCCTTCCCCTTCATACAACCCGCGGACCTTTTCTCCTTCGTACCTGTGGAGAACATAAATTCAAGATGAAAATTCACCTGCGTTAATAAATCATACTTGAACACACAGCCATTTAGGGCACGGTCAAGTCAACACCGAGCTCTGTAGAGCACATTTTTTTAAAAAATCCAAATGCAGCAATAAAGAAAAAATTTAAACCTGGCCAATTATGATCAGAGGAATCTTCTCAAGCCTAGAAAAATCCCAATGGGGAGTCACCCCCAGACAAGCTTCACTTATTCCAGTAAATAAGCATGGTTGATCTTGGCTTCACATCTTATCCATCCATCCATCCACCCATCCATCCATCCATCCATTCGTATCTCGCCTTTATTACTTTTACAAATAATTCAAGGTACAAAAAAGAGCCTTGGTGGCACAGCAGACTAAAGTGCTGTTAAGTAGCACCAGCTGCCTGCAATTATTGCAGGTTCGAATCTCACCAGGCTCAAGGTTGACTCAGCCTTCCGTCCTTCCGAGGTAGGTAAAACGAGGACCCGGATTGTGGGGGCAATAAGCTGACTTTGTATAAAAAAGAACACCGCTTAGGGGGGGCCGAAAGCCCTACTAAGCAGGTAAATACAAAAGTATGAAGGCTATTGCTTAATGCCGTGATGGCGAACCTATGGCACGGGTGCCACAGGTGGCACGCGGAGCCATATTGGTGGGCACGCAAGTGTTGCCCTAGCTCAGCTCCAGCGCACATGCGTGCTCTGGCCAACTGATTTTCAGGCCTTCCGGTCCCACTAGAAGTTGGCAAACTGGCTGTTTCCAGCTTCCGGAAGGCCTCCAGGGGATGGGGAAGGCTGTTTTTGTCCTCCCCAGGCTCCTAGAAAGTCTCTGGAGCCTGGGGAGGGGGGAAAACGGGCCTACTGGGCCCCCTGTGCCATTGCGTGCCAAAAGCAGGGGGAAGTGTGTGGGGGGTCACATGCGCATATGCGGGAGGGTGGGGCACATTGAATTATGGATGTGGGCACATGCACCCATGACCTCCCACACGACCCCCACTTTTGGCACACGATGGCAAAAAGCTTAGCCATCACTGGCTTAATGCATTGTAAACTGCCCTGAGTCTCGGGAGAAGGGCGGCCTATCAATCGAACCAATAAATAAATAAATAACAAATAAAATGTCCAATACACCTTCTTCCTCCTATTTTCCCCACAACAACCCTGTGAGGTGGGTTGAGCTGAGATAGATGGACTGGACCAAAGTCACCCTACCGGATTTTGTACCGAAGGTAGGACTTCAATTCACAGTGGCCCCTGCTTTCTAATCTGGTGCCTTCGCTGCTAGACCAAGCTGGCTCTGTCTTGTGTGTATTCCTCCATCGTGATGTGCTAACCCTGGATTACGCCGTAGCAGAGTGAGCCAAGAAAAGCCACGATGGGTTGATTTGGTGAAAGATTTATTCGTTGGTTTGTTGAACTACTACATTTGTAGGCTGCCCGTCTCACCGTTGAGCGACTCACGGTATCATAAAATGAATTAAAGGAGAAACATTAAAATTTCAAATCTTAAAAGCATCTAAAGAGATAGCACTGAAGATGAAGACCACACGTCGCTTGGATTTGTAGAATGAAAACAAACCTCCCTTGGTGATTTGAGGTTCTGGTTAGCCTCTCCGTCCAAAACTGGAAAAAGGAGACAGCTTTCTGCAACCTGCCCCATCTCCCAGATACGTGGGGATCCCCACACCAGAATTTCAACCAGTTGGCGGGGTCTTCTGGATGTTGAGGTTCTAACACATCTGGAGGGCACAAACAGGGGTAGGCTGCTGGGGGTTCGGGAGAACCTCTAGCTAAGATTCTGTGCAGTTCAGAGAACCCCCAAATCCCACTCCTGGCTGGCCCCGCCCACCCTGCCCCTCCCCTCCCAGGAGTCCCCATGTGGCCTGTTTTGGATGCAGGTAAGTGCAGGGCACACGTGTAGGCTCAGGGAGGGTGAGAAATGGGCCTACCGGAAGTTCGGGAGGGCCGGAAATGGGCCTCCAATGGGCCTCCAGAGCCTGGGGAGGCCGTTTTTGCCCTCCCGGAGGCTCAAGAAAAGCCTCCGGAGCCTGGGGAGGGCAAAAACGTCCCTCCCTGCCATGGTGTAGGAGGCTGACTAGGCCACACCCACCATGGCCACGCCTACTCAGCAACCAGACCGAGAACCCCTTGCTAAAATTTTTGAGCACAAACTATCAAAAATCACAAGCAGGGATTCCGCCAGGTTTCAAATTTGGTCAAAAAAAACCCCTCCTTAGATACCAGTCCCCTGTAACTTCTCCCCATTTTTAGCAAAACTCTGGTTTTACCTTTCAACAATCAGTTGTGTGAGGATGGGTTCTTCATACTCAATGGGTTCAGGGACAGGGGGAGGCTGTTGGTTCTTGTTTTCTTCTTTGGAAGTTGCCCGAGTAGCCAAGTGCTCATCCCCCTGGTCTGACAGAGGTGGGACATTCAGGTTGGAAACTGCTAACTCGATGGATGTTTCGTGGGCTGCGGCAGACCCGGATTTATCTCCTTTTTTACTGTCTTTCTTCTTATCTTTACCCATCGCTCCGACGTAGGGCAGACTTAGCCGTCCTGCCAACGAGTGAAGCTCCTGTTATTATAATTAATATTAATAATATGATTAATATGGGATCTGCTAGATGATCACTGGACAACTTTCTATTCATTTCTATTCACTGTATTCTAAAAGCAGGAAATGCATCCAGTTGGAAAAAGTACAAATTCAGCCAAATTCCTTTTGGATAAGAAATTTGTGAGGAGGCCTCTAAGTTTTCAGAAGAAAGGAACATTCTGGTGACATACAGCTTAAAGGTTGGTTAGGTCAAGGGTATCTACATGAGCTAGAAGTTGTCTATCAACAGAAGATAATTGGAATCTATGCTCCAGTAATTTACAGAAGAATTATGATTGTTTGGCAAAGATAATGTAAAACTTTAGTAATTAGGAAATGTCAATTAAATGTAACCAATGTATGTAATGAGAAAACTGCTGTGTTAGCAGAATCCTTTGTTTGAAAATGTATAAAAACTATGGTCTCAAATTCATAAGTTGTTCAGACTTTTAGGTACACATACCTTTCTGAACCTATTGCGCAATAATAAACTGGCTCTGTCTGACCCAAAGGGATGTCTCTTATATCCTTTCTTCCATAACACTGTTTTTAATCTAGAGGTGGGGGAAAAAATAAATATTTCGTTAGGAGACTTACCTAGACTTCAGAAAGCGAAAAATGGTTGAAAGAGATACACAAGTATTCCTCGACATACGACCGCAATGAAACCAGAATTTCCGTTGCCAATCAGAAAGCGGTTGTTAAGTGAATCGTGGCCGATTTTATTACCTTTTTGCCGTGGTTCTTCAAATCACTACAGTTGTTAAGTGAATCACATGGTCAATAAAATTTAAAACGAGTATGTTTATTACTTATTTTCTTCGTTGAGCAATTCAAGGCAATGGTGATACTGAATTGTAATAAAAACTTACAGTCGTTGGCCAGAAATCTACTGAAATAAATAAAACCTGATACATTAAAAAAAATTATAATTTTTATAGGTGTTCAAAGAATTTGCTGCTTCGTAGCATAGCTAAGCAACCATATAAAAAAGGCTTCATAGAACTAGGAGATATTAAATTTATTTTATGTTGCTTTATTATAAAAAAAGCATTTTTTTAAAAGCATTGTAAGCCGCCCTGAGTCTCCGGAGAAGGGCGGCATATAAATCAAACTAATAAATAAATAATAAAAGTCCTTTATTTCAGAAAACTGTCCTATGGACTTATTTATGTATTTATTTTCAAAAAATCACTTTTTTTTGCCCTTCCCTTTTATACTGTACAAATGGGCCTGTCTAATGCACAGCCTAAATGCAGAAATCTTCATTAATACTTGCTTCTTATAACTCCAGTTTAAAGTTTATAACTTTAGAAAAAAGTGCTTTTTAGATATTTTTAGCTCTTAATGTTAAACTGCACTTAGTTTTGCTCTTGAATTTTTCTTTGTAAAGCCAAGTTACATACATAAACAATGAAAATTCCTTACTCTGATGGATCCTTTATATTTATTCCCCACAAAAATATGGTCATTGTACTCATGGCACAATTTTTTTTTTATTTTTAAAAAAACCCAGACCACTTTCTAAAAACTGAGAGCTTTATCTCATTGTTCTTATTTTTTTTTTAATCGTCCTTGGATTGTAAGGCTTTTTGGGGGGAAAAAATGTTTCTATTCTAGAAAACATTTGAAAACGCCAAATGTAATTGCAAAAGAACCACTCAAAACTGTAACTCTTTAATCAAATTTTAAGGCTTTTTAAGGCCTTTTGATTAAAATTTAATCAAATTTTAAGGCCTTTTAAGAGCCGGAACAGATCCAGATTTGTAACAAAAATAAGAATAATAACTACTAGCCCCAAATCCTTGCAAGGACCAGCAGCTTGGGAAGGATGTTCCAAAATTTGCAATAACCTTATTAGCCATCACAGGAACAGGATGGGGATTAGGGGAATTGTAGTCCTTCAGCTATCAGGGGCCGGGCAGCAAACTGCAAACTTGAAAGCCACGAAGAAAACCAAGGGAAAAATATATATATATATTAAAATCCACCTCTTTGGAAATCCCTATTTTGCAACCCTTCGCAAAAGCTGCCTGAAGTTTTCCTTGCGATGCCAGTTGCTAAGAGGCCTGAGCCGTGGCCATAGCAACCGCGGGTAGGGCTTGGGCGGTAGCCATAGCAACCACGGGGCTGGGCGGGGCGAGAGAGAAAGAGAGAGAGAGAGAGAGAAGCTTCCTGGTTGTTTCCAGAGAAGTAGGCGGGGCTTTGGCCAACCCTTCTTCCGGGTTCACCTTTCTGGATAATGCAGTATAAAACTTTACAGAATCATAGACTCACAGAGCTGGAAGGGACCTCAGAGGTCATCCAAGTCCAACCCCCTTCTCAAACAGGAGACCCTTACAGAATCATAGAAT
>WNWU01000025.1:2772019-2796830 GCA_012654045.1 Ptyas mucosa
CCAGTCCAACCCCCTTCTCAAACAGGAGACCCTTACAGAATCATAGACTCACAGAGCTGGAAGGGACCTCAGAGGTCATCCAGTCCAACCCCCTGCTCAAGGAGCAGACGGTTACAGAATCATAGGAGGACAGAGTTGGAAGGGACCTCGGAGGTCACTTTGTCCGAAACTGGCTCAGATTTGCAAAGGGGCAGCTTCGGTTTTGAGAAAGTCCAATTGCACAACTGCGGAATAGCACACATCTTTAGAAAGTTGTTTGTTTGTGCATGTATCACATTGAGGACACAGAACATAAAATCACAGGGTTGGTAAGGGACCTGGGAGGTCCTCTCGTCCAATCCCCTGCTTGAGCAGATCTTACACCATTCCAGACAAACGCTTGTCCAGTTTTCTTCTTCGCAGCAATAAAAATGATAGGTGTGTAGAAATAAACTCCATTAACTTTGTTATTTTATTTGATGAATTAGAATATTAGCTTTTTATTCTGTACAAATCATTTGAGATTGATCAGGTCTGCCTGCTCTTATTTGCGATTAATTGCATGCTTTCAAAATTATTATTTTTTAAATCGTAAGAGGCACAAAGAATTTTTTAAAATATTGAATTCAAGGTAATGTTATAAAGAAGATACAAGGTGCTAGATAAATTCCAAGTCACTCAGATTTTAGAAATGGCCCAACAACTCCTTTATTTATTAGAGCTAAACTGATGCTGTTTTAGAAGGGAAGTTATTGCTTTTCTATTATCCAGGAGCAAGAAAGTCATTAAGATACAGTAGATTAGAAAGGAATTTAAAGGGAAATGTTATGCTCAAAACAATGAAGATTTAAAGTGCCAATTGGAACATGAATTATGCTGCTGTCACTGTTAAATGTAGGGCGAGTTTCAGCAAAAATATTTTGCAGAAAGTCTGGGAATATCAAACTACTGATCTGCAGATTACTCTATAGAACTATTTCTCAACCTTGACCTTTAAGATGCATAGACTTCAGTCCCCAGAATTCCTCATGCTGGCTGGAGAATTCTGGGAGTCGAAGTCCACACATCTTTAACTTACTGAGATTGAAATGTTGCTTGTCCTTTAGGTTCCATAGAGAGAGACACATGGAGCTTTTAACACTTCTAACAAGGCCATTCCTTCGACATCAACATGAATTTTATATCTAGTATGTTCCGGCAGATCAGGATTTTAAAATAACAAAAGTTCACATTAGCAGCCTGTAGAGCTTATGCTTTATTTTTGATAAATTAATTGTTGACTGGACTACACTGCTCAAAAAAAAATAAAGGGAACAAGCAGAAGACATCCGAGATCTGAATGAATGAAATAGCCTTATTAAATACTTTGTTCGTTGCATATAGTAGTTTTGTGTTCCCTTTAGTTGTTTGAGCAGTGTATAAACTACTGTATGTAAAGAACAAAGTATTTAATAAGGCTATTTCATTCATTCAGATCTCGGATGTCTTCTGCTTGTGTTCCCTTTATTTTTTTTTGAGCAGTATATATAGAATATTTCCTAAAGCATGACAGCTTTGCATCATTTTATTATATGTTTTTTCTCTCTTCTCTATCCCACTTTGTTATAGGTGATCTAACGGCCCTATATGATGGATCTGAGACCTATAATAAAGTAACCAATAGATTTAAAATTGATCATTTCATTCACAATTAGACAAATCAGATGCCAAAGGCTGTTAATAGTAGAGACTTGTTTAAGCCTTTCATTTTTCCAATTACTAAAATGCTGTGACACCATAAAACTCACAACTGGCATTAACCATCTCTATCATACCTACAGGAACTGGCCCTCCCATTGTACATTGTAGATGGGAACCACTCTTAAAGCACAAAGAACATACGTATATTTAAAAAAAATCTTTATTTACAAAACAGGTCTGCTTCAAAACAGGAAGTCCTCTAAAGAGTCAGTTACATACACTCAATTCTTTCTGTCCAGAGGAAATCGATAAAATGGACAGAAAACCAGTATTTCTACAAAGGCAGCAATAAGACGAGCCCATTTTTTGGGGGAAAAAACCCACTATTTTCCGACTGCTTTTGCAAACAAAAATGTGAAAAGTCTTTTTTTCAGACGGCAGGATATGGAAAGTTATTGTGTCCAGTTATTGAGAGAGAAAGAGAAGAAGAAGGGAGAAACCCCCCCCCCCCCTTCTTCTTTTGCAACACGAAACCATGATTTAAGCTTCCGGCCCAGCAAAATCGAGAACCTTGCCATAGCCTGTGTTTCTAAAATGAGACTGCGGTTGCATTCCACAATAAAGTAAAGAGCTAGTAGCCTGTCACAATTGTGCAATGAGGTCCAGGTTGGCTAAATGTCGTATGGTGGGTCTGCCGTGGGGACAGTTCCAAGGATGCTCAATTTCGCCCATGTGAGAAATCAGTTTCTTCATTTCACTGGCCGTGAGGGCGGTTCCAATCATCACCTGTAACAGGAGCAAAGTTTAGAGTTCAGTATCAATTCCTTTTAGCTTAGCCCAGGGGTCAGCAACCCGCGGCTCTGGAGCCGCATGTGGCTCTTTCAATCCCTCTGCTGTGGCTCCCTGTCGCTGGTCGGCTCCACAATTGATGGGGCTTTCGGTTAAGACAGGTAGAGGAAAAGGACAGCGTGCTAGGAGGAGACTCTATGGTGGGGGAACTGGACCTCCTGTCGGTTCCAGAGTTGAACGGGGTGTGTGTGTGTGTGTGTGTGTGTGTCCAGTTAGGACTTCTGTGGCTCTTTGAGCGTTTAAGGTTGCCGACCACTGGCTTAGCCGCTCCCTTATTCCTTGAAATAACCCACTCAGGTGACAATGTTCCAAGCCATGCACCCATAGAAAGCAGAATTCCATGGCAGGCAAATTCCTCAAAAAAACAATTTTATTGGATACATCATATTGGCACAGACCGGGGAAAGCCGACTCTGAAATTTCCCGCGGCTTTCACCTAATTAAAAAGTAAACGTTTCCCCTTTCCCCTCCCAAATCACTGGTCACGTTGTTCAATCCAGGTGCTGGCTGGTTGCTTGGTTACTTCGCTCCTCCTCTGGCCAGCCACCTGTGAGAATGTCCTTGGTTCCCACAGGAAAACTTTATCGTTTTGTCTAGAAAAGCCCATCTAGCTATTTCCCCACTCCCTCTAACCCTAACCCTATCCCCCTCCCCACTACCCCGCTCTGTAAAGCTGAAAAGATTGGGGAACTCACATGATCCCGGAACACTGAAATGGTCATAAATATGAACCACTTGTCGAGCGTCCAAATTTTGATCACGTGACCGTGGGGATGTAAGTATGAAAAATACTGTAGTCTGTCCATCTCTTCACACACACTCTGTCTGTCTACACACATTCTCTCTCTCTCTTCCCTCTCTCTACATCCATTCACACAAAGGTTACACACACAATCTACCTATCTGTGCACAATGAAGAGGGATATACAGGTAGTCCTCAAATTACAACAGTTCGTTTAGTGAAATTCAAAGTTGTGACGGTGCTCAAAAAAGTGACTGTTTTTCAAACTTACAACCCCTGCCATATCCCCACGGTCATGTGATCAAAATTCAGATGCTTGGCAACTGATTCATATTTATGACGGTTGCAGTATCCTGGGATCACGTGATCCCCTATTGCAACCTTTTGGCAAGCAAAGTCAATGGGGAAGCCAGATTCACATCCATCCATCCATTCATGCCCCAGTTTACAGCAAGTTATACTTACGGATTTTCGACATGCTCGAGAGGCGAACATCTGTCTTACTCTGGATGGCCTGCACATGATTCCCGGAGAATCGCTTAACATAAAGATTAATTCTTCTACGTCTTGAGGACCAAAAGTCCAGTTTTTGCTGGTTGGTAAAGATATGAGCTTCACTCTCTGAGTTACAGGAGCTGAAAGGTTTTAAAAATAACATAATGGTCACGGTCTCAGTGAGATAACATTTCAACATCTAACCCAACTGCTCCTGTAATAATTGCCAATTAGGAGCTAAATAATTGTAGGTTTTAAGTTTTAAACCGAGTGTTATTTTTTTCTGGCAGGAAAAGAATATTCAACTGAACTCCAAATTCAAAGACCGTTAGAAGATCCTTCTGTCAGGCAGGTTTAAAATGGAATTGTTCGACGTGCTAATTTTTCCCATTTTAATTATTTGAAAGATGTTGTACACTCCCAAAGCAGAGACCAACACTTTCTCCCCACTTCCGTTATACCAAAGCTAGGAGAGATAGGGTAGGGTAGAACTCACCGTTTTCATCAACCACAAAATCAAATCCATTTTTTTGGAAAATCTCCAGATTATCCATCAAGATACTTTCACTCACAGCGGTTAAATTAAGATTTTGAGGCCTGGAAAAGTGAGGCACAGAAAAAGAGAAGCAACAAGCATTAAATCTGAAGGCAACTTTTCTGGAACTGTGTATATTTATTGTGTGTGGTATATATCTACCGTGTTTCCCCGAAAATAAGACCCTGTCTTATATTTTTTTGAACCCCGAAATAAGCGCTTGCCCTTATTTTCGGGGAGGTCTTATTATTTTAGGGCGCGTGGAGCAAGATGGAACTCCTCTTGCCGTCTTACCTGATTTCCAGCTCTGCGTTTAAATATTTTCGGGGAGGGCTTATTTTCAGGGAAACAAGGTAAGTATGTATGTATGTATGTATGTATGTAGAGATAATAAGATAGATAGATAGATGATAGATAGATAGAGGATAGATGATAGATAGATAGATAGGTAGATAGATAGATAGATAGATAGATAGATAGATAGATAGATAAGAGGATAGATAGATAGAGGATAGAGAGATAGATAGATAGATAGATAGATAGAGGATAGATAGAGGGATAGATAGATAGATAGATAGATAGATAGATAGATAGATAAAAATAGATGTGTAGACAGCTTTATGTATGGATACATAATACAGAGTTATGTATGGATAGATAGACCGGGTGTGTAGATAGATAAACTGTGTGTGGGTGGATGGACAGATAAATAGATAGGACAGATAGGATAGAATAGCAAGTGTGCAGACAGATAGAGAGAATGTGTGTGGATAGACAGACAGACTGACTTTTCACACTTATGATTCATTGCAGCATTCCCACGGTCACATGATCAAAATTTGGATGCTTGGCCATTGGGTCATATTTATGATGGTTTCAGTGTCCTGAGGTCAAAAGGTAAGATTATATGTGTGTAGATAGATAAACTCTCTCTGTGTGTGTGTAGGGAGGGAGGGAGATAGATAGATAGGTAATGATATAGATAATAGATAGATGATAGATAGATAATAGATAGATAATGATATAGATGATAGATACCATATTTTTCGGAGTATAAGACGCTCCGGACTATAAGACGCACCTACTTTTTTTGGGGAGGAAAAGAAGAAAAAGAAATCTGCCTCCCAGCAATTTTGCCTCCTTGCAGCAAATAGCCTGTTTTACTTTCAGTTTCGTTTTCAGCATAGCTTGATTAGCACAAGGGGAAAAAAAAAATCTTCTCCCAGCAATCTACGTCCTGGCAGCAAGCAGCAGAGCCCTGCGCAAAACCGCTGAGAGCAAAACAGCTGAGAGTCGGGAGGCCGATCCAATCAACTTGTGCTAATTAGGCTGTACTGAAGCTGAAAGGAGCCGTTTCTTCCTGCTGCTTGCTGCAAGGAGGTAAACTGCTGGGAGGCAGAGGCCAACGGATGGGGGCCAGTGGGTGGGCGGGGCTACATTCGGTGTATAAGACGCACCTAAATTTTCACCCGCTTTTAGGGGGGGGAAAAGGTGCGTCTTATACTCTGAAAAATATGGTAGACGATATAGATAGATAGGTAGATTAGGTAGGTAGGTAGATAGATAGATAGATAGATAGATAGATAGATAGATGTAGGTAGGTAGATAGATAGAGGTAGGTAGATAGGTAGGTAGATAGATAAATAGAGGTAGGTAGATATAGAGGTAGGTAGGTAGATATAGATAGATAGAGGTAGGTAGGTAGGTAGATGTAGATAGGTAGGTAGGTAGATAGATAGATGGAAGGATAGATAGATATAGATATGATATAGCTAGCTATGAATGGATGGATGGATAGATGGATGGATGGAGGTAGGTAGGTAGGTAGGTAGGTAAGTAGATAGATAGATAGATAGATAGATAGATAGATAGATAGATAGATAAATAGCTAAATACATAAATAGATTTTGTGTGTTTCTGTGCATATATTCTGTGCATATATTTGCTTGTTCGTGGCTTGGCATCTTGGATGAATCAGTTATGGCTCAGTTCAGGAACTTTCCACCCCCTCCGCCCCGAAACTGTTGAGAAGTCACTCACTTGATCAGCTTCTGCCCTTGCAGGACGGTGTGCTCTTGGAGCATCTCAAAGTTGTATTTTTCATCGGTAGCGTGCTGATCGACGATGAAGAGGTCCGATTTCAGCTTGGCGATGATAAAGCCCAGGTTAAACTGGCCAACGATCTCCATTTTAGCAAACATCTCTTTCCTGCACGCAGAGGGAGAAACACAGAGAGACGGAGACTGTCAGACCTGCCTTCTCATTTTTAAAACCTGGGGGTTCCCCCCCCATCCCCAATTCTCGAATCCAGAACTTGTTAATATCCTCAAGGAAGTCACAAGCCCTCAATTCTTTGCTACGCAGAAAAAGCTACGTTCGGCCTTCGAATCTAAGGCTGGATTTGCTTGCTTGCGTTTACACACAGACTCGCACAACAAGCCAAATCAATGAGGGAAGCTGGATCTGCTTAATGACAGCCGTGATTCATTTAACGACGGTGGCAAAAAAAAAAAGAAGGATGTAAAATTAGGTGTGACTCACTGAACACCCACATTGCTTAGTGAAGGAAGTTCGAGTTCCCAATTGTGATCGTAAGTCAAGGACTGTAGAGTCTCTACAAGGTCACTCAGAGTCATAACCCATAAGGCTAAAGGTAAAGGTTCCCCTTGCACATATGTGCTAGTCATTCCCGACTCTAGGGGGCAGTGCTCATCTCCGTTTCAAAGCCAAAGAGCCAGTGCTGTCCGAAGACGTCTCTATGGTCATGTGGCCGGCATGACTCAACGCCAAAGGCACACGGAACGCTGTTACCTTCCCACCAAATGTGGTCCCTATTTTTCTACTTGCATTTTTTACATGCTTTTGAACTGCTAGGTTGGCAGAAGCTGGGACAAGTCACGGGAGCTCACCCCGTGACGTGGCACTAGGGATTCGAACCACTGAACTGCCGACCTTCTGATCGACAAAGCTCAGCATCTTAGCCAACGAGCCACCGCATCCCCTTCATAACCCATAGGGACATCCCATAAATCTGACAGATTACAAGGAGTTCTCCAATTACAACAGTTTGTTTAGTGATCATCAGAGTTACGACGGCAGTTGGAAAAAAGTGACTTGTGACCGTTTTTCAGACTTACGACCGTTGCAGCATCCCCGTGGTCACATGTTCAAAATTCAGATGCTCGGCAACTGGTTCATATTTATGACAGTCGCCGTGGACCGGGGTCACATGATCCCCTTTCGCGACTTTCTGACAAGCCAAGTCCATGGGGAAAGTCGTATTCGCTTAAACAACTGGGTTACTAACTGAACAACTGCAGTGATTCACTTCGGTAGAAGTGTGGCAGAAAAGGTCGCAAAATGGAGCAAAACTCCCTTAACCACTGTCTCGCTTAGCACCAGAAATTTTGGGCTCCGTGTTGGTCGTTAAGTTGAGGACTACCTGCATAAAAGAATAAACAAACAAGAGTGGTGCGGTGGCCTAGAGGTGGAGCTCTCGCCTCACAATCAGGAGGTTGTGAGTTCGATCCTAAGTAGAGGCAGATATTTCTCTTTCTGGAGAGAAATGAGAATATATCTGCTGAACAAAACTCCGCATTGGCAACAAGAAGGGCATCCGGCCAGTAAACACTCAGTTTACTCCATTCAGTTGCCCAGACTCCACCCCGCAAGGGATTATGGGGGTCATTAAAAGGAGATGAAAAGAATAAACAAAGGTACAAACTTAGCAGCGGTCAATAGCATTTCCAAGAACGCCTCTCTTCTCTGGCGAAGAGAGGCGAGCCTCCATACCTTATTTCCTTTCTTAATTCATCTTCCGCCGTTTTGTTTTCTCCCGGGCTAATCTTTGCTCTGAATTTTCTGAATTTCAGCATTTCTCCTTCGGTCTCCTGGCGCTTAATTTGCCTCTGGATTCGGCCCGTTAAGCTGCTCCAAGAGACGGCTAAAGGCACCGTCCTCTTTTCCGTTTTGACCGGGACGTCGTACAACGGCTGCGCGCCAGAGTCCTGCTCGGGGGTCATCGCCGAGAAATGGGCTTTTGGAGAAAGAGGTTGACTGATCTTAAAACGTTTTGCTTTGGGGGATGAAGTGGCTTGTCGAGAGAAGCCGCCTTCTTCGTTCTGGTTTGGTTCGGAGGGCCAGAAAACCCCGCTAGATCCACATTCGCTGCTCTGGATTTCTCCACTAGAAACACTGGATTTTCCTTTGGAAGAACCCGCAGCACTTTCGGCTCTAAAATGGACGCCCGTTTCTGGGGCGCTCAAACCCCCATCTGACTCGGCGGAGACGCTCCCCAAACCAGAATCCGTATCTTTGTTCGATTTCTCCAACTTCCTGCCCGCAAGCGGGGAATTCCTCGAATCCACCTCGCTTCCGTCTTCGGATCCCTCATTGAGAAGAATTTTCTTTCGGGGAGAAGCGGAAAAACCGGCAAGCATCTGGAATATTCCTTGGCTGGCGGTTGGCCTGTGTTTCGGTAGGGCTCTCTCGGTCTCCTGAAGAGCGGAGGTTTTCCCTCGAGAAAAGGATTCCTTCAGACGGGCAATTATTGTCGATTTCTCGTCCCGATTTGGAGAAAAAGGACTGGTTGACGTCTCCGAGGGAGACGCGTCTCCCTCGTTTCGGAGGAAGCTTTTCAAGCTCCCTGCAAAAAAAAAAAAAAGAGAACCGTTGTGATTTTCTCAGTACAGATAGTCCTCGACTTACAACCTCAATTGAGCCCACAATTTCTCTTGCTAAGTGAGACGGTTGTTAAGTGATTCCCCGCCCCTTTTTTTTAAGCAAAAGAAAAGGTTTTGCTTAAACGGCAACTTGACTTCCTACCTTCAACATCGGTCAGCTTTTGATTCACCACCAATTTATTAACGTCAGTGCCAAACATCGCCATCAGTGATGTTTTTAGGATTGCTAATAAAAGCTTCTCTTCCTGGAGCAAGATCTGTCTTTTATCCGGAGTCACGTTGACGTCCACGCATCCTGAAATCAAAAACATTCACCGTTCTTTGGTTAGCTTCCTCTTTCTTAACACTTACGGATGGGCTCCACCATTCAGGTCAGAGGCGAGATTCAAATTTTTTTACTACCAGTTCTGTGGGCGTGGCTTGGTGGGTGTGGTGTGGCTTGGTGGGTGTGACAGGAGAAGGATACTGTAAAATCTCCATTCCCTCCCCACTCCTGGGGGAAGGTTACTGCAAAATCCCCATTCCCTCCCCACTCCTGGGGGAAGGATACTGTAAAATCCCAATTCCCTCCCCACTCCTGGGGGAAGGATACTGTAAAATCCCCATTCCCTCCGCATTCCAGGGGAAGGATACTTTTTTTTTTTAATTTGATTTATATGCTGCCCTTCTCCGGAGACTCAGGGCGGCTTACAATGCGTTAAGCAATAGCCTTCATACTTTTTGTATATTTATACAAAGTCAGCTTATTGCCCCCACAATCTGGATCCTCATTTTACCTACCTTAGAAAGGATGGAAGGCTGAGTCAATACTGCAAAATCCCCATTTCCATCCCACTCCAGGGGGAAGGATACTGCAAAATCCCCATTCCCACTCCACTCTAGGGGGAAGGATACTGCAAAATCCCCATTCCCACCCCAGTCCAGGGGAAGGATACTGCAAAATCCCCATTCCCACCCCACTCCAGGGGGAAGGATACTGCAAAATCCCCATTTCCTCCCCACTCCAGGGGAAGGTTACTGCAAAATACCCATTCCCACCCCACTCCAGGGGGAAGGATACTGCAAAATCCCCATTTCCTCCCCGCTCCAGGGGAAGGATACTGCAAAATCCCCATTCCCACCCCACTCCTGGGGGGAAAGATGCTGCAAAATCCCCATTCCCTCCCAACTCTGGGGCCAGCCAGAGGTGGTATTTGCCAGTTCTCCGAATTACTCCAAATTTCCGCTACAGGTTCTCCAGAACCTGTCAGAACCTGCTGGATATCACCCCTGGTTCTAAATGTTCAAACACTGCAATAAGATAGCAAAGCACCATGGACTTTTGAGGGGTTTTAAGCCTTTATCCCCTTCTTTAATTATGATAATTAAGCGGGCCAAATTATCTTAATTTATAAAAGCAGGAGCTAACGATGAAGATAATTTATAAAACTCACCAGATTCTGCACAGATATTAAGAACAACAAATGGATATTGGTGCCTGTTATACATATGATAGATTTCATTGACAACTTTGGAAACCTGTTCAGAAAAAGAAAACAATAACAGACGTCGGTTGAATTTGGCTAATAATAATAATAATAATAATAATAATAATAATAATAATAATAATATTTAGATTTATATACCGCCCTACTCCCGAAGGACTCAGGGCGGTAAACAGGCATAGAATAAAATACCCAGATAGAAAAGTTAGAAACATAATTAAAACCAAATGAAATAATTTAGCCCGAAACAATTAAAATTCCCAATAATTTAAAAACAGATTAGAATTTCCATTTAAAAGAATTTAAAAGAAATTTAAAAGAAAAGAGATTTAAGAAGATATAAAGCCCACCCCTCTGATTGGTGTCAGTGATTCACTTAACAACTGTAGCAAGAGAGGTTGTAAAACGGGGCAAAATTCACTGAACGACCTAACAGAAATGTTGGGCTCAACTGCGATTGAAAATTGAGGACTTAACCGTACAGTCACAAGATGAGAATCAAGAGAGGGTCTTGAGTCATCTTCATTTAACAACGCCATGATCCCTTGCGGGGTGGAATCTGGGCAACTGAATGGAGCTAGCAGAGTATTTATTGGCTGGATGCCCTTCCTGTTGCCAATGCGGAGTTTTGTTCAGCAGATATATTCTCAGTGTGCCCAGAGAGAGAAATATCTACCTCACAGCCTCCTGATTGGGAGGCCAGAGCTCCACCTCTAGGCCACCTCACCACTCCATGAGAGGATCTTTGAATCCCAGAGAGAATTTTTTTTTTTAAATTGAGAATTTACCCCTGCAGGAGAAAAAAATCATACCTTTCCTGGGTCGCACGGCCGCTGGTTAATAAAAAAGAACTGCCGATCCATTGTGCTCCTCCCGTCGCCGTGATTGCACTGCGAAACAAATCCTGCGATGCTGTTTCAAAGGAACGTGACGTTAAGAGAATCCCATAACAATAGCAATTAGACTTATCGTATTTTTCAGAGTATAAGACGCACCTTTTTCTCTCCTAAAAGGGGGTGAAAATTTGGGTGCGTCTTAAACACCGAATGTAGCCCCGCCCACCCACTGACCCTCATCCTTTGGCCTCTGCCTCCCAGCAATTTACCTCCTTGCAGCAAGCAGCAAGAAGAAACAGCCCCTTTCAGCTTCAGCACAGCCTGATTAGCACAAGTTGATTGTCAGTTGGATCGGCCTCCCGACCCTCAGCTGTTTCAGGCTGCAGGGATTCCCGTTGCCTATTGCTGCGCGGGCCTCCGCTGCTTGCTGCAAGGAGGTAAATTGCTGGGAGCAGATTTTTTTTCCTTGTACTAATCAAGCTATGCTGAAAATGAAACTGAAAGTAAAGCAGGCTGTTGGCTGTTTGCTGCAACGAGGCAAAATTGCTGGGAAGCAGAGGCAGATTTCTTTTTCTTCTTTTCCTCACCAAAAAAGGTAGGTGCGTCTTATAGTCTGGAGCGTCTTACACTCCGAAAAATACAGCATAAACCGCTTCATAGTGCTTTTACAGCCCTCTCTGAGTGGTTTACAGAGTCAACCTCTTACCCCCAATAATCTGGATTCTCATTTTACCGACCTTGGAAGGATGGAAGGCTGAGTCAACCTTCAGCCAGATAGAAACGAACTCTAAGCATTATTAGCCTGCAATACTGCATTCTAATCACTAGGAAGGAAGGAAGGAAGGAAGGAAGGAAGGAAGGAAGGAAGGAACTCCATTTTTTTACTTACGTATAAAGCTTAGTAGGCAGAGCAGAAACGTTCAAGCCGTATTCTTCGCAGACTTCTCCGCTCGGTGGCAGCTGCACAAAGGGAATCAGGGTTTGTACCTAGGAACAAAATAACAACCTAGGTAAAGGTAAAGGTTCCCCTCGCACATCTGTGCTAGTCGTTTCCCGACTCTAGGGGGCGGAGCTCATCTCCGTTTCAAAGCCGAAGAGCCAGCGCTGTCCGAAGACGTCTCCGTGGTCATGTGGCCGGCATGACTCAACGACAAAGGCGCACGGAACGCCATTCCCTTCCCACCAAAGGGGGTCCCTATTTTTCTACTTGCGTTTTTTTACCTGCTTTCGAACTGCTAGGTTGGCAGAAGCTGGGACAAGTCACGGGAGCTCACCCCGTGACGCGGCGCTGGGGATTCGAACCGCTGAACTGCCGACCTTCCGATCGACAAGCTCAGCGTCTTAGCCACTGAGCCACCGCGTCCCCCTATAACAACCTGTAGTGAAATTGAATTCCCAGATGCTCGAATTTGCAAACCATCGTGCACCATGCCAGAGTCAAACTAACCACACATTTATGAGGGGTCGTTGGCGCTCTCTGAGTTTGCTTGTTTCCTTGCCGATGTTTCATCACCCAAATGAGCTAATATCGTCGGCCCTGTTCTTTACCTGTTTGTGTCCAAATATGGCACCAATGTTTTCTTTTAAAGTAGAACTTCCGCTGGTGCTCACCACAGCCTGCTTCTTCCCTTGGCCCACTTGGTTGGTGCAGTTAATTCGAACCCCGGTGCAAATGATGCAGTATGCTTGCAGTATCTGGACCATTTTGGTAAACTCCTTTTGGGCATGAAAAAGAGGGGGGGGGAAGTTACACTCCTTTGGGTGTGCGTAAGAGAGAGAGAGAAAAAAGTGATTCGATCAGATCTTTATGATGATCCAAGACCAGCGTATATATTCGATAGGGAAACCATTCTTACAAAGAATAGTAAAGGTAAAGGTTCCCCTCGCACATATCTGCTAGTCGTTCCCGGCTCAAGGTGGCGTTGCTCATCTCCGTTTCAAAGCCGAAGAGCCAGCGCTGTCCGAAGACGTCTCCGTGGTCATGTGGCCGGCATGACTCAACGCCAAAGGCGCACGGAACGCTGTTTCCTTCCCGCCAAAGGGGGTCCCTATTTTTCTACTTGCATTTTTTTTACGTGCTTTTGAACTGCTAGGTTGGCAGAAGCTGGGACAAGTCATGGGAGCTCACCCCGTTACGTGGCACTAGGGATTCGAACTGCCGACCTTTCGATCAACAAGCTCAGCGTCTTAGCCACTGAGCCACTGCGTCCCTTAAAGAATAGATTTGCCTGTTGTCATCTCAAAATGCCACTTGTGATCAAAACATTCCTGCCATCTTTTTAAGGATTTAAAGGATTTCTTAGTTAACATCTCCGCGACCTTGGGAGATGTGGACCAAGAATGGACGAGGGTAAATTTAGCAAAATTAAGACAAAAATGAGCAGGGAATTTTAAATGCTGCATTTAGACTTAAATCTAGGCTGGGGAGTTCACGAAACACGCTCAAGTTTCTTGCTGCTGTTTCACCCCAAAATAAGACATCCCCTGATAATAAGCCCAATCGGGCTTTTGAGCGCATGGCAATAAAGCCAAGCGCTTATTTCAGGGTTCAAAAAAAATATAAGACAGGGTTTTATTTTTGGGGAAACACGGTATTACAGGCATCTAAAAACTAAGCTATTTCTTTATTACAATGTTTATACAGTTATTTTTCAGCAAGGCTCTTTTTTTTCCCCCCCAAGAGTGAAACCGAGTGACAAAAAACAAACATGCACGCCAGTTTGGACATCAAATTTAAATAATGTTCTCGTTTAAGATTAAATATTTATTTATTTATTCATTCATTCATTCATTTATTGAATTGAATGGGGCTTATTGATGTTCAACTCAACCATACGATGAGGCTAATTACTGGGTGCATATAATCTGCACCTGGTTACTGGTTACCAGTTCTTAGTCACACACCTCCCCCGCAGTTATGACGACAAGAAGCTCTCATTCGGGAGTATAGTAAGATCCTGTTAAATTCCTCTCTACCTATTCATGGCTACATTCCTGATCTCTTAAGATGCCGATTAAAGTCAAGAAACCCACCACTCTTGATGGCGCTTAAGCTGCTGGCCGATCATCAGAACACCACACAAAAGTAGATGGAAGCGTGGAGTAGCTATTCCCCCCAAGATATCTCTGAGCATATTGATCCTAATAGTATACCTCCAGGATTTAATCTACCCTGACACATATGGGTGACATACAATAGAATTAGAACGAATCATGGGGTGTGTGCCGACTCCTTGTATAAATGGGGAAAGACACCTTCAGCACAATGCGATTGCAGGGCCACCCAACAGACTATCCAACGTATAGTGAGGGAATGCTCTAACAGAAGGTATCCAGGAGATTTTAGGGACTTCCTCTGCGTAATGACAGCTACTAACTGGATCTCCAAACTCGACATTAAACTCTGAAATGTTATTTATGTTTCCCTCTTAGGTTTTCTTGCTGCTCTAATTGTTTTAACCTGTAAGAATGAAGTGTTTTAATATTGTGTGTGACCAGCCATACGCTAAATACATAAATTTATTGAATCTATATTGCCGCCTAGTCACACATGGCGACTCATGGCGGCTTACAGAACAAATTACAAATATTTTAGCCAGCTTATCTATTGCTTGGCGGTAGATTGAGAGAGCCTGAGTGGCGTAGCAGGCTAATGCCTCCTAACTAAGGCAGCATTTAACATCCAGCTGCCTGCAATTACTGCGAGTTCTAATCTCACCTGGCTCAAGGTTGACTCAGCCTTCCATCCTTTCTAAGGTGGGTAAAATGAGGACCTGGTTTGTGGGGGCAATAAGCTGACTTTGTATAAAATATACAAAAAGTATGAAGGCTATTGCTTAACGCATTGTAAGCCGCCCTGAGTCTCCGGAGAAGGGCAGCATATAAATTAAAAAAAAAATGAAATAAAAAAAACCCGACTATGGTTCTAAGCGTTCGAACATTACAATAAGATAGCAAAGCACCGTGGACTTTTAAGGGGTTTTAAGCCCTTCTGAATTTAGGATTACAAGGAGAAATCGACGTTATGCATTTAGGCTGAAAGTCCGATTTAAACCGAAAATTCTGTTTACTTAATTTACACCTCAGCAAAGGCGGGGCAATGCTTTATTTTTAGCCTGTGGGACTTGCCCTGGTTTCATTTCCTCAGGAAGGGGCTCCTTTCTTCCTGCTAAGTGTTAAAAACAAGGTGACTGGTTCAAACCTTCTTTATGTTACGCTGAAATTCTTTGTGTCGAACCGGCAAAGTAAGAAACAGCTGCTGGACGCTGACGGTGGTCCCCTGTGGCCGGGAGAACGGGACTCTCCTGGTGATGTTCCCACTGTGATCGAACGCCAGCCGGGTCCCGATATTGGCGGACTTGTGACAAGTGACGATGGAAACGTTGCTGTGTATGAAGGAATGCAATTTGTTAAGGAATTCGCAGAGCAACCCTTGAGTAGCAAGGGTGTGCACATGAAAAGCGATTGAGAATAGTTAGGAAATAACACAGCCAACACACAGATACACTGAATTGTGTTTACTTTCAGGAAATAGTAAGGCACAGTCCAATAAACAGTCCAGGTCATACACAGATAAAGTAGTAGATAGTAAAACAATAGTCCAGGGATAATCCAATAACAAAGTCTTCTTACCAGTCGTCGTAGTCATACACATAAACAGTTGCAAACAGTAGCAAACAGTAGCAAACAGCACACAGCAAACAGCAAAGAGCATCAAAGAGAAACAAACCATGTTTCTAACTCCCTTTTAAAGACATTGGCTACAGAGCTAAGCAATCAGGACAGAGTATGATGCAATACAGCAGTCTTAAAGCTATATTGATGGTTTATATATTGCCAACAAGTTAGGTAAAATCATTTCCTAACACAATTGTTTTCATGGTTAATAAGGAAACGCAGAGGCAGGGAAAGACTCGCATCGCCACAGGGGTGCTGGGACCGCCAGAACTCTGAGGACCAGGTGTAACCACCGTTGGTTCAGCATCGTCATAACTTCAAACAGCTGCTGAATAAATGGTTATAAGTTGAGGACTGTGGTGGCCCTCCAGTGGCCAGCAGAGCTGGTGGCAGACTCGGACAGTGAGGAGGTTGGGGAGGAACATGGGCCAGTTCTGGAGTCGGGGGAAGGCTCTGATGAGGGCTCTGCGTCGGAGGCAGAGAGGGGGACAGGGCCATCTGACAGTTGTCAGCTGCCTTCGGAGTCGGACATCAGTGGGGCTGAAGAACAGCTGGAGCCTGTTCCCGATGTGCACATGTGCAGAGCTGCCAGGAGAAGGAAACAGCTAAGGAACAAGGGTCGACTCAGGAGTAAAGGCACAGGGGGACGGTGAATGGCCCCTCCCAGAGGGAATAAAAGAGGAGGGGAAGGGGAGGGGAGTTTGCAGGAGACAATTAGTTCATTTCATTAGTGTGAAGATCTGTTCGTGACTCTCAGAGACTCCTCGCCAAGTATTTTCTTGCACAGCATTTGGAAGATACCGGCTTGGCAGCTCTCCAAGTCTCATAAGGTTGTAAATTCACCCTTGAAAGACTGTTTGCCGGGACTTTGCTGGATGTGAATGAGAGGAATTCACATTAGTTTTGTCGGGACAAGGAGTCTGCTTCGTGCTTTTGGGAAGCCTAGGTCAGAAGAAGGACTACCTGTATAATCATTACTGCAGGGGTAAAATTCAATTTTTTTCCCCCTACCAGTTCTGTGAGAGTGGCTTGGTGGGCGTGAAAAGGGAGGGATATTGCAAAATCCCCATTCCCTCCCTGCTCTAGGGCCAGCCAGAGGTGGTATTTGCCAAAAGAAGCTGTTTTTCAGCCTATTTGTCCTTGTTTTTAATTGTCCTGTACCGGCTGCCAGATGGTAATAGTTCAAAAAAAAAAAAGGGTGCCCAGGATGAGATGGATCTTTAAGAATGTTTTGAACTTTCTTAAGGCAGCAGGAGATATAAAGTTCTTCCAAGGAGGGGAGAGGGCAACCAAGGATCCTCTGGGCAATGACGCTGACCCTCTGGAGCTCTGTCCTACCTGCCACTATGCAATTGGCAAACCATACACAGGTGAAGTAAGTTAAAATATCTATTCATGTAGGCATACACATGGCTTAACGGGAGATCACCACTTCCCAAAAGGGTAAGACCAACTCAACAAATTGATTATTTAAATATGAAGGAACGTCTGGTGACTACAAATAGTTCACAGTGAGGGAAAGAATGAATTTGTAAAATTCTTAAATTCCCATTTCTGTATATGTACACAAAACCCTCTCTAGCCGAAGTGTACGTGGAGAATGAAGCAACATAAACTTGTACATGCTTATCCTGGTTCTCGATCACATTTTGCCTCTGAATTGTACAAATTGTTCCATATACGATAAGCTGAGATGGAAGCTGGAATCTATGCAGTGGTTTCTCCGCGGTCTTCAGTCAGGAAAGAAGACCAAGGAGTAATCATTGCATAGATTCCAGCTTCCATCTCAGTGTCAACTCGCAAAGCACCCTTGGCCTGCTCGCAAGTTGCCATAGGCCAAAGGGGGATGGGTAACCGGCGAAACTGCACAGCAGCCAAAGACAGATGCACATTCCATGCTTATCTCTCTCAAGGCTGTATCCCAGGGTTACCTGCAGCAGCCGGAGGGAAGTGACCTCTACAACCCACGAAATCGCTTCGTCATCGAATGTGATTGATGACACACCCTGGTGGGGAGGAGGGAAACAGGGTCATAATTGGAGCGTAAATTACGTAGGGTCAGAGCTGGCTTCACTTGGGAACGTGCAAACATGAAGCTCCTAATAAATAACTGGATTTCTTTTGAAGCTTAGCTCGAGACTGTAATTTAATTAGGGCATCCTGACACTCAGCTTATATGGAGCAATTTGTACAATTCAGAGGCAAAATGTGACCGAGACTAGGATAAGCGTGTGCAAATTTATGCTGCTTCCTTCTCGGTGTGCACTTCTGTGGGGAGAGCAGGTTTGGTGCGCATGTACAGAAATGGGAATAAATGAAGCCAGCATAAGATTCACCAATTGCTTTAGCTAGAACACTTCTCCACGTGGACGAGCTTCTTACCTTAACGCGCACAAAGAGCTCAGAGCTTCGCCTCGAAAGCCAAACGTTTCCACGCTGATGAGGTCAGAAAAGTCTTGGATCTTGGAAGTATAATGCTTCAGTGCTGGAAGAGATATTTCAGAGAGGTGAGAGGAGGGATGGACCAGGAAACAGGGTGTTCTGATCCGGCTCCCCAAAACACGACAAACCCTCTGTATTTAAATCAATGATTCCTTTATTAGGAGCCCCGGCAGTTCCGGCAAAAAAGTTTCTCTCTCAATGCAGGCTAACAAGTCTGTCCGGCAGGGAGATGAATAGTTGTCTGCCACATCTATTCATCTCTGCCTCCTGTTTTTTATTCCCAGAGCTAGGGTGGAGCTTTGCTAGCAGTGGTGGCTTTTCCATCCCAAGGACCGGCCCATAGATTTCCACTGCTCTCCTCTCCTCTGCCTTCTGCGCGTCAGGCACTGGACCCAGCTGTTCCTTCCCTTCCTCATCAGTCACCTTCAGACCTGGGGGCTGTTGACTCTCCATCTGAGGGCTGACGGATGGCCCAGGCTCCGTCTCTGTCTCTGTCTCTCTCTGCCAGCTCCATTCCCTCTTCTCCCTTGGAGCTCTCAGGTTGCCCTGATGCTGACCCTGACTCCCACTCCTCTTCCTCATCTGCTGCTCGAGGGGCCAGCTGCTGACAGGCCACAACACAGGGTTTCTCTAGGCTGGCCCCCACAGCCTGAGTGGCGTAGCAGGCTAATGCCTCCTACTAAGTCAGCATTCACCATCCAGCTGTCTGCAATTACTGTAAGTTCGAATCTCACCAGGCTCAAGGTTGACTCACCCTTCCATCCTTTCTAAGGTAGGTGAAATGAGGACCCAGATTGTGGGGGCAATAAGCTGACATTGTATAAAATATACAAAAGTATGAAGGCTATTGCTTAGCGCATTGTAAGCCGCCCTGAGTCTCCGGAGAAGGGCGGCATATAAATAATTTTTTTTTTAAAAAAAACAGCTTAGGGAACCTACGGGTTAGGTTGTTGCCAAGGGTTCATTGCCTCCCAATTTTTTCCTGGCAATTCAGAAAACACTGAAAACTATATATATATATATATTTAACCAGGCTGTGTTCTGCCCCAGCTACGGACCCCAAAGAACGCAGCACACATAAAGTCCGTTCAAACCTTTTATAACAATGGCTGTTAATTAATTGCATTAACAGCCACCAAGAATTCAAAGAATAATAACTGAAAGCTTACTATGGTTGGCAGAATGCCCAGAAGCAATTTGCAGGAAGCTGATAAGACACGAAGACAAGACACGAAGGTATGTGAACGAAGTTGTTCCCTGCAAATTGCTTCAGTTGGCGTTCCTCCTTAAATAGGCTAAGGGAGTGGCCAATTAGCCCCAAGCCTTACTCTCGAGGAGACCTCCTCCTGAGGAGCCACTCCTGCCTTTTGGCAGCTCTGCGTGCCTGTGAATCGAGAAGAGGCTCCTCCTCTTCGTCCTCTTCACTTAAGGGAGGTTCTGGAGGTTCTGAAGGCCCTGGCTGAATCCCCGCCTCTGGCACCACATCTTCTCCAGCCTCCTCATTGTCCTACTCAAGTGCCAGCTGCACAGGCTGCTGGCGCAGCACCACACCAGCCTCCTCGGTGTCAGAGTCAGCTACTAGCTGTACAGGCCGCTGACGGGCCACAACAGGCTGCGGTCCCTAGCAAGGAACCAATTATGACTCTTTTAATTTTCCTACATGTTTCAGAGGAGGGAAAAGTCACTAAACGATCCTTATTGTACTGATGATTTTGGACCCCACCAGGGCCATCTGACCATGTGGTGTGGAAATGCTGCAAAAGACGATAGGGAACTTGTGTGTTCGCCCCCTGCTCTCACAATCTCACAGCACTGTAAAACCCTGCGGAAGTGTTGTAAGATGGTGCTAATCCTAGCGCATTTTGAAACGTTTCGTATTTAATTTTAGGGTCAGGATGCGTAAGCTTTGTGGTTTGGGTTTCCAAACGTTGCATTATAAAAAATAAAAGGCAGCAATCCAAGAGGGCTCAAATATCTTACCATGCAAAAACAGCTGCCTTCTTTTTTATTTTTACTTTTTGGGAAGACGGGATGACAAAAGTAGCTCTTTATGGAAGAACGAATGTGTTAACTGTAAGTAATATTAAAAATTAATAGAGGTAGACATAGAAATACAGCGTACTCAAGCCTGAAAAGTTATCCTCTTCTACACCAGAACCGTTATCAGAGACTTCAATAAGATCCGCTCCATAATCTTTAAGCTTCACTTCTACAAATGAAAAAAACAAATAATGAAGATTACATTTCCACGATTTCCTGCCTTCTTCCCTCCAAATGCCACTAGATCCGTGATGGCGAACCTACGGCATGAGTGCCACAGGTGACACGCAAAGCCCTCTCTGCGGGCACAGTTGGTCCAGAACACAGCCGTGCGAGCTGTCGTGGGTAGGTACACCCACATTACACCAATTCTCCACGAGCTGCATTGGCTCCCTATTGGTCTCCGGTCACAATTCAAGGTGTTGGTTATTATCTTTAAAGCCCTACATGGCTCAGGGACAGATTATCTTCGAGACCGCCTTCTACCACATAGCTCCCAGTGACCGGTAAGATCCCACAGAGTCGGTCTCCTCCGGGTCCCGTCAGCTAAACAATGCCGGCTGGCGGGTCCACGGGCGAGGGCCTTCTCTGTGGCTGCCCCAGCTCTCTGGAACCAGTTACCTCCTGAGGTCCGGACTACCCCCACCCTATTGGCCTTCCGGAAAGCGGTGAAGACTTAGTTTTTCCGGCAGGCCTGGGGCCGTTGATCTCACTCTTGCAATCCGGCGAGGTCCGGCCATGAATGGAATGAATGGGTTTTAATTGTTTAAAGGTGTTGGTGACCATCTTTAAAGCGCTCCATGGCTTAGGGCCGGGGTACTTACGGGACTGCCTTCTGCCACCAATTGCCTCCCACCGGCCAGTTTGCTCCCACAGAGAGGGCCTCCTCAGGGTGCCGTCAGCCAGACAATGTCGGCTGGCGACCCCCAGGGGGAGAGCCTTCTCTGTGGGTGGCACCTACCCTCTGGAATGATCTACCCCCAGAGATACGAGTGATCCCAGACCTCTGGACTTTTCATCAGGCTCTTAAAACTTATTTCTTTCAGTTAGCCGGGCTGGCCCGATTCTATGTCGGTTTTAAAGTTTGATACTGATTTTTAAATTGAAATGTTTTAAATTATTGGCCAAATTTCATTTAATTATTTTTAAAACTATTTTAACTTTTGTGTACAAATGTTTTATTTGGCTGTTCACCGCCCTGAGTCCGAAAGGAGAAAGGCGGTATAAAAATCTAATAAATAATAATAATGATAATGATAATGATAATAATAATAATAATAATAATAATAATAATAATATGGTTTTTAAATGCATTGTAAGCCGCCTTGAGTCTTCAGAGAAAGGCGGCATACAAGTTTTATTTATTTTATTTATTACATTTATATACCGCTCTACTCCCGAAGGACTCAGGGCGGGGTACAGTCAAACAATAAAATACGTATAATACAAATATTTAAAGATGGTTTAAAATACAATTAAATAATTTGGTCCTGAAATAAAATTTAAAAACCCCAATATATAAGATTAAAATTTAAGAATTTAAAAGTAGTTTTAAAAGAGGTTAGTCCAGGCCGGCCTGCTGGAATAGAAACGTTTTGAGGGCACGGCGGAAAGCGTGAAGATCCGGGGTTGTCCATATCTCCGGTGGGAGCTTGTTCCATATGGTGGGTGCCCCCACAGAGAAGGCTCTCCCCCTGGGGGCCGCCAGTCAACACTGCTTGACCGACGGCACCCTGAGAAGCCCCTCTCTATGGGAGCGTACTGGTCGGTGAGAGGCTACTGGTGGCAGAAGGCGGTCTCATAGATACCCCGGTCTTAAGTCAGTTGAATAAATAAACAAACGAATAAATAAAATGTGCGCGGGGGGGGGGGCACAGGGGTCACATGCACATTCTCAGGGGGCCAGGGTGCATGAGGTGGGTGGGTGTCGCGCACGCATTGTATTATGGGTGCATGCACGTGGGCGCACTTTCGGCACACGAAGACAGAAAGGTTAGCCATCACTGCACTAGATAGTAACAGCATGACCAAAAACAGTCTTGAGTTCTAACGACTTTAAAACAACCCGCAACTTACCGACGTTAGTAGCGCCAGCATCGAGACTGTTTTCCACCAGCTCTTTTACAGCGGTACATAGATTCAGCACCACCTGGCCTGAGCAGATCCGATGAACTGAACTGCGATCAATTGGCCTGATCGTTTTTTCCACTCTTTAAAAAAAAAAAGAAAAACCACAAAGCTTTTTTTTTTTAAATTATTTTTTTACGCTCAGAAAATATTGCGGTTCACCGGACTGCAGACAATGGTTTCGTTTCGCTTCTGCTTTCGGACTGTAAAGTTCTACCTTTATTCTGAAACAGGTTTTAAGCTGCTCTGAAAGGCAGCCCAGCAAATGTCACTTCCGTGGGTGAGCAAAATATTCTCTCTTAAAACCATAGTGCAAAAAGAGCCTTGGTGGCGCAGCAGACTAAAGTGCTGTTAAGCATCACCAGCTGCCTGCAATTACTGCAAGTTCGAATCTCACCAGGCTCAAGGTTGACTCAGCCTTCCATCCTTTCGAGGTGGGTAAAATGAGGACCCGGATTGTGGGGGCAATAAGCTGACTTTGTATAAAAAAGAACACCGCTTGGGGGGGCCCAAAAGCCCTACTAAGCAGGTATATACAAAAGTATGAAGGCTATTGCTTAACGCATTGTAAGCCGCCCTGAGTCTCTGGAGAAGGGTGGCATATAAATTGAATCAATCAATCAATAAATAAATTCACTTACCTCTGAGCAATGCTGCAGGAAAAAAAACATCGCAGACATTTGTCCAAATGCTTGTTCTTTGTGTATGTGTGTGTGGTTTTTTTAACCATGTGTAAACCACCCAGGAGTCAGGCAGCATATAAATTTAATAATAAAAATAATTTTAAAAGAATGGTTCCTATTTACAAGAAGTCAAAGCTTTACAGTTTGAATCGGTTTGGTCCAGCAGTTAAAATGTCAGGCTAGAAACCAGGAGGTGGTGAGTTCTAATCCTGCCAGTTGGGTGACTTTGGGCCAGTCGCTCTATCTCAGCCCAACCCATCTCACACGGTAGTTGTGGTGGTGGGGAAAACAGGAGGAGGAAGGTATGTTCGCAACCTTGAGCAATTTATAAAACTAATAAAGGTGGGCTATAAATAAAGTAATAAAAAGAAATAATGCAATGCAATAAATTCCATTCCAATTAAAATAACATCAAATAATAATAAAATAAAGCAATGCAATACACTTCCACTGAAATTCCGTTCCAATTAAAATAACATCTAATAATAAAATAAAATAAAGCAATGCGATACATACATTTACGCTGAAATTTCATTCCAATTAATAATAAAATAAAGCAATACAATGCAATAAATACACTTGCACTGAAATTCCATTCCAATTAAAATAACATCAAATAATAATAAAATAAAGCAATGCAATACACTTCCACTGAAATTCCGTTCCAATTAAAATAACATCTAATAATAAAATAAAATAAAGCAATGCGATACATACATTTACGCTGAAATTTCATTCCAATTAATAATAAAATAAAGCAATACAATGCAATAAATACACTTGCACTGAAATTCCATTCCAATTAAAATAACATCAAATAATAATAAAATAAAATAATGCGATGTAATAAATACATTTATACTGAAATCCCATTCCAATATAAATAATAAAATAAAGCAATACAATGCAATAAATACACTTGCACTGCACTCCAATTAAAATAACATCAAATAATAAAATAATAAAATAAAGCAATGCAATAAATGCACTTACACGGGAGTAAATTCCATTCTGTTTCGCTGATGCAATTTAACCCTTGGCTGCCTGCTCGCTTTTCAAATGAAGTATGCAAATGACATGCAAATGAGCCCAAAGGGGCGGTCCGGATCTTTCCCGCCCATTTTCCCGTCAATCGATCTCACGGAAGGGAATCCAGGATCGGGCCGGAGCCCTAGCCGAGCCCCGCGACTCCCTTAGAGCCCGCAGCCGAGGCGCCCCGCTTCTCCCCGGGCGAGACAGGCTGGCTTCCTTCCGCGAACCCCCCCAGTTTCCCAGGCTCGCGATGGCTTCTGGGTAGAATTCTTTTCCTCCAATCACCGCGACGAAGCTTTCTCATTGGTCTATCCACGCACCAATCGGGGAGTAAAAAGGAAGGTGGAGTGAAATCTTACCGAAGCTTAGTATATAGGGGAAGGGAGTCGGTGTGAACAACCACCGGATACGTCATGGAACCCAAACCAAAACTAGACTAGACTAGGAATAGGAATAGGAATAGGAATAGGAATAGGAATAGGAAGAGAAGAGAAGAGAAGAGAAGAGAAGAGAAGAGAAGAGAAGAGA
>WNWU01000025.1:2796840-2826983 GCA_012654045.1 Ptyas mucosa
GAGTAAGGTAGGGTAGGATACGGTGGAATGGAATAGAATAGAATAGAATAGAATAGAATAGACTAGAATAGAATAGAATAGAATAGAATAGAATAGAAAGTAGGGAGTAGGGTAGAGTAGGGTAGGGTGGAATGGAATGGAATAGAATAGAATAGAATAGAATAGAGTAGGGAGTAGGGAGTAAGGTAGGGTAGGATAGGGTGGAATGGAATGGAATGGAATGGAATGGAATGGAATAGAATAGAATAGAATAGAATAGAATAGAATAGAATAGAATAGAATAGAGTAGGGAGTAGGGTAGGATAGAATAGAATAGAATAGAATAGAATAGAATAGAATAGAATAGAATAGAATTCTTTATTGGCCAAGTGTGATTGGACACACAAGGAATTTGTCTTCGATGCATATGCTCTCAGTGTACATAAAATAAAAGATACGTTCATTAAGAATCATAAGGTACAACACTTAATGATAGTCATAGGAAACATATAAGCAATCAGGAAACCATATCAATATAAATTGTAAGGATACAGTCATACAGTCATAAGTGGGAGGAGATGGGTGATAGGAACGATGAGAAGATTAATACTAATAGTAGTGCAGACTTAGTGAATAGTTTGACAGTGTTGAGGGAATTATTTGTTTAGCATAGTGATGGGGTTCGGGGAAAAACTGTCCTTGTGTCTAGTTGTTCTGGTGTGCAGTGCCCTATAGCGTCGTTTTTGAGGGTAGGAGTTGAAACAATTTATGTCCAGGATGTGAGGGGTCTGTAGATATTTTCCCAGCCCTCTTTTTGACTGGTGCAGTATGCAGGTCCTCAACGGAAGGCAGGTTGGTAGCCATGGTTTTTTCTGCAGTTCTAGTTATCCTCTGAAGTCTGGGTCTGTCTTGTTGCGTTGCAGAGCCAAACCAGACAGTTCTAGAGGTGCAGATGACAGACTCTTGATCCCCAGATCCTGAAATATACAAAGCGGTGTTTCTTAAGCAACTTTTCCTCGATTCTTTGTTTATCCTCTGGAGCTGTGTTCCCACAAAACTTCTGACCTGGTTTGCTGAATTCACCGTCTCACAGAATATTGTATAACAGGCTGAATGGTGACTCCACCCCCCAGTAGCTCGGAGTCCTCCACCTGCTTGGAGAGGAGGCGAGGTTAAGCCTAGCAGGGGCTGCAGACAGAGGCCTCCGCTGAGCCTTCCTCTCCTGACCCCAAGAAATGTACCTGGATAGAAGACCACCCCCCCCACTTCCCCTCATGAGATGGCTTCGCTTTCTAACCCGAAGTCTGAGGTCAAGGGCCGCTTCACCCGCCTTCTACACCCCTCTCCCCCTCCCTTCGGAGCTTGCATCAGATGGCAGCAAAAAGACCGCACGCGGCCGACGGGGAAGCCCCGCCTCTTTCAGCCAATAGCCTTGGCGGCCGTGGCAAGTCGGCCAATGGGAGGCGCGATGGGCGGGGCGTCAGGCGGCGCTCCTCCAATGGAAGGCGGGCGGGCGCGCTCGCGGCGGGGCGGGGAAGGGGGGGCGCTCAGTCTGCCGTGGCGTGAGGAGAATCGGCGTCGAGGCGGGCGCGATGCCGATGTACAAGGTGAGGCCCTTTCAGGACGGTTCCGGCCCGGCGGTTCTGGCCGAGCACTTCCCCGCCTGCATGTACAGCGTGCGCTCCGCTCACCGTCCGGCCGAGGCCGACGGGGGCTCCGGCCTTGCCTCCTCACCGCCGCCGCCTCAGCAGGTAGGAGCCGCTCGGCCCTGCGGCGCCTCACTTGGGCTGGGGGTGTGTGTGGGGGGGAAATGGGGATGACAGGCCTGCCGCGGCTCCCTGGCCTCAAGACCGCCCTGGAAAGGTTTCCGCCTTCGGACTACAATCCCCATCCTCCCCAGCCCCCCCCCCCCCCCCCCGCCCCCCCCCCCGCCCCCCCCCCTTGGATTACAATCCCCATCCCCTCCCTATTCGGACCACAACCTCCATTCTCCCCACCCCCCGGTTTTCTCCCTGCCCCAAGCCATTCCTCTGTCAAACTACAATCCCCATCCTCCCCAGCCCCCCGTTTTCTGATCCGCCCCAAGCCACTCCCCCTTGGATTACAATCCCCATCCTCCCCGTCCACTCCCTATTCGAACTACAATCCCCATCCCTGGTTTTCTCCCTGCCACAAGCTATTCCTCTTTCAAACTACAATCCCCATCCCCCCCACCCCCCCCCCCCGTTTTCGGGCCCAGCCCAAGCCACTCCCCCTTGGATTACAATCCCCATCCTCCCCAGCACCTGTTTTTCATCCCGCTTCAAACCATTCCTTTGTCAGATTACAGTCCCCATCCTCCTCGTTTTCAGCCCCTCCTAAATCCACTCCCTATTCGGACTACAATCCCCATTCTCCCCAACCCCATGCTTTTGACCCTGCCTCAAGCCACTCCTCTTTCAGGCTACAATCCCCATCCTCTCCGGCCGGCTACTTCTTTTGAGTCTGCTTTAAATCGTTCCGGTGGCTTCCAAAGGTGCCTGGCTCCAGGTCCCATCAGCCCCAGCCCAGGATGGTGGGAGTTGTAGTTCGAAAGCTTTGGACAGGCGGCCTTCCTCCGAGACCCATTGGAGCCCCACACAGGCTCTGGTAGGAGAAGGGACACCCCTCCTCCCCCCCCCCCCCTTTCAGTGTCTGGATCCTGCCTTTCTGTCACTTTCACTTTCTTTTCCTTTTCCTTCAGGGAAGGTATTTGCAATAATTGCTTGTGTGTATTCGTGAGCATACCAAATGTGTATTCAAATGTATTTACAGTATTAATGCAAAGTGACTCCATGCAGCTTACACTAAAAATCAAATGGTACGGAGAGAATTAAAATTTGGGATAAACTCTTAATATAAACCCATTGAAGGGGGTCCTCGGTGCTCTCTTGAGCTCGCTTCTTTTCTTGTAGACGTTTCATTACCTAAACTAGGTACCATCATCAGTGCTAGAAGGGAGTCAGGTTTGCAGAACGAAGAAATGTTGTTTTCTTGCAGTTGTTTCATTACCCAAACTAGGTAACATCAACAGTGCTGGTGATGTTACTAGCTCTGATGATGTTACCTAGTTTGGGTAATGAAACGTTTGCAAGAAAACAAACTCAGGGAGCACCAAAGAGCCCACAGTCCTCTCCCTCCCCCTTATTTATTTATTGGTTCAATTTATATGCCGCCCTTCTCCGGAGACTCAGGGCGGCTTACAATGCATTAAGCAATAGCCTTCATACTTTCGTATATACCTGCTTAGTAGGGCTTTTTGGCCCCCCCTAAGTGGTGTTCTATTTTTTAATATAAAGTCAGCTTATTGCCCCCACAATTCAGGTCCTCATTTTACCTACCTCGGAAGGATGGAAGGCTGAGTCAAACTTGAGCCTAGTGAGATTCGAACTTGCAGTAATTGCAGGCAGCTGGTGCTACTTAACAGCACTTTAGTCTGCTGCGCCACCAAGGCTTCAAGGTGTTGGTGATCACCTTTAAAGCGCTCCATGGCTTAGGGCTGGGGTATTTACGGGACCGCCTTCTGCCACCAATTGCCTCCCACCGGCCAGTTCGCTCCCACAGAGAGGGCCTCCTCAGGGTGCCGTAAGCCAGACAATGTCGGCTGGCGACCCCCAGGGGGAGACCCTTCTCTGTGGTTGGCACCTACTCTGTGGAACGATCTACCCCCAGAGATACGAGTGATCCCAGACCTCCGGACTTTTCGTCAGGCTCTTAAAACTTCTTTCTTTCAGTTAGCTGGGCTGGCCCGATTCTATGTCGGTTTTAAAATTCGACATTGATTTTAAATTGGAATATTTTAATCTATATGGGCCAAATTTTATATAATTTATTTTAAATAATTAGTTTTAACTTTTTTGTATAATTGTTTTATTATGGCTGCTCACCACCCTGAGTCCGAAAGGAGAAGGGCGGTATAAAAGTTTAATTAAAAAAAAAAGGGTCTTCCTCTTCTTCCCTTCATCCTTGTCCTCCCTGCAAACTCCAATCTTTCTAGCACTGATGAAGTTACCTAGTTTGGGTAATGAAACTTGTGCAAAAAAAAACCAAACACCAAGCTCAGGGAGCACCTGAGCTACAAATATTCTCCTTTATTGAAATCCATTGACTATCAATGCCTACAGCCCTTCCTTGAGGGAGATGGGTGATCTAGAAACATGTAACTAATATAAATATGTATCTTTGTACAAAAATATAAATAAATTGCATATAAAAAGGGATAGCCTGGTTTTCTTCTGACCCAATACAAAACAACAAACTGAACGCTAACCTAATTTTCATTCAGGATGAAGTTGACCCCACACTCCAGGCGCTTGAATTCCGCCAAGAAGAGATCTTGAAACGTTTGTATGAATTGAAAGCTGCTGTGGACGGCCTCTCAAAAATGATCCAGACACCAGATGCGGACTTCGATGCCACTAACATAATTCAAACAGATGACTACGTTTCTCTAACGGTCAGCTCTGCAGAACTCGATAGTCTGCTTGGGAAGGCAAGTCGGCTTCTGAAATGCTTGCATTCTGCCTGCTGAATAGTTTAACCAAAGTTGGTGTGTGGTTTTCTTTTGTTGCAAGAAATAAGTTGCAATCTGGCCGAACGTACATTTAGTGATGTCTCTGGAGATTCTCGGTCACCCAGGTCATGGTTGTCCCAAAGGTGCTTTTTCAAAAGGCAACTGCTTTCTTTGTTTTTCCTTGAAGACATTTCACTTCTCATCCAAGAAGCTTCTTCAGTTCTGACTGAAGAACAGAAGAAGTTTCTTGGATGAGAAGTGAAACGTCTTCAAAGAAAAACAAAGCCCATTTGCCTTTTGTAAAAGCACCTTTGGGGCACATTTAGTGAGGTTGATTCTGCAAACAGCTATATTGCAAAAGTATCTGCCAAATAGTAACATAACTTTGTCCCAAGCCAACACTGAGGTCAGGGTTAAATTTTAGGGCTTTAAGGAAATAAAGGTACTCTTAATTGTTCAAAATTGGCCTAAAAATGTTTGCTTTTAATGGGTTACAAATAATTACTTCAGCTAGCCGGAGCAAAAAGCTTTTTAAATGAAGCTGTTGTTAGTGATAAATACCACTTTGTATATTAATAGCTAGCCAAGTAAAAATAACTAGCTCCTTCTCCTTTATTTGGGAGTGTCATTTGTGTCTCATCTCCTGTTTCCAATGGCATGGAATATCTCAGCTGGAACAGCTTTTCTATACAGTTCCAGCCTCTGCAGAATATTGTCACCTAAATATTCAAGTTTCTGTCAGTAGTAATTGCCAGTGGTTAACTGATATCGATAAACAAATGTATGATTTAGAATTTGGAATATTTTGGAATATGTTACTTCATATTCTAAGTATTATATGTGTTTATAGGAGGTGTTCAAATGTGGTGGTGCATAATGTACAATTTCTAAGCATGACTAATCCAGATCCAGTTAACCATCTGTTTAGGATGGAGATCCATCCATTTTTCTATTCTCATAATGTTCTTGGAGGCCTAGCATTTTTAAGCTCTCAGATGACATGTGCAATGTCTGGTTCATCTTTTGTCACCTATGAGAGCCATTTATGTCGCTTATTCCATTTCTTCTCCACAGCTAGTCTAAGCAGCGTGGAAGATGAACAGGCAGTGTAGAACTGCGGTGTAGTTAACCTATGGAAAGTACTAAAAAAAAACCCCTGCAGGATATTAACTATAATATGTGGAAAAGCTTTATAAAAGTGGAAATCTGAACAGCTGACTGAAGTCAAGTTTATTTTAAAGCAGGATTACGGGGCTCTGAGGGACATCGTGATCAATGCGAACCCCACTTTCCCTCCGCTGTCGTTGTTAATACTCCACAGTATGCTGTGTGAGAAGTACAAGATACTTTCAACTGTTCATACGCACTCGTCTGTGAAAAACGTGCCAGAAAAGCTGCTCAAATGCTTTGGTGAGCAGACAAACAAAGAATCGCGCCACGAATACCAGTTGGGCGTTACTTTAATTTGGAAAGATGGTAAGTCCGTGTGCGCTTATTAATAGCTGCGTACAGAGTTAGCCCACACCATTTTTATTTTATTTATTAAATTAATAAAAGAATGCGTCTTTATTGGACGTGCACTGCTTGGAGTTCTGTGGCTATATAAACCTTTTAAATAAATCTGAAGATGGAAAAGGGGGAGACACTTGATAGATTTGTGGCTTGCTGTTCATTTTGGAGTATTTGTTACCTGTCGGGCAGTATCTTATGTGACAAATCAAACTGACAGCCAGGGAAATGTCTCTTCCAACTACATGAGACATCATAAACTTATTGGGAAGGAATTATGAATACAGGTAGTCCTTGACTTACAACCATTTGTTTAGTGACTCTTCGAAGTTACAAAGGTTCTGAAAAAAAGTGACTTATGACCATTTTTCACACTTATAACCATTGGAGCATCTCCATGGTCACATGATCAAAATTTGGACACTGGCTGTAGTCTTTTGGGGGGGGGGTGTCCTTTTTGGACCTTCTGACAAATAGTCAGTGGGGAAGCCAGATTCCCTTAACAACCGTGCTACTAATTTAAAAACCGTGTGACTCACTTAACAACAACAAAGGAGGGTTGCAAAATGGGGCAAAGTTCACCCTCCCACTGTCTCGCTCAGCCCAATTTTGGGCTCCGTTGTGCTCGTAAGTCGGGGACTACCTGTATATACCAGCTCTCCAAGCGTCATCGGTGTCTAATGCTACATTGGGATTATCCTTCCAGTGCCAAAACCCCAGATGAAGTTCAGCATTCAAACCATGTGCCCCATCGATGGCGAAGGGAACATTGCTAGGTTCTTATTCTCCTTGCTCGGCGCAAAGCATAACACAGTCGCAGCCACGTTGATGGACAGCTGGGTCGACACCGCCCTCTTTCAACTCCAAGGAGGAAGCAATAAAGAAAAGGCGGCAGTTCTGCGGGGCATGAATGCGACCCTCGGCAAGACCTCCTGGTTGGTGGGCAACGAATTGACGGTAGCAGACGTCGTGACCTGGTGCGCCCTTCAGCAGACGGGCGACACGGAGGCCATCCCAGCCAACGTGCAGAAATGGCTCCGGTCTTGTGAGAATCTGGCGCCTTTTAACGCTGCTCTCAAGCTACTGAAGTAGCGTTCTCTCCCGTGGACAGGCAAGCAGGTTCAACTTTTTCGACCTCTCCGGTTATGAAATCTGGGATGATGTTTGGATATATCAGATTTGAGAAATAGCCAAAGCTGTAATGCCAATAAAGTTCATCGGAATTGTCCTTTGCAAAATGGTACTTCTTCAGCAAGAAAATTGGGGGCCCTTGGTCACATCCACCTGGTCTTGGTAACCAGGTTTTCCTTCTCTGATGGTTTTCTCCCAGCTTCCCTAACTGCTCCCATCCAAGAGTTAACAAACCCAATCCTGATTAGCTTCTTTGGGATTAACCAAGATTGTCTGATCTGGCTACCTGCTGTAACCACAGCATTACTGTTAATGTCGGAAGCTATAAAGGATTTCAGGATTGCTTATCTGTGATTTCTACTCGGTTCAAATGAGACACATGCTCATATAGATCTAGATGATTTTATATAAAAAAAATAAGACATGTTAAAAGTAACACAAGGACAAATATCTTTGGTTGACTTAAACAGGAGAGCCGAGTGGCTTGATTCTGTCTCTTTCCTCCCTCTCTTGTAACAGGACCTTAATTTTTTCTTTAAGAAGCTTGATTTCTTCTTCTTGCTTCATCACTTTCTGCTGAAGAGCACAAATGACCTAAACAAAAGAAAACAGACAATTATTGCCGCCGTCCCGTATAGAGTAATGCTAGCACAGGAAGGGAACCAACCAGATTGGAGAGGATCACTCTTCTACATGGATGGTCACTTCCTTTTTTAAAATTTAAGAATAGCCATCTTAATTTTATTTAAATGATATTCCTTTTTTTCCCTCCTTTATTGTGGTTGCTAACCAACACAGGAGAAATGATATTCTATTTATCTGGCTCGTTGTCATAAATTATGACAATTATGGGCTAATTGTAATAATCTGGGTTCATCTTAAATTAAAATCCATCATATAATTTAATTATAATTTATAATTTAAATTATAATTAGGGGCGAATTTGTCTCACAGTCAAATTATGATATCCAGGCTTTAACAGAATAACAGAGTTGGAAGAGACTTTGGAGGTCTTCTAGTCCAACCCCCACCCCCACCCCATAATGCAATGCCCCCCCCATGCACGCTCCGCCCGTTTCCGAACTTCCGGTAGGCCCATTTTTCGCCCTCCCAGAGCCTCCGCATGAGCCCTGTACTTACCTGGCATCCAAAACGGGCTGCGTGGAGACTCCTGGGAGGGAAAGGGTGGCATGGGCATGTAGCAGCAACCCGAAAAGCAGCTGGCTGACAGGAGGCACGCACACATGCACAGTGGAGCTGATCCAGGGCGACGGCTACGTGCCCGCAGAAATAGCTTCACACGCCACTTTGGGCACGCGTGCCATAGGTTTGCCATCAGTGCCTTACACCATTTCAGACAAACGATTGTCCAATCTTTTCTTAAAACCCTCCAATGCTTATGATACTCTGCAATAAACGCATGATAATTTGGATAATCGGGATCAGGTCTGGCCGAGGCTTACATTTGCTGAATTATGGAAGAGTTCACTTTCCAGCAGCTGAAGGGCTGTCGGTCTACGCGAGGATGCGTCGCTGGTCAGCAGCTTCACGTATCTGGCCTGTATTGGCCACTTCCCACAAAAAGTGAGCGGGAGGCTGCCCCGTCTTAAACCCATCAGAATTTTTGTCCTCTCCATTTCTGTTCCAAATGGCTGAAAGAGTTCAAACAGGATGACGCCCAAACTGTACATATCAGACTAGGGAGATAAGAAATGTTCGGGGTCAGAAAACTTTTCCCCCCCAATATTTTAATACATCTTTTTAATATTCCTGCCTCTTAGAATCAATGCGGGGATGTACACTACATAGCAACAGCTATAGAGTGATATATACCGTGTTTCCCCAAAAATAAGACCCTGTCATATTTTTTTGAACCCTGAAATAAGCGCTTAGCTTTATTGTCATGCGCTCAAAAGCCTGATCGGGCTTATTAACAGAGGGGGTCTTATTTTGGGGGAAACAGGAGATATATATGATAGATAGATAGATAGAGAGAGAGAGAGAGAGAGAGAGAGAGATATGTATATGGTATATATGGAGTGACATAATAGTAGGGACGCAGTGGCTCAGTGGCTAAGATGCTGAGCTTGTCGATCGAAAGGTCGGCAGTTCAGTGGTTCGAATCCCTAGTGCCGCGTAACGGGGTGAGCTCCCGTGACTTGTCCCAGCTTCTGCCAACCTAGCAGTTCGAAAGCACTTTAAAAAATGCAAGTAGAAAAACAGGGACCACCTTTGGTGGGAAGGGAACAGCGTTCCGTGCGCCTTTGGCGTTGAGTCATGCCGGCCACATGACCACGGAGACGTCTTCAGACAGCGCTGGCTCTTCGGCTTTGAAACAGAGATGAGCACCGCCCCCTAGAGTCAGGAACGACTAGCACATAAGTGCGAGGGGAACCTTTATCTTTACTTTTATAGAGTGATTCTTGCTAGGGAGGAAAATTTTTAGCAAAAGCAGTGATGTGGGCCAGAAACTTTTCCAGGGTTGATACTTTGAGCCAGCCTGGCAATTTCAAAGCTGTACTTCTTTTGCTTTCTAAGTGAGAAGCCCAAAAAACTGGGATCAGACTTGTTCCCAGAGCGCTCTCCATCTCCCTCTAAGCTTTTGTGTGAGTGTGTGTGTTCAGGATAGGCCACCACATTTCTAAGGTACAATATAATCATTGTCATTTTGTAAGGCGCTGCAGAGACCACTTCGCTTTTTAAAGAGCGGCGGCCGCTGATATTTTCAAAGCTGGTGGCTAAATGGTTTGGGAAGGAATAAAGACTGCTGCTTGCAGTTATTCTGTTGTTTCTCATGGCTCCTTCGTGGGAGCATCTGTATTTCAATAATTTTTGAGGGTTTTATGCCCTTTTAATCACTTATTAGAATGCAGTACTACAAGCTAACTCTGCCCACTGCTGAGAGTTCGATCCTGACCGTCTCAAGCTTGACTCAGCCTTCCATCCTTCCGAGGTCAGTAAAATGAGGACCCGGATTGTTGGGGGCAATAGGCTGACTCTATAAACCGCTTAGAGCAGGGGTCACCAACCTTTCGGACCTCAGGGACCACTAAATTCATAATTTTAAATCCCACGGTCCACTAATATGATCTGCCTAATGACTGGGTGGGCGTGGCTAGGTGGGCGTGGCCAACTCAATGTCACTCACGTCAAGGAGCGCCTCGCCAGCCTCTACTCGCCCCTCCCCTCCCAGCCACTCCTCGCCTCCCCACTCAGGCTCCTTAGGGCTCCAACCATTCATTGCAGTTATTAAGTTAGTGACAATGAACAGCTGTAACAACGGAGGCATGAAAGGTGGTAAAATGGGACAAAACTCACTTAACGAACCGTCTGGTTGAACAGTGGAAATTTTGAGCTGCTCAACTGTGGTCGTAAGTCGAGGACTACCAAAGACAGTAATAATATATATATTATTAAGGAGCCTTGGTGGTGCAGCAGACTAAAGTGCTGTTAAGTAGCACCAGCTGCTGCAATTACCGCAAGTTCAAATCTCACCAGGCTCAAGGTTGACTCAGCCTTCCATCCTTCCGAGGTGGGTAAAATGAGGACCCGGATTGTGGGGGCAATAAGCTGACTTTGTATAAAAAAGAACACCGCTTGGGGGGGCCAAAAAGCCCTACTAAGTAGGTATATACAAAAGTATGAAGGCTATTGCTTAACGCATTGTAAGCCGCCCTGAGTCTCCGGAGAAGGGCGGCATATAAATCGAACCAATAAATAAATAAATAAATAAATAACAGGAAGCAGTTGTTGGAGCTAAGCAGCCACCACGAGTTGACAAAACAGCTGGGTCAGTTCAAATTGGATCTGACCGAGAAGGAGGCTCAGTAGAAGCACCTCACTGAGGACTAGGAGCATAGGCTTTCCATGCAGAGGGAAGACCTGCGGGAGTGCAAGGTCAGGTACCGGCGCCTGGAGGCTCAGCGGGCTGAGATGGTCAGCCAGTTCCAGGCCATGAGGCAGTCCCACTGGAACGAGGCCCTCCGGCTCTTCGCCACCAGCGGTGCTTCCCTCCACCCTTCGCCCAAAGCCCCCCACCAGGAGACCGAAGCAGACCCCAAGTCGGAATTCCTGCCCTTCTCCGACCCCCACAAAAAGACCCCGAAGGGGGACACTCTCTGCAGCAACACAAACGTTCATTGCACGTATCCATCCCAGGGACCGTAGTTTGAGGACCCCTGATTTAGTGCAATATAAAAAAATGCAAATCATTTTTCTGCGGACCACCAACATTTTCTCATGGACCGTCAGTGGTCCACGGACCCCCAGTTGGCGACCACTGGCTTAGAGAGGGCTGTAAAGCACTACAGACGTGCTATTTCTGAATACGTCTTGACATCTGAAAGATGGAATTTCACCGCTGAGGTCCCGTTTTAAAAACAACCTCGTTAGATTGGAGGTTGGGACGGTTGTACCTTGAAATCATAATGAGAGCCTTGAAGTTGTTCAGGTGAAGCATACAGACAGGTGCCCACTCCGGAGGTATGGATGAACGCTATATCAAAACAGAGGGAGCATGTTAGCATTTTTGTTTTAAAAAAAAAAATCAAGCATTGCAAAGCAATAACCAAAGCACTGTTAGGAGTGGAATAATTACCGTAATTATTCTCTGCACTTAGCAGTTGGGTTGTATCTTCCTCTATAATGTCTCTACAGGCTAACCCAAAGTCCCCTATTTTCACGTGATGGTTAGGTCCTTGGAGAAAGATATTCCGGGGCTGTGGAAAAAAAAAACCAATGGACTGATGATGTTATCTAGTTGGGTCACGAAACGTCTGCCAGAAAACAAGCAAGCTCAGAGAGCGCCAGGGACGCCTTGGTTCTCTTCCTCCTCCTCCTCCTCCTCCTCCTCCTCCTCCTCCTCCTCCTCCTCTCCTCTCCTCAAACTCCCCCTCCCTCCTACCCCTGATGACGTTACGTGGTCAGGTAACGAAACGTCTGCAAGAAAACGAGCAAACTCAGAGACCCACCAAGGACCCCTCACTTCCAACCCCGAGCTACAAATACCCTCCTTTATTAATGCATTCCAGAAATTTCAAATCACATTTCAATTTGTGGTATGAGAGCAATCACTTGGTATGAGAGCTTTAAATTAAATGAAAGTGTCGAAATAGAGCCGACGAGATTACTGGTTGTGAGCACCGAGTAGGGCTGTGACGGCGAACCTATGGCACACGTGCCACAGGTGGCACGCAGAGCCGTATCGGTGGACACGCAAGCTCAGCTGCGCACCGGCCAGCTGATTTTCGGGCCTTCTGGGCCTACCGGAAGTGGGGACACAGGCTATTTCCTGCCTCCGGAGGGCCTGGGGATGGGTGAGGAAGACCCGTTTTTTTGCTCTCCCCAGGCTCCAGAGCCTTTCTAGGAGCCTCAGTAGGACGAAAACAGCCTTCTCCATCCCCCTGGAGGCCGGAAATGGCCCGTTTGCCGACTTATGGTCCAGGGGGATGGGGAAGGCCGTTTTCACCCTACCCAGGCTCCTAGAAAGCCTCTGAAGCCTGGGGAGGGCGAAAAATGGGCCTACCACGCCATCGCGTGCCAAAAGCGTGGGGGGGGGAAGCGTACTCGGGGACGGGGCGCATAGAATTATGGGCGTGGACATGCACGTGTGACACACACCCCTGGTGCGACCCCCGCTTTTGGCATGCAATGGCAAAAAGGTTAGCCATCACTGGAGTAGGGGGTCGGCCTTGAATGCCCTCAAAGACCCCTTTCTATTCTAGGTGTCTTCTCCAGGGACGACAGGCGCAAACACCAAGAGACCCATAGGTTTAAGATCTACTTTATTGTTCTCTGCCTATTACACAGGAATCTCCCCAGTTCACATGAGAACTACCTTTTTTTTTTTTTGAACCCCGAAATGAGCGCTTGGCCTTATTTTCGGGGGAGGTCTTAATAGTTTGGGGCGCGTGGAGCAAGACGGGGTTCCTCTTGCCATCTGACCCGATTTCCAGCTCTTGTCTCCCTAACCCTAACTCGGGGGTCAGCAACCTGCGGCTCTGGAGCCGCAGGTGGCTCTTTCACCCCTCCGCTGCGGCTCCCTGTCACTCAAAATATGCGTCACAACCGCCAATGGGCGACACCCGCCAGTACACAATTTATTGAGCTTTTCAACCCCCAGTAGGCCAACCATGGATAAATCTAAGAAAAGAAAAGTTTCAGAAGAAAACAGAACGTTTAATTCAACTACATATGCTAGTTTTCTTTTTTTGTTTTGTTTTTTAAATTTGATTTATATGCCGCCCTTCTCTGGAGACTCAGGGCGGCTTACAGTGCGTTAAGCAATAGCCTTCATACTTTTGTATATTTTATACAAAGGCAGCTTATTGCCCCCACAATCTGGGTCCTCATTTTACCTACCTTAGAAAGGATGGAAGGCTGAGTCAACCCTGAGCCTGGTGGGATTTGAACTTGCAGTAATTGCAGGCAGCTGATGTTAATAACAGTGAATAACAGTGCTTTAGTCTGCTGCGCCACCAGAGCTCATAAAACCAGAGTTTTGTGGCCGCTCAAGAAATTGTCAGGCACGGGAAGGGTTTTGTGGCTCCCGGTGTTTTCTTTTCTGTGGGAAACGGGTCCAAATGGCTCTTTTGAGCGTTTAAGGTTGCAGACCTCTGCCCTAACCAGAGGAAATGGCGGGAACCGGCCGCGTATGTGGTTAAATATTTTCGGGGAGGGCTTATTTTCGTGAGGCCTTATTTTTGGAGGGATGGTTTATTTCCGGGGGATAATTTATTATCCGGGGAGGTCTTATTTTGGGGAAAATGCGTTACAGCATTTCCCCAAAAATAGCTCTTTGCTGTTTACGTAGAGAGTCCAAGCTAATTCCTCACTTGACCCCTGCTCCGATGGCTGCTCTCCAACAAGTGGAGATGTACGCCTGAACATGACCTCTTTGTAGAGCCCATTAATCTTCTCTGCTGGCCTGCAACCTTTTAAACCAATGAGATCGTCTCTTAACTGGTTCCAGAACCGAGCATCACCGTCACAAAGGAACAATGGCTCAAATGTAAGGTTCCCATGCTCAAAACTACCCATTTTGTTCCCCCGCTTTAACATGGGTAATTTGATAAGACGTCCCCGCAAATGGGAAAGCGAATCGACGGACAAAAAATTAATTGACGCCATCATGACCAACAACACATCGATGCTTCAGGAGTTACTGCCGTCCCATTCGGTTTACCAAACGGTTATCTGCCAGGTGAGCGTCCTTACCTGCTCAGTCTAAAAGGCTTAAAAAAAAAGAATTGAAAACGTAAGAATGCAGGTAGTCCTCGGCTTACGACAGCAACGGAGCCCCGCGTTTCTGTTGCCAAGTGAAACATGACTTAAGCGCGTTTTTCTCCCATGTTTTTCAATTTTTCTTGCCACGGTTGTTAAGTGAGTAACAAGGTTGTTAAGTGAATCTGGCTTCCCCATTGGCTTTGCTGGGAAGGTGGTCGCAAAAGGAGATCACGTGACACCCACAGAACACTGCAACCGTCACAAATACGAGTCAGTTGTCAAGTGTCCGAATTCTGATCACCTGACTATGGTACAACGGCCGTAAAATGGTCTCCCCATTTTTCGGTGCTGTTGTAACTTCGAATGGTCACTAAATGAACTGTTGTAAGTCAAAGACTACCCGTACATAGAATTTTATGTAGCGTGTCCAAAGCCAGTACTTCTGAAAAGACGTGTTTAATTCAGAATTACAGCATTTCATTCCCTCAGACAAGATAAAGATATAAAAGGAATGAAAATTCAAGTGAGCCCTGGTGGCGCAGCAGACTAAAGCACTGTTATTAACATCAAGCTCCCTGCAATTACTGCAAGTTCAAATCTCACCAGGCTCAAGGTTGACTCAGCCTTCCATCCTTTCTAAGGTAGGTAAAATGAGGACTCGGTTGTGGAGGCAATAAGCTGACTTTGTATAAATATACAAACGTATGACGGCTATTGCTTAACGCCTTGTAAGCTGCCCTGAGTCTCCGGAGAAGGGCGGCATATAAATTAAAAAAAAAAAAAAGGAAGAATACAAATTGCAAGCATTCGCAGATGATCTGGTTTTTATTCTTGAAGATCCATTAGAATCAGCAATGAAATTGATAAGACAAGATAGGAGAATATGGAAAAGTAGCAGGTTTGAAAATAAAGAAAGACAAAACGAAGATTTTGACAAAAAATATGTTAATAAAACAAAAAGAAAAGTTGGCGGAAGCATTGAAGATGCAGGTCACAAACTTGACAGCAAGATGTAGTACACTTAAAGAGAACAATTACAATAAACTCAAACAACAGATAGTGACAGACTTGGCAAAGTGGGAAAATTTACAACTATCATTAATAGGGAGAATATCAACGATTAAGATGAATATATTACCTAGAATTCTATACTTGTTCCAGACAATTCCAATTAGGCTGGGAAAAGAATATTTTGAGGATTTAAATAAAATAGTGTTGAAATATACATTTGGCAGGGTAAAAAAGCGAGAATAAAACTAAAATTGTTGCAAGATGCTAGGAATACGAGGAGGATTTGGCTTGCCTAATTGGGAATTATACTATCAAGCAACAAGTTTGATGTGGATCAAGGAGCATTTCGTTCCAAAGGGTCTTTAAATGTGATTTTCTTTTGACCTGAACATTTTGACAAGGATCAGAATGACTGTACAGCCTGATGCGTATCTAATTAAAACTAAGTTCCATTGATCAACTCTTCGAATTTGAAGTTAAATGGGACTTAATTCTTAATTCTAATTCACAAGTTTAGGAGATGAGGCTGTCGTCTTATACGCTGCCCAAAGTCATTTTTACTGAGACAGGCGGCTCTATAAATTTCCCTATTTGTGATAATTAAAATCTTACAAATACATTTGGATTAAGCCCTCGGTGGAAAAGTGACGTGTTCTTTGGCCAATCCTTCTGAGAGTTATTATAATGCAGATTTTAGAATATATTAGCAGGCTTCCCACCGAAATCCGACACTTTCAAAACAACCAGCAAACTGTGTTACAATTAAAACTTTCTGCAATCATTTTCTGGACACCTAAAATGTTAGCCGATGTTCAGGTCAGATTCAAAGAATAAACTACTTCTTAAGATAGTATCGCGTTTCCCTGAAAATAAGCCCTCCCCAAAAATATTTAAGCGCCATTTCCTCTTGCTAGGGTTAGGGAGACAGAGCTGGAAATCAGGTAAGACGGCAGGAGGAGCCCCATCTTGTTCCACACACACCCCAAAAATAGGACCTCCCCGAAAATAAGGCCAAGTGCTAATTTCGGAATTCAAAAAAATATAAGACAGGGTCTTATTTTCAGGGAAACACGGTAGAGCAATACATTATAAATAGCCTGCAGATGGTCTTGATTTAACTAAACCACATTAAATACGATAGATTGCGCCACTAGCTTACATGTTGCCAATTATGACTTTTGTATTTTTTTTTCTCCCCAACCGTCCAAGAAAAAAGGGAGATTTGTGCAAGACGATACACAAAATGGAGATCCTGAAAAGAGGTATAATGTTCTGCCAAATGTCCGAAGTTATAATACGGGATTTGGGAAATGCTTAACAGCAAGAACCGTGACACGCAAAGAATTAGGACCGTGCTTTAAATTCCAGCCAGTCTGATTTATTGCTCGTGCTTATTTGAGGTAGTCCTCCGCTTACGACCACAATGGAGTCCAAAATTTCTGTTGCTAAGTGAAACATTTATTAAGTGAATTTTGCCCCATTTTACGACCTTTCTTGACACCGCTGTGAAGTGAATCCTTGCAGTTGCTAAGTGAGTCACACGGTTGTTAAGTGAATCTGGCTTCCGCACTGACTTTGCTCGTCAGAAGGTCGCAAAAGGGGATCGCGTGAGCCTTCAACACGGAACCGTCATCAATACAAACCGGTTGCCAAGCATCCGAATTTTGGTCACGTGACCACAGGGATGCTGCAACGGTCGTTAAGTGTGAAAAACAGTCACGAGTCCCTTTTTTTCAGTGCCGTTGTAACTTTGGTCACTAAATGGACTGTTGTAAGTTGAGGACTACCTGTACACAAGAATCTAATCAAACGAATGGTCAGCACGCTGGCACTATCGTTTCCCCCCCCCCCCAAAATATGACCTAACCTACTCAGAAAGTAAGTCCTAGCTTGATTTTTACACATGTGTACACAGAGCCGAGGTGGCGCAGTGGTTAGAGTGCTGTACTGCAGCTATTTTATCTGACTGCTAGTTCAGCAGATCAAATCTCACCGGCTCAAGGTTGACTCAGCCTTCCATCCTTCCGAGGTGGGTAAAATGAGGACCGAGATTGTTGGGAGCAATATGCTATTTGGTATACTGTCAATTGTTGTAAGCCACCCAGAGTCCTCGGAGAGTGGGCGGCATAGAAATATGATTAATAAATAAATTAAAATAAAATAAATAAATGTGCCAAATATAAGCCCTACCCCCCCCCCCAAATAAGCCCCAATTAAGACCCTACCTACTCCAGGGTACATGGGTAAAAATTAAGCTAGGGTGGGGATGGAGCGGTGGAGCTACCCTAACCCGGATATTATCTATTATAATATCCGGGTTAGGGTAATAGCTCTATTATCGGCTGTAGAGGCCTTCAGGAAAGCCTTGCCAGCTGCAGAAGAAATGGGCAGAGGTGTACGAGGCTTTGGCTACTATCCAAAGCTAAAGAATTTCCTGAACGGCTCTGACAGCAAAAATGGCGGCCGAGGGCAACGCACACAAGTGAGATGAGTCTGTGGACGACACCCTTTCCCCCCTTTTAATAAGACCAGGTGCCTTTTTTTTTTGTAGCAAAAAAAATGTAAGACAGGGTCTTATTTTCGGGAAAACACGGTAGAAAGAGCTCTGAAGCTCTTATTTTCAGGGAAATACGGTAGAAACAGAGTCAACGGAGTCAACGCACACAAGTGAGATGAGTCTATGGACGACACCCCTTCCCGCCCGAAAAATAAGACCTGGTACCTTTTTTTTGTAGCAAAATGTAAGACAGGGTCTTATTTTCGGGGAAATACGGTAGAAACAGAGTCAACGGAATTCAACAGGGATTGGGCTGAGACCGTTTGTGGGAATGTAATAATTCTAGGCTGATTCCTCTCTTGACTCCACCCCTGGACTCTACTTGTCCTTTTCCTAGAAAGGACCCTTTAACACTGCCGAGCTAAGCTGCTTAGCAGTGAACGGCCAAAGAATAAAAAGTCATCTTTGGTTGGTTGGCTGGAGTTGATGTCATCACAGATATCTAGACAGCACCGTGTCGTTTGCTCCCAGTATATATTATATATTCCATTGGAGAGAAAAAGAACTTTTTTTAAAAAAAAAAATTGATTTATATGCCGCCCTTCTCCGGAGACTCAGGGCGGCTTACAGTGCGTTAAGCAATAGCCTTCATACTTTTGTATATTTTATACAAAGTCAGCTTATTGCTCCCACAATCCGGGTCCTCATTTCACTTACCGTAGAAAGGATGGAAGGCTGAGTCAACCTTGAGCCTGGTGGGATTTGAACTTGCAAGCAGTAATTGCAAGCAGCTGATCTTAATAACAGTGAATTAGTCCACTGCGCCACCAGGACTCCTTGCAAATATTTATTTTATCCCTGCTCATTTAGCCCCCCGAAAGCAGAATGCTGCACGGAGAACTGCCACAGAGCAGAAGAAAGGAATGACGGCAAGCAGCTCCCCATCAAATCGAAGAAGAGCGTCAAGGCCACGCCCAGTGACGTGGCGGGCCACCACGATCACCATCCTCTCCATCTGGCTGTAACCAACGGGTGTCATCACCTAATCCCCGACCTGCTGAAGCGGGGGGCAAGAATAGATGACAGGACAAAAGCCGGCCAAACCGCTCTTCACCTCGCTTCCAAAACCCTCAACCAAGAAGCCGTTCAGATGTTACTCCACTGTGGGGCCCAGGTAAACGCCACCACTCCAATGACCCAAGAGACCCCGCTCCATCTGGCCGTCCACACCTCGTCCTGCAAGGCCGGCATTGTCCTAGCGGCCGACAGGAAGTGCGTGGAGCTTCTGCTGATGAACGGAGCCGACGTCTGCGGGAAGGACTGGAAAGGCCAGGAAGCCCTCCACCACGCTTGCCGAAACGGCCGGGAAGACATTATTAACCTCCTCCTTAATTACGGGGCGGACGTGAACGCCTTAACGTTGCAAGCGGAGTCGTGCCTTTTCCTGTTCCTGGAAAAAGCCACCAATCTCAAGAAGGCCAACGTTCTCTGGAAGCTGCTGAGCCTATCCTACCCGCTGAAGCTCACCAACTCTGAGGATCGTCTACCCCAACTGCTGGATGACCCCTACTGGGAGCCGCTGAAGGACATACTCCTCCAAGTGTCTTCACAAGTGTGGTCCTTACAGGACATTTGCAAATTCAACATCCGGAAGGTCTACGGAGGAAACTCGAGATACTGGCTCAAAGAGGCGATGCCCATCGAACTGTGGGACTCTATCTACACGAGCCAACAGTTTTCGTACGCCTCGAAAATCGTCGAAAGGATTTTTGACGGCGGGCGCCACCAGTCCGAAGTAAGGGAAAGGCCCTGGGATGCCAGCCTCCGCCTCCTCTTTCTCCTTAGCGTGATTCCTGCACTGTGGCAGGGCCCGCTTTTCCTGGGATGCTAAGGCCGGTGGGTCAAAAAATAAAATAAAATCGAAAGCCTTTTAAGCTTCGTGTTCCGAGTCAATCCTCACAGACGTTGCTTTCGATGGGGGGGACAGGAGGGGCGCTTCACCCGTTGGAATATTTAGAGAAGAAAAACGGGGAGGGGTTTCTGCGTTTGGAGATGCGCAACAGATGTGCACCTTCCGAGGTGGGTAAAATGAGGATGCATTGTTGAGGGCGATAGGATGACTTTGTAAACCACTTAGAGAGGGCTGTAAACCACTAACTATGGAGTGGTATGTAAGTCTAAGTGTTATTGATCTTCTTCCCTTCCCTTCCCTTCCCTTCCCTTCCCTTCCCTTCCCTTCCCTTCCCTCCATCCTGTTAGGATTTGAACTTAATTTAACACAACTAGACAAATTATTAAAAGGCCTGGAAGAGAAATTACTATCTAAAATATATAATTATTTATTAAATTTTGATTTGGAAAAGGAAATTGTAAAGGGGCCAATGATAGCTTGGGCTAAAAATGTGGGACATAATATTGAGTTAGAAGATGGGGAAAAAATTTAGAAGAAAAATTATACATTAACAAAATCCGCCGCATATAAAGAAAATCAGTATAAAATGTTCTATCGCTGGCACTTAGCTCCAACAAGACTTGCAAAAATATATCCCAATCTAAACCCTAACTGCTGGAAATGTAAAAAAGCACAAGGTACCTTTTTTCATGTATGGTGGCTTTGCCCAGAAATCACAAAATACTGGATTAAAATACAAAAATGCTTAAATGAAATTACACATTGCCAAATAGAATGGAAGCCTGGACTGTTTCTTCTGGGGACCATTAAGGAAAAATATCCTAAAAAGATTAAATATTTTATCATTCATATTACTACAGCAGCAAGAATTGTACTCACACAAGCCTGGAAAATGTCCACTACACAGACAGACTGTGTAATAATCTGGAAAACTTTTGAGTGTGCAGAAATGGACAAACTTATTACAGAATTAAATAACAAAGAAGGCTTTGGAATATTACTCAACCTGGGAAAACTGGTTATCAATGGATAGAAAATAAAAATAGGAAACATATAGATCAAAGTAAGACATAAATTGTGTTTACAAATATTTGATCAAGAAGGAATATCTGAGAGTATGTGAATAGAGTTAAGATTTGTGTACTGTTGGAACGACGTTGAATTGTATAACTATCATGGATGGTTTCGGTTACCATCTTTAAAGCGCTCCATGGCTTAGGACCGGGATATCTTCGAGACCGCCTTCTGCCACCAATAACCTCCCACCGACCAGTACGCTCCCATAGAGAGGGACTTCTCAGGGTGCCGTCAGCCAAACAGTGTCGACTGGCGGCCCCCAGGAGGAGAGCCTTCTCTGTGGGAGAACCCACAATTTGGAATGAGCTGCCCTTGGAGATACGATTAATCCCAGATCTCCGGGCTTTCCGCCGGGCCCTCAAAACATTCCTATTCATGCAAACCGGCCTGGCCTAACCTCCCTTCAAACCATTCAATTCTTTAAATTTGGATCTACCCTATAAATTTGAGAATGTTTTAATTTAATTCCATTCTATATCAATCTATTCAATTGTATTTTTAATCAGTTTCTGAATATTTATAGTCTGTATTTATTGTTCAACTGTTCACCGCCCCGAGTCCTTCGGGAGTAGGGCGGTATACAAATCTAATAAATAAATAAATAAAATAAATAATTTTTTTTTGTTACAGATGTATTTGTATTTGTGACCACCTTTAAAGCGCTCCATGGCTTAGGGCCAGGGTACTTACGAGACCGCCTTCTGCCGCCAATAGCCTCCCACCGGCCAGTACGTTCGCACAGAGAGGGCCTCCTTAGGGTGCCATCCGCCAGACAATGCCGGCTGGCGACCCCCAGAGGGAGAGCCTTCTCTGTGGCGGCACCCACCCTTTGGAATGACCTACCCCCAGAGTTACGCACGATACCTGACCTCCGGGCTTTCCGTCGAGCCCTGAAAACACATTTATTTCATCTAGCCGGCCTGGCTTGACCCTACTGTTCTGGTTTTAAATTGTAAATTGGTTTTAACTTGGTTGTTTTAAATTGTGGGCCAAAACTATTTAATTATTTTAAAATTGTTTTTTAATTTTGTATGCTGTGTTTTTATTTTGGCTGTTCACCGCCCTGAGTCCAGCTGGAGAAGGGCGGTATACAAATTAATTAATTAAATAAATAAATAAATAAATAAGTATTTTAATATTTTAAATTTTAATAAAGGCTTTTTGAAAATTAAAAAAACAAATAAACTAAATAAAAGGGGTTTTATTGGGAGGAGGAGTCGGCTTCGTGCTTGTGGGAAGCCTAGGTCAATTTTACTTACTTTAATGTCCCGGTGCATGACTCCATTCATGTGGATATAGTACACTCCTTCCAGCAGCTCCTGGAAAATCTTTAAGGTCCAGCGTTTTTCGATATGATGATAAGGATCTTTAAAAACATTTAAAAAAAAAACCACAAAAACAGTTTTGCACGAGCATTGCTGGAATGTCTTTATAACAGCTTGTTCGCGAGTCTTGTTTAAAATGCGCTGATTTTTTTTAATTATTTTTTTTTAAAAGAAAAGCAAGCAAGCAAGCATCTTTTCCAGGAGATTTGCTTAGGCTTTTAAGACTTACTAGAGGCATCTGTTGCTCTCAGGCATTTGTCATTTCTCGCGGCAATCCACTCCCACAAGGAGGTTTCGCACAGTTGCATTTGAATGTGAAGCATCAGGTGATAGTCGGTCTAAGAAGGAAGCAGGGAGGTTTTTTTTTTTTTTCAATGGGCCAGAAGAAAGGTGTATAATACTACGGCAAACCTATGAAAGGCCAGACGGTTACAAGGAGGGGTTTCAAACTCGATTTCATTGAGGGCCGCATCAGGGTTGTGTTTGACCTTGGGGGGCAGGGGCTGGCGAGGGTGGGCATGGCCAGGCCGACGGCATTTGTGTCGGGGGCACCTGTGGTTGCCAGCAAAAACAGGTGCCACGGTTCCAAGTAACACCCCCAACGAAAGAAGACTCCGAGGCCAGAAGTTCCTCAAAATTCCATTTTATGAGAGAGGTCAGATTGGCACATCTGGGAAAAACCGAGTCTGAAAGCTTCCAAGTTTTCCTCACTCACAGAAAAGTCCAACTCCCTTCCCCTGCACCCACATGTCTATCACATGGTCCAATCGATGCACCGTCCCAACTGGAGGTGCCTCCCAGTCACGCCACTCCAGGTGCAGGGCAGGATGTCCTTGACTCTCAGAGAAAAGAATGTTATGACTGTATCTCCCCTGCTCCATACAATCCCCCCCCCCCAGTTTCCCACAGTAGTAAATATGGCAGACCTGAAGATCCAATGCAAAAGATGGCTCCCAGGCCTGACAACGGACTCCCGAGCTCTGTTTTCGGCTGGGACGGTCTCCTGCAACCCTCTGCCAGCAAAAACAGAGCTTGGCAGGGCCACATAAAGTCCTTCCGAGCTCCGTTTTCGCTGGCAGAGGAACTGCGGGTCGGTCCTTTGCTGTTTCCAGGGCAGCCCCACAGGCCAGATCTAAGCACCCAGCAGGCCGGATCTAACCTCCAGGCCTTGAGTTTGACACTCCTGGGTTACAGGTAGTCCTTGACTTACATATGTGCTAGTCATTCCCGACTCTAGGGGCGGTGCTCACCTCCGTTTCAAAGCCGAAGAGCCAGCGCTGTCCGAAGACGTCTCCGTGGTCATGTGGCCGGCATGACTCAACGCCAAAGGTGCACGGAGCGCTGTTACCTTCCCACAAAGGTGGTCCCTATTTTTCTACTTGCATTTTTTACGTGCTTTCGAACTGCTAGGTTGGCAGAAGCTGGGACAAGTCACAGGAGCTCACCCCGTTACGCGGCACTAGGGATTCGAATCGATGAACTGCTGACCTTTCGATCGACAAGCTCAGCGTCTTAGCCACTGAGCCATAATTAACACCCATATGAGACAAATTTGTATTTACCGTACAAGGCCGGGGTGAAGATATCTCCTTTTCGAAGTCTTCATCGCTACAAGAATCGTTCACATTGGTGTGATCCCCATTTTCATCGCAGCGACGTAAGAGCGAGGCCCGGTTTCCGTTGTCCCTCGACTTGTTGCTCGTGTCACTGTCGCTGCTGCCGCCGTATGTCCCAGATGGAAGCGTGCAAGAATTCCCTTCATTTCCGTTAGAATCTCTGCCGAAAGAATCCTCCGGAGTCGGATTGGCAAAGATGATGGAACTGTCTTCCATTTCTTGAATGCAACTCTGGTCTCTGCAAAATAATAATAATTCCAAAATCAAGGAAGGTAAGGCAACTGTACACCCCTTCAGGGTCCCATCCCCAAAAATAATTTATTAAAAAGAATTTGTTTTTTAAAAAATGAGGCAGGGTTTTTTTTGTGGAGTCTTAGAAGACGTACTTAGAATTTTCTGCCTCCGAAGACATTTTGAGAGACGGAAGATCCAAGACTACGCCACCTGTAATGAAGAAACGGGACACTTTATAAAGACAATTTTATAACCCCGGGTTCGTACGAGATGGACAAAATTGGATTTTACTGTGGTTGTGGGCGATTTATATGTTGGGGCCATCATGGGACATGTGGACAGGTCACCTAAACCAGGTTTAAAATCTTTAGATATGTATCCAAACCGTTGTTAACACCATGAAACTTTCGCGTTATTCAGCTTTATAAATACAGTGATGAAAGTGATCAACGGGACTTGGAACTTAATGCCAGTCTCCTAAAATCTCTGTGAATCAGGCCTTGTCCTCGAGTTAGAAGCACTTCTGGGTTGAAAGGATATTAGTGACATATTTATTAAGAGTGTAAACCTTATCAGGTTCCTGCCAAGACGCTTCAGGGAGCAACGCTTTAAAAAGCATTTTTATGAATTGTGTGGACAAAAACACGCCGTACAGACCCCGTGCCTTACGTGCTCTTAGTTTTAATCTTTCAATGGCTATGAATTTTAATTGTAATGGTTTTAACACCTGTGCTTTTATGCCGTTGTGAGCTGCCCACTCGAGACAACGAGAGAGATGGCTTAGACATTTAATCAGTAAAATTGAGGTAAAGGTAAAGGTTCCCCTCACACATATGTGCTAATCGTTCCCAACTCTAGGGGGCGGTGCTCATCTCCGTTTCAAAGCCGAAGAGCCAGCGTTGCCCAAAGACGTCTCCGTGGTCATGTGGCCGGCATGACTCAACACCAAAGGCTCACGGAACGCTGTTCCCTTCCCACCAAAGGTGGTCCCTATTTTTCTACTTGCATTTTTTTTTTACGTGCTTTCAAACTGCTAGGTTGGCAGAAGCTGGGACAAGTCACGGGAGCTCGCCCCGTTACGCGGCCCTAGGGATTCAAACCGCTGAACTGCCGACCCTTTCGATCGACAAGCTCAGCATCTTAGCCACTGTGCCACACCGTCCCTTAAAATTGAGCAGGTGGGATGAAACTCACAAATTATAAACTGCTGCAAATTGTTCAGAGTCAGGCAGATGAGACCAGTGGTACAGATACGGGATGGACGGACGGACAGACGGACGGACAGACGGACAAACAAACAAATAAATAAATGCTCCCCTTTTGGACATGCTGGTTGAACGTGTTCCATCCAAGCTGTGTGGTAACCTACAATGTTAGGATGCTGCAGCTGAGCCAAGACTTTCACTTCCCGTAGCACCTACAGAAAGATCAGAGAGAACTTAACACACCTGGTATGGCCAGATAAGCCGCTCTTTCCCAAGATGTCTATAGAGTTTCCGGAAATGGAACTAAGGGTGCCTTTCACTTTTGCCCTTACCCGCCGCTGCCTGTCAGGTGCCAGAAGTCAAGGAACTAAGGCCGTTCGTGTAAAGACAGGTTTGTTGCCTGCTAATGCTCTCTACAAGAATCTGAACTACTAACAGTCAAAGCGAAATGATAAAAGAGTCGGCGAAATTCAAGGTGGGACAGACTTAGATCTCTTGTGGGCGTGAAGGGATTCGAAACTGATGAGCCGCTTGACCCCTCCCTCGGGGTCTGCCTGGTCATCTCCTATGTCACCCGAAAGATGTCCCAAAGGTGCTTTTTCCAGGGACAACTGGACTTCCTTTGTTTTTCTTTGAAGAGGTTTCGCTTCTCATCCAAGAAGCTTCTTCTTCTTTTTTTTTTGTTTTCGCTTATACATCCAATACACATAGACATTAAATCTATAGTGGTCTACATCACAACGCGAGAAGGAAATAAACTTGTCCCATTACATATATAGGGTAACGTACAAGAGTCTAGTACATATACCAGTTGACATGCTTATCCAATATCTCTATTTATAGCTCGATTTGACAACCAATTATACCATTGATTCCAAGATATATAGTAATCTGTGTGTCCCCCGTCCTTTCAGTAACATAGCAAGCCGATCTGATTCCACACAATTCATTATTTTCTGAATTACTACTTGTTTGGGTGGGCTAACATCCATCTTCCAGTATTGGGCCCATGCCAATCTTGCAGCTGTTGTTATATGTAGCAGCAGGTACCATGCCGTTCTATTAACATTTTCGGGTCTTATCCCTAATAAAAATACCTCAGGACGCAATTGTATACGCTGCCCCAACATTTCATCGAGCCACTTCAGAATATTCTTCCAAAATTTCATTGCCTCTCGGCAGGTCCACCATTGGCCTTCTTTAACGCCACATTTACAATAGGCTGAGGGTGTTCCAGGGAACATTTTTGCGAGTCTGGCCGATAAGTAAATGCCATCGATATGCCGTTTTATATATATTTTCTTTATAGCCTATTGACCGGGTTAATTTCACATCCTCAGTCCAAATTTCGCTCCACCTCTCAGGCTCTATTGAATAACCTAGATTCTTCTCCCAGAGATGAACTGGAGTCTTCGCACCTTCCTTCCTTACCTCCATAGCCATAAAGAATTTATAAGATTTAGATAACACTTTTTCATCCACCCCCTTCTTCAGCTTCTTGGATGAGAAGCGAAACGCCTCAGAAGGAAAACAAAGGAAGTCCAGTTGCCTCTGGAAAAAGCACTTTTGGGACAACCATGACCTGGATGACGGAGAATTTCCATAGTCGCCATTAGATGGAACGTCCGCTATAAGGGCACTGCAAGCCCAAGGGCACCCCTTGAAAAACTCTGCACCCCCAAGCAAATGGTTTGAGTTGGGGGGATGGGAAAGACTCCTGAAAAGCTGGGCGACTTCTCCTTCTAACCGCCCCACCCATCGCCATTGTATTGGGAGGAGAAGCAAGAAATAGTGGTCGGGGTTCGTCAGCGGGAAGTGCCAAAGTCAAAAGTGGGTGGGGCTCCCGACTTCCTCTTTATTTTTCTCCGTCTCTCTCTCTTTCTTTCTTTCTTTCTCCATTCTTCTTGCCGGAAATACAGGACTTTTTGGGTTAGCAGATGTTCAAAGCAAGGCAATAAAATAGCCAAGTTTCTGCTTGCAAATTCACAGTTTTCTTTTAATATAAAACATCGACTAACCCCCGGAGCCGGGAACCAACCGTGACCCATGTCTGACACAAAACACCCTCCAGCCAACCTAAAAACAAAATCCATACCTTCATGCAATCTTGTTTGGTGGCCTTCTTAATCAGGATTTTTTTAATCGCGTAGAATTGACCGTCGAGTTTGTTTCTGACCTGAAAGGAGATCAACAAGGCAGAGGGATGTAAAGTAAATTAAGAACGAAAGGGGACACGAGGGCATCCTTTTTGCAAAAATAATAAAAATTTAAAAATGAATGCAGACCCTGGGATTTCACAGACGTGCTGTTAAGGGTGGGACATAAATGAAACAAATAAATAAAGAACACCTGCCCGATTCAGAATATGGGCCTTGGGTGGGCAAATAGGGAAAAAGACCACCTGTGTATTGTGACCTCATTGCCCAAACACTACAAATTTGGTAATTCAGCAAATCCAACTATTGTTGTTGTTTTTTTTACAAATGTATCATGTAAATAGTGTGGCACTTGAGTGTCTTACATTTTGGCACAAATAAAACAATATTCTTCACATAGGAGCCTTGGTGGCGCAGCAGACTAAACTGCTGTTAAAGTAGCACTTAGCTGCCAGCTGCCTGCAATTACTGTGAGTTCAAATCTCACCAGGCTCAAGCTTGACTCAGCCTTCCATCTTTCCGAGGTAGGTAAAATGAGGACCCGGATTGTGGGGGCAATAAGCTGACTTTGTATAAAAAAGAACACCGCTTAGGGGGCCCCGAAAGCCCTACTAAGCAGGTATATACGAAAGAATGAAGGCTATTGCTTAACGCATTGTAAGCCGCCCTGAGTCTCCAGAGAAGGGCGGCATATAAATCGAACTAATAAATAAATAAATAAATTTAGTATAGTTGACAATCCTATATAGTTTTAGTAATAAATGTAACAGTGGCATAATTAAAAATTAGAAAGAGGATAAACAATGGAAGATTATAATGTAATATAAATGTGTGCATTACTATTAGAACTATATAAGTCTGTTAAATACAATAAATATGATTATTAATACTTTATTCGTAGTAAAAGGAGTGACATTTAAAATATGGAAATGGGCATGAAGACGATGTACTGAAATATCGAAAAATCAAATAACGAAAGATTATAATTCAACAGAATATGTGTATTATTACTAAAACAGTCTGTTGTCTTAAGAGCATGTTCTTGCATCGTATTCTATAAGTCTGCTCAGAATAAAATCTTAGATATATGGAAAGGCCTGCCATAATTTTTACCCACCCCTACCAATGAGCCCTCCATTTGATTATAAGCAATGCTAATGTGGTTGATTTTAGTTATAAATCAGTCAGTTATAAATACCTTATATACTGTGCCGTACCCTCCTTTCCCGAGCCTCGAAATCTCCTCAAATTCGTTGACGTAACGGGACGTCTGGGCTTCAAAGAGGATTTCGTTCTCCCTGGTTTTTAAAAGAGTGTATTAATACGGAACCATAAGGAAGGCTGAGCACCAAAGAATTGAGGCCCTTGAACTCTGGTGCTGGAGAAGACTCCTGCGAGTCCCTTGGACTGCAAGGCGATCCAACCCTGACTGCTCTTTAGAAGGCCAGATCCTGAAGAGGAAACTCAAATACTTTGGCCACCTAATGAGAAGGAAGGACTCCCTAATGCTGGGAACGATGGAGGGCAAAAGAAGAAGTGGACGGTAGAGAACGAGGTGGCTGGGTGGAGTCACTGAAGCAGTCGGCGTGAGCTTAAATGGACTCCAGAGGATGGTAGAGGACAGGAAGGCCTGGAGGAACGTGGTCCATGGGGTCGCGATGGATCAGACACGACTTTGCGACTAACAATAACAATAAATTAATATGGAGTTGTTATAAAAAAAATTAAAACTTTCCACTGTAGCACTCTCTTTCACGGATAGATGAGCCAAGTATGGAAATAGAAATGAGACATCGATGTCGAAAAATATCCAGACTGTTGACAGCCTACCATGGATCAAACTACTGATTTATATCCTGCGTTAGGTGCACTTCAGCTTTTACAATCCAGACATGGAAAAATTCTCATTCAGAATAGAAACCAACAGCCTCTTCTTGCGATGCCCAAGAACTTTTTATGGTACATGATTTACGGTTCCAAACGTGACATTAATCTGAATTTGATTTCTGCAATGCAGGGACTCCAGAAGCTGATGCTAAAGCAATTTTAAAGTCAACATGTTCAATAAAGTACGGGAGGCAGCTGGTTTAAACATTACTCCTGGAGCTTTGAACACGTACCTGTTTTTGTAGGAATCGCCATGACCAACTTCCTACAGAGAGATGAAAGAAATGCTGCGATCAGTAACAAATGCACAATCAAGAAACAAAGATTGGATTTGTGAAAATAAAACGGAAAAGCCAAGACAGCAAAAATCGGCAGTCTTTAAAGCACAAATGTCAATCCGACAGAGAAGCAGTTTTGAGCTTTCCCCCCCCCAATATTATTCCTATTCTCCAAGATATTTTACAAAACCTTACCTAAGAAAACTGAACAATGAATTTTTTTTAAAAAAAAATCAAAACACTTTTCCCGGAGACGTAAGAGATCGGATTCATGATTTGAAGGTCTGTTTCCAAAGCAGAGTTTGCATTAATTGTGTTTAATAGGAAGTTTGGGCATTTCCTGAAAAGGGAATAAATTTAAGATGCTGAGATGATCATAAGAAAAGGGGTAGTTTTGTCTAGTGGTTAAAGCACGAGTTAGAAAGTGGGAGACCATGAGTTCAAGTCCTGCCTTAGGCATGAAAGCTGTCTGGATGATCTTGGACCAATCACCAGGAGACAGAGAGTTCTAGTCCCACCTTAGACAAGGTTGGATGATCTTGGACCAATCACCAGGAGACGGAGGGTTCTA
>WNWU01000025.1:2840294-2858527 GCA_012654045.1 Ptyas mucosa
CCCCTCTCTTTCCATCTTTCTCTCCCTCTCTTTCCATCTTTCTCCTTTTCTCTCTCATTCCCCCTCTCTTTCCATCTTTCTCCCTTTCTCCTTCTCTCTCTCTCTCTCCCTTCCCCTCCCGCCCTTCCAAAGCTCCAGCTGGGCCACGCCCCTCGGCGGCCCCCTCCCGGGCGCCTGCGCGCGCTCCCGCCCCCGCAGCGCCCCCTGCCGCCCGACGGCGTGCAGCGTCGCCTGTGATCCCCGTGTGACCCAGAGCCGCGCCGGCCGCGGAGGCCCCGGATGCAGGAGGCCGGGCGGAGCGGGGACGTCATTGTTCCCCGACACGGGCGAAGCAGGAGGCGGAGGCGGAGCGGGCGGGCGGGCTGAGGCCAAGAGCGACCCGGCAGCGCCGAGCCAGGTAACTGAAGCGGCGGGAAAAGCGGGCGGGCCGGCGAGGAGAGGAGAGGAGGGCAGGGGGGGAGAGAGGCGGGCGGGCGAGCGAAGCACGCTAGGCCGCCGTTGGCCTGCACAGCCCCGGCCTGGCCCGGCCCGCCCCCCTGCTGAGGCGGGAGCGACCCCTCAGTGCCAGGCCCCGCCCCCTCCCTCCTCCTCCCACCCCTCCCTCCCTCCCACGCGGGGAGGGGGGGCAATTGGGGCGCCCCTCCTGGGGGAGGCGGGGGGGTGTCGTGCACGCGGGGGGGGGCCTGAGGGCCTCGGGAGGGACCCCTCCTCCTCCTCCTCCAGGGCTGTTGGGGGGGTCGCTTCGTGGGGGGGAGGGAGGTGTGTCTCCGCGCGCGGGGCGGGGGGGGTCTCTTCGCCCTGCCTCCCCTCTCCTCCCTTCCCCCCCCGTGTGATTTGGCGGGCTCCCTCCTGTTGGGTCTTTCCTCCCCCTCCCCGGGCTGCTGGGGATGATGGGCTTTGCAAGGCAGCCCGGGGGGAAGAGCGGGGTCCCCTCTGGACGGCCGCTGACCTTCCTCCCTCCTATCCTTCCCCCCCACCACCACCACTCGCTTACCTGCCGCAGCGAACAATGAGCGCACCTGGAGGGCGGATTTCGGGGTTGGAGGGTTGGGGGGGTTGATAATTTGTCTCGGTGCCCAAGCCGCGTTTTCTCCTCCGTCGGTGGGAGCCTTCGGTTGCACAGCCCCTTCGGAGGATGCCGCCCCCCCCCCCCCGCCCTGCTACGGTAGATAGGGAGGCCGACCCGGCTGCCTCCATCCTGGGCTGCGGGTCCGCCGACTCTGCACGTGCGGGCACAAAGGTTTGCAGAGAGGGATCTTGTTTGTAGGGACGGATCTTATTGGCAGGGAAGGATCTTGTTGGCAGGGTGGATCTTGCTTGCACAGAGGGATCTTGTTTGCAGGGAGGAATCTTGTTGGCAAAGATGAATCTTGTTTACAGGGAGGGGTCTTGTTGGCAAAGAGGAATCTTGTTTACAGGGAGGGATCGTGTTTGCACAGAGGGGTCTTGTTTGCACAGAGGGATCTTGTCACAGAGGGATCTTGTTGTCACAGAGGGATCTTGTTTGCAGGGAGGGATCTTGTTTACAGGGAGGGGTCTTGTTGGCAAAGAGGAATCTTGTTTGCAGGGAGGGATCTTGTTTACAGGGCAGGATCTTGTTTGCAGGGAGGGATCGTGCTTGCACAGAGGGATCTTATTAGCAGGGAGGGATCTTGTTGACAGGGAGGGATCTTGTTTGCACAGAGGGATCTTGTTGGCAGAGAGGGATCTTGTTGGCAGAGAGGGATCTTGTTGGCAGAGAGGGATCGTGTTTGCACAGAGGAATCTTGTTGGCAAAGAGGAATCTTGTTGCAGGGAGGGATCATGTTTGCACAGAGGTGTCTTGTTTGCAGGGAGGAATCTTGTTGGCAAAGAGGAATCTTGTTTGCAGGGAGGAATCTTGTTGGGAGGGAGGGATCTTGTTGGCAGGGAGGGGTCTGGTTTGCAGAGGGGGATCTGGTTTGCAAAGAAGGCTTGTGGGTTGCTTGCTTGGTAGCAGCATCCCTCCCGCTCTTTCTCTCTTTTGCTCTCTCTCTCCCTCCCTCTTCCTCTCCCTCCCTCCCTGTTGGTAAGGCAGACTGTTAACGTGAATTTTGCCCCATTTTACGACCTTTCTTGCCATGGCTGTTGAATGAATCACTGCAATTGTTAAGTTAGTCATGTTAAGCGAACCTGGTTTCTCCCTTGACTTTGCTTGTCAGAAAGTTACAAAATGATCACATGGCCCCCGGACAACTGTCATAAATATAAACTATGAACCAGTTACCAAGCATCCAAATTTTGATGGCTGGACCACAGGGATGCTGTGAGTGTGAAAATGGTCAAAAGAGAGGATCTTGTTTGCAAAGAGAGCTTGTGGGTTGGTTGGTTGGTTGGTTGGTACCAGTAGAAGCATCCCTCCCTCTCTTTCTCTCTTTCTCTTTCTCCCCCTCTTCCCCACCCTTGTCCTCCTTTGTTTGAGCACTTCTGAATTATTTTGTCTCCCACCTCTGCAGGTTTCACATGAATGCTCCCACTGTATTATTGCTCCCTGTTTTTGAGTCACCCCTATTTTGAGCAAATAAATCCCACTTCTCCTTTAGTTTGTCAGCAGCCTGCCTTCTTTTTTTCTTTCTTTCTCTCTCTCTCTCTCTCCCTTCCTAGCCTGCCTGATCTTTCTGTTGCACTACTTACCTTCACTTTTGCCTTCTTTTCTTGCCCTGTCCACATTCCTCTCTCCGCCTGCTGAAAGGGGTGACTTTTTAAAGTCACTTGTGTCATTGGTGTGTTTCTTCCTCGCTTGGTTGCCATGGCCACTGCCTCTCAAACCAAGAGTGATTCCTTTACAGTCCCAGCTTGTCTTTCCTGCCCCCCCTGCGTCTGGGAATCAGGCCTTGGGGTGGTGGGGATGGAAATGAAGCTAGGCCGGGGCTGCGCATTCTCTGTGGCATCTCAGGCCTGAGTTGGCACTCCCCTGTTTCTCTCTTCCTATTTGTGAAGGGTTGCAGCAGATGCCACCAGATTCTGACAAAAGTGGTGAATCTTTCTCTTGCATGGATTTTTGCTGCATGACGTGTAGAGATGAAGTTGCTTTTTCCTTTATTTATTTATTTATTTATTGGTTCGATTTATATGCCGCCCTTCTCCGGAGACTCAGGGCGGCTTACAATGCATTAAGCAATAGCCTTCATACTTTTGTATATCCCTGCTTAGTAGGGCTTTCGGCCTCCCCTAAGCGGTGTTCTTTTTTATACAAAGTCAGCTTATTGCCCCCCACAATCCGGGTCCTCATTTTACGTACCTCGGAAGGACGGAAGGCTGAGTCAACCTTGAGCCTTCATTAAATGAACCATTTAATGCAAATGATACAGCTCTGACACAATAAATGGTAATAATTGGTAATACACCAAGATATTAATATACCAAGTAATATATTTGTTAATATAACCAAGGCAATATACCGATTGTCCTCGGGTTATAACCAAAATTCCTGTTGCTAAGCGAGACATCTGTTAAGCAAATTTTGCCCCCATTTTACGACCTTTCCTGCCACGGTTGTTAAGCGGATCGCTGAAGTTGTCAAGTTAGTCACACAGTGGTTAAGTGACTCTGGCTTCCCCATTGATTTTGCTTGTCGGGAGGTTGCAAAAGGGGATCGTGTGACACCCACCCCCCACCCCCGAGGACACTGCAACCGTCATAAGTGTGAGTCCATTGCCAAGTGGCCAAATTTTTATCGTGAGACTGTTGGGGGTGCTGCCGCCGTCATAAATATGAGTCAGTTGCCAAGCTGAAATTTTTATCACGTGATGCAGCGACTGTTGTAAGTTTGATGAAGAACAGTCGTGTCCCTTTTTTTCGGTGCCGTAACTTCGAACGGTCACTAAATGAACAGTCGTAAGTCGAGGACTACCTGTAACTGAGAACGGGATGGGGAATATGGTTTTTCCTTCCCACATGGGATACGTCCCACATAGGATACGTGCCTGTCAGATGCTTCTGTAACATTAGTTTCCAGGACTAAAGGAAATTGACTTTTTATAGCTGGTCTGCTTGCTTTCACTATAGACTGATTACTTCTCTGAACTGCTTTATAGAAACGTTAGCCTCTGTTGGCATAAATAATTCCTTGTAACTATGAAACTATGGCCGTAGATCTACCTCAAAAGTGCCCTCAAACACGCAAAATATTCTTTGCAAGTTAATTGCTTTTTCAGGCAAGCCCGGTGAGATCAGATCTGTTAAGAGAACCCGCTAACTTAGTTGTAAAAAGTGGTTGTTAAATTGGAAAGGTTCAGGCTACAGATCAAAGCTGGAGGAGGGAAAAGAATTAGAGGCACTTAAAAATGAAATGGTTTAGAATCAAAAGTAAGAGAACCATGCGCTGTTTTACTTAAAAATAGAACTTGTGTAAGTGGAAGGGGGTGTTTGTTTGTTTTTTGCTAGAAGTTCACATTCATCCATATCTCGGTCCCTAAAATAATTACAGGTTTCTAATTAGAGAGCTAATGAATTTTATCCTGGCATTTCTTCTACCGTAAGATGTGTTCTGTTGAATAGAATAGAATGATAGAGTTGGAAGGGACCTTGGAGGTCTTCTAGTCCAACCCTCTGCTTAGGCAGGAAACCCCGGCTATACCATTTCAGACAAATGGACTTGTTTGCAGAGAGGGATCTTGTAGGTTGCTTACTTGGTAGAAGCAACCTTCCTTCCTTCCTTCTTTTCTTTTCTTTCTCTCCCTTTTTCTCTCTCTTCCTCTCCCTCCCCCCCTTCCTATTGCTAAGGGAGACTTTGTTACATGAATTTTGCAAGGAAGGTCATAAAATGGGGGCAAAACTCGCTTAACAACAACAGAAATGTTGGGCTCCATTGTGGTCATAAGTCAAGGATTGCCTTTACTTGTCTGCCTACCTCCTCATAATAATGGATTCAAACCACCTTGCATATTGTCCTAAACTCTCATATATTTGGCTGGATTTTAATTCATCAGCTTATCAACCCTAACTATGGTAGTTTACAATATGAACCATGGTTCGTGGGGACCTTTTGAGAGGCTGCAGCACAACATTTCAACTTTCTGGAGGGTTCAAGAAGGCAGCATCACCACAAAAGATGTGACTGAAAATGTGAAGCTCGGGACGGGCGTGTGTTTTAAGGATGCAAACAGGAATGGAGAGGTTTTGAAAAGGAAACCATTACCACTCATTCCCCTTAAAACCCCTCTAAACTGGTCCCAGACGGGAGAGGTTTTAATGGTGGTTGCCTTGGAAGAAAATTCACAACCATTGCAAGTCTTTAAAATCTTATCTATCTATCTATCTATCTATCTATCTATCTATCTATCTAAAAAAAACTTAAGCACACAACACACAAAATGCCAAAAATCACACTGTGCAAAATCGGTCACTTTGCAAACGCCGTAAGATTTGGGGCCTGGGGGAAGTCACTGATTTGCCCATAGCTGTTTTACAACTTAGTAAAAAAAACTTGTGAATCAGGTTAGTAGGGACCTGTTCAGGAAACCATGGTTTAAAAAAAAAGAAAAAAATGATGGGTGTGATGTTTGAAGCGTATCTTCTGTTTCGTTCAGCTTCTTCTCATTTCTCACACAGTTTTGTGGTATGGGGGAGACATACCTGCAGAGCCAAGGCTGAGAGCGGCCGAGCTTAGGGATTGTGCTTCTATTTCCAAATTAGTCTAAAAATGTTAATCTTTGCATCAGCGGGAGTTGTGGTGCTATCAGTCAATGTGGATGAAGGATGCCAGGAAGCCCTGAGTTGGCCCTACATGTGTGTGTGTGTGTGTGTGTGTGTGTGTGTGTGTATTGGTTTTCCCACTTCATGATCATACATGAAGCTCAAGGCAGGGCTATTTAACCACACAATATTTTAAAGCAGGGGTCTCTAACCTTGGCAACTTTAAGCCTGGAGGACTTGAACTCCCAGAATTCCCCAGCCAGCTTAGCTGCTTTAAAGTCCTTTTAAAGTCTGAACATTCCCGAAAAAGGGAGTGGGGAAGGGCTATTTGGATAACTTTTCCCCCCCAGTTTTTCTTCCAAGTCTTTTTCATAAGGAAGCGAATTTCCAGCAAACACAGACAGCCTTCTGTGAGGTCAACTTCAGATGGTTTTTAACCCTAAGTATGTTTGCAAGAATTGCTGGAATCCCTGTTGGGAAACACAGAAATTCTGTAACAAATTTATTTGGTATTTGGCTTTCAACTCCCTTCCAGTCACTGTACTGATTAAGAGAGAGAAGTATTTCCTTTTTAGCCAATTGATCAGTGCATTTTTTTTTTAAGAGAGTCATTTGGACTGTAGTTTTAAGGTTCAATTTTCATATTCTCCCCTTTTCCTTTTTTTTGATAGATAGAATTCTTTATTGGCCAAGTGTGATTGGACACACAAGGAATTTGTCTTTGGTGCATATGCTCTCAGTGTACATAAAAAGACAAGATACATTCATCACGTAGCGATAGTCATAGGGTAAATAATAAGCAATCCGGAAACAATATCAATATAAATCGTAAGGATACAAGCAACAAAATTACAGTCATAAGTGGAAGGAGATGGGTGGTGGGAACGATGAGAAGATTAATAGTAGGGCAGACTTAGTGAATAGTTTGACAGTGTTGAGGGAATTATTTGTTTAGCAGAGTGATGTGGTTGGGGAAAAAACTGTCCTTGTGTCTAGTTGTTCTGGTGTGCAGTGCTCTATAGCGTCGTTTTGAGGGTAGGAGTTGAAACAGTTTATGTCCAGGATGCGAGGGGTCTGTAAATATTTTCACAGCCCCCTTTTTGACTCGTGCAGTATGCAGGTCCTCAATGGAAGGCAGGTTGGTAGTAATAATTGTTTTTTCTGCAGTTCTAATTATCCTCTGAAGTCTGTGTCTTGTCTTTTGTATTTTAATCATTGAAATCATGTTTTGAACCCTTCTTTCTTATAGGAGCGTCCCAATGTACAGGTAGTCCTCGACTTATGACCAGAATTGAGCCCAAATGTTCTGTTGTTAAGCGAGATAGTTGTTGAGTTGAGTTTTGCCCCTTTTCCAATCATGGTTGTTAAGTGAATCTGGCTGCCCCATTGACTTTGCTTGCCAAAAGGCGATCATTTGACCCGGGGACACTCTCATCGTCATAAGTACGAGTCAGTTGCCAAGCAGCCGAATTATGATCACAAGACCGTGGGGATCCACAAGTATGGAAAACAGCCACAAGTCCCTTTTTTTAGTCCAGTTGTAACTTCGAACGGTCACTAAACGAATCACTGCAAGTCCGGCACTACCTGTATTTGTGATCTGAATCTGCGTTGTGTGTTGTCCGCGGGCAAATAATTTCAGCGGTCGACAATTCTGGGTTCCCTCTCAGGGTGGATTTGATTTAAATCAGATCAATTTAAAACACGATTTAAATCATGATTTAAATCACGAGTAAAAAGGCTTGATTTAAATCAACTCGATTTAAATCATAATTTTTAAAGAGCAGCTGTCATCTCTGCTGTGAAATTGTATGTGAATGCATCAATGCAGTGCATGTTATCTCAGTTTGCAGAGCTTGGATTCATTGAATGAGTTTACCAAAAATGTAAATACTGCAGAATATATAGCCTCCTGCTACTTAGAACTAAGCCCCATTTCATGCTGAATAAACTAAATTATTAACGTAACTTAAATAGAAAACTATCTTTAGATAGATTTTTACTCCAGAAGCATTTTTATTAAAATAAATTTCATAATTTTTTTAAAAAAATCCGATTTAAATTAAAAAAAATCGATTGTTTTGATTTTTTTTTAAAAAAAATCCAATTTTTATCCACCCTGTTCTCTCTTATTACTAGTCTCACTCCAGGCACTTCTGGAAGGATGTGTTTTGCCTGTAGTTTATTGTCCCTCCAAATGAATTTTGGCTTGTTGTCTTCTTTCCTGCTGTTTTGGAGTGTTTGTGTGTGTGTGTATGTTTCTTCTGTAAACAAATTTCCTAGATGACTTGCAAACGAACTCTTAACCAGCAACCAGCAATTCCGTAATGGGCTGCTTTGTAAAACGAGGCCCTTCTTATATCCCAATTTGCCTCTTTTTTTTTTTTTGTGCATTGTACCTTTCCTAGTTAATGGGGAAAGGAGAATTCCGCTTGTGATGTGCTTTCATTGCTGTTCGGATGAAGAGCAAACAGCCCTCACGCAGGAAATGAGTAAATCCTTGAGCATGTTGGTGCAGAGGCTCCTTTCTCAGTCGGATTTTTGTTTTCTCTTGATTGTGCAATTTTGGTAATTTGAGAGCCTTATGATTCCGTGAAGGAAATGCGATTTAATAAGGATTTTGGAGAACGTGCGTTTTTTTCTGGACCAAGGAGAGCTGTTAAATGTTTAATTTATTTAAAGTAGGGCCGAAAGCCCTACTAAGCAGGTATATACAAAAGTATGAAGGCTATTGCTTAACGCATTGTAAGCTGCCCTGAGTCTTCAGAGAAGGGCGGCATATAAATCGAACCAATCAATCAATCAATCAATCAATCAATCTTACTCCTGTGAAGAAGAAAAAAACCTCTTCCACTATTCATCCATTCTTAAATCCGAACCACAGGCCTTTTTAATCAGTTGAGCATCAGGAAGTCGTCAAAAACTTTGAAAGTTTTTCCTGATTTCACAGTAAGAATTGCTTTTTGCTGGAACTGGCCCTTCTAACCTGACTTTTGAAAGCTTGATCAAAGGGTATCTTTCCAAAAATTTCTGGAGCCAGAATCTCAGATTTCTGCATTGGAAGGAGGTGTTCTGCTCGCAAACCAGGATCCCTTCTCCTTGTCAGCTGCAAAGAGATTAATTTCGGGAAATGATCATTCGTCTTGAAATAAGCAAGCCTTCCATCTCGCAACGGCTTAAAACAGAGGGAGTCCAACCTTGGCATTTTTTAAGATTTGTGGACTTCCAACCCCCAGAATTCCTCGGTCAGCATGACTGGCCGAGGAATTCTGGGAGTTGAAGTCCACAAGCCTTAAAGTTGCCAAGGTTGGACACCCCGAGCTTAACCAAATTCCCACTCCCCCCCCATGAAGTTCATTACGTAATCTGACAGCAATCTGGTTTGCCTTCATAGAATTGAATTATTATAAAAACTAATTCCATTCCAGCCTCCTTTCCTTTTTTTCAGCCCCGGGGTCTGCTCTACAAGCTTAAATATTAATAAGTAGGCTTTAAAACAATGAGTAATCCTTAACTACCTCCCTGCTTAGGCAGGAGGAAACCACTTCAGACAAATGGTTATCCAATCTCTTCTTAAAAACTTCCAGTGTTGGAGCATTCACAACTTCTGGAGGCAAGTTGTTCCACTGGTTAATTGTTCTCACCGTCAGGAAATTTCTCCTTAGTTCTACGTTGCTTCTCTCCTTGGTTAGTTTCCACCCATTGCTTCTTGTCCTGCCCTCAGGTGCCTTGGAGAATAGCTTGACTCCCTCTTCTTTGGGGCAGCCCCTGAGATATTGGAAGACTGCTATCATGTCTCCCCTAGTCCTTTTTGTCTTTAAACGAGGCCTACCCAGTTCCTGCAACCGTTTGGTCCTGCAAGACCAAATCGTATTTGGTCTTCTTTATATTTCATGTTAGTTCCATTTTTCACTGGTGCTCCTTGTCTTTTATTTGAGTGTTTCTGCTCTGGTGTGATCAGGCAGAGTGGATGCGTTCTGAGTCATGTCATTTAAACATCGTTACCATGCAGGATTGAAAAAGTACACCTTTTATCTTGCCTCACCTGCCCTCTGGAACAGCATCTTCCTAAGATACATATAGGAATGTATATGTGTACATATACACTTACCAGATCTCCTAGAAATCTCTCAGGCCCACCTGGAATTAGGGTATTGGTCCCCCTTGGAGGTTATTTTATTTGCTTTTATCCTGTTCCCTTTATAAAAATTACTTTTTTGTTAAAGAAAAGAATTGTAAGCTGCCTGCAGAGTTTGTAAATTAACCCACAAATTGTAACTCCAAGTCTCTAAAGAAAGGGGGGGGAGATAAAATAGAATTTTTAAAAGACAAATAAAAAACACAGACTTACAACCAGTCCCAGTCCTATTCCCAACTTCTGCAAAATGGACTTGTCCCGACAGCATATAAAGGTAGTACTCAGCTTACAACCGTTCCCTTAGTGATCATTCGGAGTTACGACGGCACTGGAAAAAAGGTGACTTATGACCATTTTTTTCACACTTAACACAACCGTTGCAGCATCCCCACAATCACGCAATTTGCATTGAAATGCTTGGCAACCAACTCACATTTATGACCTTTGCGGGGGTCCCTCGGGGGTGGGGTGTCAGGCAGTCCGCTTTGGGCGACCGTCTGACAAGCCAAGTCAACGGGGGGGGAGGCAGGATTAACTTAACCACCGTGTTACTCCTTTAACAGCGGCAAGGCGAGTCATGAAACGAGGCAAAGCTCGCTTAATGAATTTCTCAGCCACGGAAATTTTGGGGCTGAATCGCGGTCGTAAGTCAAGGACTGCCTGTACGATCCAAAGGCAGTTAGTTGTGCATCCGTTTATTCCCTCGCTCTTCGAGTGACTTAGGTGTGCGTGTGTTCCAAGCGGGGGTTGGGCTGTTCTTGGGTAAACCGACAGAATATTAAGTTGACCAGTAAAACATGGTGGCTTGCCTTTCACTTGGACATTGAATAAATTGGTTTAATTTTCTCCAGCGGCCAGCAAACCTAGGTAAGTCATCTTCCGTTTTCATGGATATTGTGGCCGTTTCTCTGGGGAACCGAGTTAAATATTACGGCTAGTCCTTGGCTTAAAAACAATCATTTAACAACCATTAGAAGTTTCAACAGATTTTTTTTTTTTAAAAAAAGCTACTCATAAGTCATCCTCAAAATTAGGACCCACACGATCACATTACTGGCGCCGCGGGCAACTGGCTCGCATTTACGACCAGCTGCGGTTCACAATGTTTTGGCGGGGGTGGGGGGGCTGATTTCTGGCACAAAACCCCCACGCCCATTTAAGGGAAAGGATTTTTGCCTTAAGGACGGTGTGGTTGCTTAACAATCCTTTGGTGACTCCTCTTAACAGGGTCATAAAGACAGGCTTAATATTAAGCCCAGTCACTGGCAAGAGCTTTTGACTGATATTTTTGGTCTTCCTTCTGGTTGTTGTAAGTCTGTATTGGGGGTAAAAGGATGAGGGTTTAACTGTGTCTTTATTGACGTTACTAAGTTACTTAAACTGGGGTGTCCCTCTGGCAGGCTACTCGCCTTCCTCTTCCCCCTACTCACTCACCTGCCGCAGCGAAAAATAACCACACCTGGATCGGTTTGGGGATGAGGGGACAGTGAAGATTTGTCTTGGTGCAATCCACGTTTCTCCCATCACTGGGAGCCAAGCGCAGGAGGCTTCTTCAACTGCAGAGCATTTTTGAAAGATGCCCTCAGGCCTTCCTGCCCCAGGTGCATTTATTATTGTGGTTGTAAGTCAGAGGTGGCTTTCAGCAGGTTCTGACCAGTTCTGGAGAACCGGTAGCGGAAATTTTGAGTAGTTCGGAGAACCGGTAGTAAAAATTCTGACTGGCCCCGCCCCCATCTATTCTCTGCCTCCCGAGTCCCAGCTGATTGGGAGGAAATGGGGATTTTGCAGTAACCTTCCCCTGGAGTGGGGAGGGAATGGAGATTTTGCAGTATCCTTCCCCTGCCACGCCCACCAAGCCATGCCACACCCACAGAACCAGTAGTAAAAAAAATTTGAAACCCACCACCGTTGTAAGTCTGTCGTGAATAAAAGGATGAGCATTTGCAACTAGTTGCAGCATCCAGTAACCATGATTTACTATGTTTCGGAGTGGTTTCTGGCAAAAAAAACCAAAAAAAACCCCACAACCCCACGCCCATTTAAGGGAAAGGATTTTGCCTTAAGGACCGTTGCTTAACAATCCTTTGGTGACTCCTCTTAACAGGGTCATAAAGACAGGCTTAATATTAAGCCCAGTCACACTGGCAAGAGCTTTTGACTGATATTTTTGGTCTTCCTTCTGGTTGTTGTAAGTCTGTATTGTGTGTAAAAGGATGAGGGGTTTCACTGTGTATTTGATGTTATTTTATTGACGTTACTAAGTTACAAGCAGCACAAATATCCACAGTTGCGTTTGTAATATCTAATTGGAAGTCATTGGGAGGATTTTTGGTTGTTGTTGTTGTTGTTTTAAAAAAATGCTATTTTAAAATCAACAACACTTGAGTTGTTGGAGGAACGAATGCTATTCCATAGCCATGAGATATAGTTTTCATAAGCTTTTGCCAAGTTTTGCTTTCTGTTGTTTTTTTTAATGCCTGCTGTTCTTTCAAAAAACTATTCGAAGACTCTCAGTAGCCTGAATACTGAAAACAATATGATAAAGAATAACAGAGTTGGAAGGGATGTGTCTTATTAATGATCATTCTTTGTTAGAGCACTTAACTTAGTTTGTTGCAGGGGTCCGGATAGGGAATTCTGGGAGTTTGAAGCCCGCAAATCTTAATATAATATAATAACAGAGTTGGAAGGGACCTTAGAGGTTTTCTAGTCCAACCCCCTGCTTAGGCAGGAAACACTACACCGCTTCAGACAAATGGTTATTCAACAACTTCTTAAAAACTTCCAGTGTTGGAGCATTCACAACTTCTGGAGGCAAGTAGTTCCACTGATTGTTCTCACTGTCAGGAAATTTCTCCTTAGTTCTAAGTTGCTTCTCTCCTTGATTAGTTTCCACCCATTGCTTCTTGTCCTGCCTTCAGGTGCTTTGGAGAATAGCTTGATTCCCTCTTCTTTGGGGCAGCCCCTGAGATATTGGAAGACTGCTATCATGTCACCCTTGGTCCTTCTTTTCATTAAACTAGCACAGGGGTCTGCAACCTTAAACACTCAAAGAGCCATTTGGACCCGTTTCCCACAGAAAAGAAAACACCGGGAGCCACAAAACCCTTCCTGTGTCTGACTATTTCTTGAGCGGCCGCAAAACTGGCATATGTAGTTGAATGAAATATTCTTTTTTTTCTTCTGAAACTTTTCTTTTCTTGGATTTATCCATGGTTGGCCTACCGGGGGTTGAAAAACTCAATAAATCGTATGCTGGTGGGTGTCGCACATTGGCGGTTGCGACGCATATTTTGAGTGACGGAGCCGCAGCAGAGGAGTGAAAGAGCCACCTGCAGCTCCAGAGCCGCAGGTTGCTGACCTCTGAACTAGACATACCCAGTTCCTGCAACCTTTCTTCATATGTTTTAGCTTCCAGTCCCCTAATCATCTTTGTTGCTCTTCTCTGCACTCTTTCTAGACGCTCCGCATCTTTTTTTTACATTGTGGTGACCAAAACTGGATGCAGGATTCCAAGTGTGGCCTTACCAAGGCCTTATAAAGTGGTATTAACACTTCACGTGATCTTAATTCTATCCCTCTGTTGATGCAGCCTAGAATTGGGTTGGCTTTTTTGGCAGCTGCTGCACACGGCTGGCTCCTATTTAAATGGTTGTCCACTCAGACTCCAAGATCCCTCTCACAGTTGCCAAAGTTGGACACCCTGATGTAGAGGAAAAGAGATTGTGCTCTCCTTCTCCTTTAAATGAACCAAATCCTTCCCCCCCACCCCTTTCATTCCGCTCTTATTTCTCTGAAGTGTAGAACATTTGCTCCTTCTGTCACACGGTCAATATATTTATATATTTTCCCCGCCTCTCTTTTCTTTTCCAGAGATGAACCATGACCATAGTTGACAAGACGACCGAGTCCTCCAAGGCCTCTGCTTCTGAGAAGCAACCTTTCAACTCTCTGGCACCAGCTTCCGGTGACATGGACTCAGGGTCTACAGGATGGGTCGCCGTCTCTTCTTCGTTAGAGGCTCCGAAACACAAGATCTCGTTGGAGCCCGTGCCAGGAGCCGCGGTGTATTCCAGTACATCGGGACCAGATAAATGCAAGCCTTCTGCCAAAGAGCTGGGTAAGTGAATGAAACCGCATTTAAAAGCACAGAGAAACCCTTTTAAAAGTATTACATGAGGCCTGTTTGGGGGTTACTCTGAGCTTGGCTTTTTTCCCTCTGCAGGCGTTCGATTACCAAGCTAGGTAACATCATCAGTGCTAGAAGGGGGTAGGGTTTGGGGAGAGGAGGGAGGGAGGTGGAGGATTAGAAGGGGAAGGGGAAGGACTGTGGGGCCCTTGGTGCTCTCTGAGCCTGGTTGTTTTCTTGCAGACATTTCACTGCCACACTAGGTAACATCATCAGTGCTAGAAGGCAGTAGGGTTTGAAGAAGGGAGGGAGGTGGAGGATTAGAAGGGGAAGGACTGTGGGGCCCTTGGTGCTCTCTGAGCTTGGTACTTTTGTTGCAGACATTTCCCTACCACACTACGTAACATCATCAGTGCTGGAAGGGGGTAGGGTTTGGGGAGAGGAGGAAGAGGGGAGGGAGGTGGAGGGTTAGAAGGGGAAGCGGAAGGACTGTGGGGTCCTTGGTGCTCTCTGAGCTTGGCTGTTTTCTTGCAGACATTTCACTACCACACTACGTAACATCATCAGTGTTAGAAGGGGGTTTGTGGAGAGGAGGAGAAGGGGAAGGACTGTGGGTCCTTGGTGCTCCCTGAGTTTGGTTATTTTCTAGCAGACTAGGTAACATCAATGTTAGGGACCTCATTTAAATCCTGAGCTGCAAACATTCTCCTTTAAATTACTATATTATTCCTACACCAGTTATTTCCAAGGGCTGTCTTGAGCGATCCTCTGTTCTTTTTCTTTCCTACAAAAATAAAACAAAAACGCTATCCAATAGTGTTTATCGAGGCCAAAAAACAAAAACCCACTTTAAAAAGTTGTAGTACAGGTAATCCTCAACTGACAACCATCCGTTTAGTGACCATTTTAAGTTTCAATGGCACAGAAAAGAAGTGACTTTTGGCTGGTTCTTAAGAAGAGATTGGACGACCAAATTTGTCTGAAATGATAAGGCAGTGACGGCTAACCTTTTCCGGACTGAGTGCCCAAAGCGTGCGCGCATGCGCACGTCTGAATATGCATGCGTGCCCAAATGCATGCACATGCCCAAACCCCCAAAATGCAATGCGCACATGGCCCCGTGCATGCACGCGCAATCCCCTGCACATGCCCCCCATGCCCCGCCCCCTGCGTATTTGTGCGCAGCCGCGCCCCTGCATGCACAGCAGAGACCCAAAGACCAGCTGGCTGGCGCATGCGCAGCAGAGCTGAACTGGGACAACGGCTCACGTTCCATCAGAGAGGGCATTGCGTCAGTGGTGAAATCTAAAATTTGTTACTACCGGTTCTGTGGGCGTGGCTTGGTGGGGGGGAAGTAATGTGACTGGGTGGGCATGGCCATTTTTATTTTTTTTGGCTTTTAAAACCATTTTTTTCTACAACCTCTTCAGCCAAAGAGGTTGTAAAAAAATGCTTTCAAAAGGCTCTGACGATCCCAGCTGAGTTGCCTGGTCGGCAGAGACTTTTTTTTCTTTGAAATGCCTCTGACGATCAGACAACTCAGCTGGGATCGTCAGAGGCTTATAAAGCCATTTTTTCTACAACCTCTTTTAAAAGCCTCTGACGATCCCAGCTGAGCCGCGCAATCATCAGAGGCTTTTTTTTTTTTTACTTTTAAAAGCATTTTTTCGGCCGAAGAGGTTGTAGAAACAATGCTTTTAAAAATAAAAATAAAAAGCCTCTGATGATCAAGCGGCTCAGGGGGAGGACGCAGGGATTTTTGCTACCGGTTCTCCGAACCACCCGTCTCCATCGCTACCGGATTGGGCGATCCGGTCTGAACCAGGAGCATTTCACCCCTGCGTGGCGTGCCCTCTGGCACGCGTGCCACAGGTTCGCCATCACGGGTGTTGAGTTTCCTGCCTGAGCAGGGGGTTGGACTAGAAAACCTCCAAGGTCCCTTCCAACTCTATTATTCTGTTCTGTTATTTTTTCCCCCCCTTAACCATAATTATTTCCCGATCTCTTAATTTCTGACAGTTATTGGTGACGGGATTGCTGCGCCTCAGAAGGTCCTTTTTCCCGCAGAGAAGATTTGCTTAAAATGGCAAAAGATGCATCGGGTTGGAGCTGGTCTCCAAAACCTCGGCAACACCTGTTTCCTGAACTCTGCTCTGCAGTGTCTGACATACACCCCTCCCCTCGCCAACTACATGCTCTCCTACGAACACTCCAAAACCTGTGAGTATGTTTTTATCCTTTCATTTCTTCCTAACTCAGCGGTCACCAACCGGTGGTCCGCGAGAAAATGTTGGGGGTCCGCAGAAAAACGATTTGCATTTTTTTTATATTGCACTAAATCAGGGGTCGGTCCTCAAACTACGGCCCCTGGGCGGATACATGCAATGAACGATTGTGTTGTTGCAAAGAGTCTCCCGCTTCGGGGTCTTCTTGTGTGGGTCGGAGGGGGGCAGGAATTCCGACTTGGGGTCTGCTTCGGCCTCCTGGTGTGGGGCTTTGGGCGAAGGCTGGAGGGAAGCACCGCTGTTGGCGAAGAGCCGGAGGGCCTCGTTCCAGTGGGACTGCCTCATGGCCTGGAACTGGCTGACCATCTCAGCCCACTGAGCCTCCAGGCGCCGGTACCTGGCCTTGCACTCCCACAGGTCTTCCCTCTGCTTGGAAAGCCTATGCTCCTAGTCCTCAGTGAGGTGCTTCTGCTGAGCCTCTTTCTCGGTCAGATCCAATTTGAACTGAGCTGTTTTGCCAACTCTTTCTTGTGGTGGCTACTTAGCTCCAACAACTGCTTCCTCTTGGGGCCCTAAGGAGCCTGGGCGGGGAGGCGAGGAGTAGTGGCAGGTGAGGCACCCCTCGATGTGAGTGATATCAAGTTAGCCACGCCCACCCAGTCACATGACCACCTAGCCATGCCCACCCAGCCGGTCATTAGGCAGGTCATATTAGTGGTCCCGTGGGATTTAAAAGTATGAATTTAGTGGCCCCCGAGGTCCAAAAGGTTGGGGACCCCTGTCCTAACTGTTTAAAAAAGAAAGAAAGCCTGCGTTGGAAAGCATTGTCTTCAAAAAGGTGGTTCCTTGGTCAGGGTTTGTTTTGCTCCGCAAACCAGGTAAGAACAGCACGGCAGATGTTTCTAAAGAGGTAATCCTCAACAGCCGTAATTGAGCCCAGAGTTACGGTCGTAAGTCGTGCGAGTAGTTTACAATCGTTAAGTGAATCACTGCACTTTGTGAACACTGCACTCATTAAGCAAGTCCATCGTCTGCAATGGGCAGGAACCAGAATTAAAAGTGATTTCCAGCAAAAAAAAAAACAACCCCAAAACCACGAATTGTGGTCTCATAACTACAGGATAGCAATAGCACTTATATACCGCCTTACAGTGCCTTTACAGCCCTCTCTAAGCGGTTTACAGAGTCAGCCTCTTGCCCCCAACAATCTGGGTCTTCATTTTACCCGCCTCGGAAGGATGCTGTGGATATGGGCCAGTTGCCAAGTGCCCAAAATGCGATCTCATGATTGTTGGGGGAGGGGAACGGGATACATCAGAACTTCAGATCCAGGCCTTAAGCAACTCTGAGGAGGTCTGTTGTAACTTCAGGCGGTCATTAAGCAGCCAGTCGTAAATCGAGGACTACTACAAACCTATGTTTTGCTAAATATTTTCACAGCTTTATATGTCACACTTAGGCTCGCCTTGCTTCCTCACGATGGGTAGTATTTTAGGTACTATTTATTCCCTTGTTTCTTGTTTCAGATTGCCCGAAGTATTGTCGTTTGTCAAGTGTGCGTGTTTCCTAACGGCATATATCTCTTCTCTTTGTTTCCCTCTTTGCATGCAGGTCACGAACAAGGATTTTGCATGATGTGCACCATGCAAGGTCACATCAATCAAGCTCTGTCCAATTCCGGCACCGTCATCAAGCCGATGTCCGTTATAAACGAACTTAGACGTAAGCCTCTACCGTAGTTGCTGGGCAGGTTTTGACCTGCGATGGGCCCCCTTGGCCACTAAAAACCCCAAGGACACAGTAGTGTGCTTTATTTATTTATTTATTTATTCATTGGTTCGATTTATATGCCGCCCTTCTCCGGAGACTCAGGGCGGCTTACAATGCTTTTAAGCAATAGCATTCATATTTTTGTATATACCTGCTTAGTAGGGCTTTCGGCCCCCCCCAAGCGATGTTCTTTTTTATACAAAATCAGCTTATTGCCCCCACAATCCGGGTCCTCATTTTACCTACCTCGATAAATCCCGTAGATATATTAGATAGATAGATAGATAGATAGATAGATAGATAGATAGATAGATAC
>WNWU01000025.1:2858537-2878126 GCA_012654045.1 Ptyas mucosa
TAGATAGATAGATAGATAGATAGATAGATAGATAGATAGATAGATACTGTAGAGAGAGAGACCCGTAGATAGAGAGATAGATAGATAGATAGATATCATAGATGGATTAGATAGATAGATAGATAGATAGATAGATAGATAGATAGATAGATAAGAGAGAGAGACCCGTAGATAGAGAGATAGATAGATGGATTAGATAGATAGATAGATAGATAGATAGATAGATAGATAGATAGATAGATAGATAGATACTATAGAGAGAGAGACCCATAGATAGAGAGATAGAGAGATAGATATCATAGATGGATAAGATAGATAGATAGATAGATAGATAGATAGATAGATAGATGATAGATAGATAGATAGATAGATAGATAGATAGATAGATAGATAGATACTGTAGATAGCTACATAACAAAAAAAAGTGTCTTGAGAGTTAACAAGGTTGATACTCAATAGTACAAAGCATTACAGAATCTAGTAGTTCTGCTTTGGGTAGCACAAATTGCCTTCTGCCTTTGATAGATTATCCTCTCCCTGGGAGGGGTTTTTGGTTTGTTTCCTTCGTTTGTTTATATTAAATTTATTTGCCAACATCTCGATCACAAGGTGAGGCCTTACAATGTTAAAACAAACAAAACAATTCAACCTGATGAATCTAATCAAAGTAAAAACGCTATCACGGTGGGTTTGTTCCATCCTCAGTCATCTGTTCTGCGCTTCGATTCTTTATTCTCTTAGGAAAGCGATCCCAAGATCTGTAACGTGACGTTCTCCTTTACTTTCTAGGAATAGCAAAACACTTCCGTTTCGGTAACCAGGAAGATGCCCACGAATTCCTAAGGTACACGGTCGACGCTATGCAGAAAGCATGTTTGAACGGTAGCAACAAGTAAGTGGCCGTTCATATTGTTTTTGCGCATGACTGTTTTCATTCACGGATAGATGTTTTTTTTAAGTTTCTCCTTGTATAAATGTTTTTTATAGTTCCCCTTCTGTCTCTGTATTTTTAGATTGGACAGACATACCCAAGCCACCACTTTTATTCATCAGATATTTGGAGGATATCTCAGATCTAGAGGTATGCACCTAACGAAATCCATTCTTTGAATATTTATTTAAAGTTCATTGAGAATTTCAAATACTCTGGGTTTTGTTTTGTTTTTTAACTTTATGTTAAACCTGCTCCTTTTTCTTTACATTTCAGTAAAATGCATGAATTGCAAAGGTGTTTCGGATACATTTGATCCCTATTTGGATATTACATTGGAAATAAAGGTACGTTCTTGTTTTCTTTGCTGCTGTGTTTGTTTGTTGCAAATTCTTAAGTATACTTAGCACAATGCATTTGTAAAGGGCATTATTTTGTAGATGTATTTATTTGTGTCAGAAGCATCACAATTAAAATAAAGCACGCTATGTGGCATAAAATTTAAAATATAAGATACAAGATTAAAATATGTACAAATTAAACAGATCTTGCCCCAAAACTAGCAATATTTTTGGGGGTTTTTTTTTCTATATTTGATTTATGTGCTGCCCTTCTCTGGAGACTCAGGTCAGCTTACAATGTGTTAAGCAATAGCCTTCATACTTTTGTATATTTATACAAAGTCAACCTATTGCCCCGTAATCTGGGTCCTCATTAGAAAGGATGGAAAGCTGAGTCAACCTTGAGCCTGGTGGGATTTGAACTTGCAGTAATTGCAGGCAGCTGATGTTGATAACAGTGCTTTAGTCTGCTGCGCCACCAAGGCTCTAATTGTGTTCTGTCGCACTGCCATGAGCTCAATGTACACTGATCAGGACACAAAAGAGCCCTGGTGGCGCAGCAGACTAAAGCACTGTTATTAACATCAGCTGCCTGCAATTACTGCAAGTTCAAATCTCATCAGGCTCAAGGTTGACTCAGCCTTCCATCCTTTCTAAGGCAGGTAAAATGAGGACCCAGATTGTGGGGGCAATAAGCTGACTTTGTATAAATATACAAAAGTATGAAGGCTATTGCTTAACGCATTGTAAACCGCCCTGAGTCTCCAGAGAAGGGCGGCATATAAATCAATTTTTTAAAAAAATGGCAGGAACACATATGCATTGTTGTCTCATGTCACCACAATCACAAAGAACTTTGTCATCAGTTAAGACAAAGCTTACTGTGGATCTCTGTTCCTGAGGCTATTTTTTCTGGTGTCCTGGTGACATCCCAGAAAAACAGCCCTCTAAGCCGAGCCCTGGCATCCTAGAAAAGTGTTTCTTAACCTTGACAATTTTAAAAAGTGTGGACTCCCAGAATTCCCTCAGTCAAACATGTTTGTTTTTCCTCCCTTCCAGTCAGCTCAAAGTGTCAACAAAGCTCTGGAACAGTTTGTCAAGCCTGAACAGCTCGATGGAGAAAATGCATATAAATGTAGCAAGTAAGAAAGAGAATTCCTATGTTTTATAATTCATCGTTTGATTCTTCTTCTATGTCTGGTTTGGTTATAGAACCTCATATTTAATGCCAAACCAATTTTGCTATGCTATAATTTATTTAGCAAGGGATGGCATGTTTATCTGTTTTGCCCTGTGTTTGCTCCTTAAATGCATGTGGCATCCTTCAAGGAGAATGAAAAGATCCCCTCTAGATCTCTCTCCCCCCCCCCCCCCCCCATCTCCCAGTAATCTCTAGGGCACTGTTTTTCAAACTTGGCCACTTTAAGATGGGTGGACTTCAACTCCCAGAGTTCCCCAGCTCCAACTCTGGGAATTGAAGTCCACGCATCTTAAAGTGGCCAGGTTTGAAAAGCACTGCCCAAAGCAGATTCTCCAAATTTGTCCACTTTAAGACTTGTGGATTTCAACTCCCAGAATTCTTCAGCCACGCATACCGGCTGGGGGGGGATTCTGGGAGTTGAAGTCCACATGTCTTAAAGTAGACAAATTTGGAGACGGCTGGCCCAAAGGGATATCAAAGAAGGACGAGTCTTAAGAGTGGAAGGAAAAGAAGAATAATTCGACTTCCCTTTCATATCTTTAAGAAAATCGTTTTTAGACACTTAATTTCCAAATAGGAAGTAGTTGGTTGAACCTCCGAAAATGGCGAGAGAGAAAAATAAGTCTTAAATCTCCCTTATGTTTTTTAGGTGTAAAAAAATGGTTCCTGCGTCCAAGCGGTTTACGATACACCGGGCTTCAAATGTCCTCACCTTATCCCTCAAACGGTTTGCAAATTTCAGTGGTGGCAAAATCACAAAGGTAAAACATGAGCTTCCTTAAATGATGGCGTAGCCCTCTAGCAATACAAATGAAATACGATTAGCTCTCAACTTAAACAGTTCATTTAGTGACAATTGGAAGTTACAGTAGCACTGGAAAAAAAAGTGACTTATGACCATTTGTCACACTTAACAACCGTTGTATCATCCCTGCGGTCACATGATCAAAATTCAGACACTGAGCAACTGACTCATATTTATGACGGTCACAGTAACTCAGGGTCGTGTGATAAACTTTTGCGACTTTTTGACAATCAAAGTCAATGGGGAAGCTAGATTTACTTAACCACCATGTTACTAACTTGTAGTGGTTCCCTTCACAACTGTGACAAGAAAGGTAATAAAATGGGGCAAAACTCACTTAACAACTGCCTCGCTTAACAACATAAATTCTGAGCTCTGTTGTGGTCGTAAGTTGAGGACTACCTGTATATATGAAAGTATCCCACCCAGCTGAGAATTAAACCAGATAAAGGATTGTATTAAAAAAAAATGGTTTTGAGGTAAATGAACAATGCTTAGAAGAAGGGGCGATGTGAGATGCTTGGGGTCACTCATTGGTGACTCTAGAAAGACTCTAGAAAGAGTGCAGAGAAGAGCAACAAAGATGATGAGGGGACTGGAGGCTAAAACATATGAAGAATGGTTGCTGGAAATGGGTATGTCTAGTTTAATGAAAAGAAGGACCAGGGGAGACATGATAGCAGTGTTCCAATATTTGAGGGGCTGCCACAAAGAAGAGGGGATCAACCTGTTCTCCAAAGCACCTGAGGGCAGTACAAGAAGCAACGGGTGGAAACTAACCAAGGAGAGAAGCAACTTAGAACTAAGGAGAAATTTCCTGACAGTGAGAACAATCAGTGGAACAACTTTCCTCCAGAAATTTTGAATTCTCCAACACTGGAAGTTTTTAAGAAGAGATTGGACAACCATTGGTCTGAAATTGTATAGGGTTTCTTGCCTGAACAGGGGGTTGGAGTAGAAAAACTCTTAAGCTCCCTTCCTACTCTGTTATTCTATATTCTATTCTTCCGGTGGCATTTTCACAAACATCATTGTGTGAACCGATGTTCTCCGCAGAGATAAGTGTAAAAGTTTTAATTCTTACGAGGTTGCTTTTCTCTCCGTGGGTGTGTTTCAAATTGGATTCTGCACGCAAACTCAGAGGCTCCTCTCTGTCTCTCCGGTTTAGGAAGTGAAATACCCAGAATATTTAGATATACGACCATATATGTCCCAACCCAATGGAGAACCAATCATTTATGCACTTTATGCAGTGCTAGTCCATACGGGCTTCAGCTGTCACGCTGGACATTATTACTGCTACATAAAGGTAAGCGTTTTTTTATCTTTCTCGTCTTTCTTACTGTTCTCAGGCATTCAAGGAGTCGTCTCAGAGCAAGCGACCATAATACTATGACCCGTTACAATTTGAAACGGGCGATGGCCACAGGACGCAGCCCAAATTGTTGTCACGATGAAGAATATTTGATTCCACTAAGCCAGGGGTGTCAAACTCGATTTTATTGAGGGCTGCATCAGGGTTGTGCTTGACCTCGGGGGGGGGGGGGGGGGTGGACGTGGCCAGCTTGATGTCACTCATGTCGGGGGCAATTTAGGCGGCCCGAGGGCCGTGCCAGAGAAAACGGGCTCCCAAGCTCTGTTTTGGCTGTGTTCTGACCTAGGCTCCCTTAAAAAGCGGGAAGCAGAGTCTTGGTCCCGGCAAAACCTCTTTTATTTACGCGACTGTGAATTCCTTTCATTCACAGTCAGTAAGGCCTATCCAAGCAGTTTTTCAAAGGAATATTTATCAACACAGACCTTATCTCGCTTGGCAAGCTGCCATGTAACTAGTTTCCAAACGCAGTACAAGGCAAAACTTGGCACAGATTCTCTTAGAGTCACAAACGAACAAATTGTTTCCTACAAAACTCCCTCTTTTGTTTTCTATGAGAGGGACCAATCGCCTCCAAGGTGTGGCTTTACTCCCGAGTTGACCCTGCTTTCTGGGTTGTTCTTGTCTTCTGGCAGCTCTGCGCATGCACACACTGGGAACGGGCTCCAGCTGTTCCTCTGCCTCGCTGCTGTCTATCTCCCTCTCTGCTTCCAACACAGAGTCCTCGTCCGAGCTTTCCCCAGCCCTCAGGACTGGCCCATATTCCTCCCCAACCTCCTCACTGTCTGACTCTGCTGCCAGCTCCGTTGCCGACGGCCTCCTGCAATCCTCTGCCAGCGAAAACAGAGCTCGGGAGGGCCCTCTGTTTTCACTGACAGAGGTACCGCGAGCCACTCTTTCGATGTTTCCAGGGCAGCCCTGCGAGCCAGATCTAAGCACCATGTCCCAGATCTGGCCCCCGGGCCTTGAGTTTGATACCCCTGCACTAATCCATAACTCTGACATCATTGCTAGGAGAAGGAAATAAGCTAAACCAGTGTAAAATGTAAAAACCCAGGCATTTACCGTATTTTTCGGACTATAAGACGCACCTGACTATAAGACACACCTAAATTTAGAAAAGGAAAACAACAACAAAAAGTTTATGGCCTCGATGCGCAACATTTTCAGGCCTTTTTTCGGCCCATTTTGGGGGCTTTTTCGGCCCATTTTCAAGATTTTTTTCAGCCCGTTTCCTAGGCTTTTTTCGGCCTGGTTTTTTTGAAAAAAATGGGCAGGAAAAAGCCCTGAAAATGGGCCAAAAAAAGCTTCGAAAACGGGCTGAAAACGGGTTGTGTGGAGGCTAAAAAATGGCTGGTGGGTGGGCGGGGCTTCGGCAGTATTCGGTCTATAAGACGCACAGACATTTTCACCCCCTTTTCTGAGGCAAAAAAGAGCGTCTTATAGTCCGAAAAGTACAGTAATTGTTTATGGCAGTGTTTCTCAACCCTGCATGCTGGCTGGGGAATTCTGGAAGTCGAAACCCACCCATCAAGTTGCCACGGTTGTGAAACACTTCTTTTAAGGCAATTCTTGCTCTCAAGAAATCTGTGCTTGCTTTTAGACTTTTACTAAATGCTTGCTTCAAAACGTAAGGCTTTGCAAGTCTCTTTTCCTTTCTGGAATCTTTTCCTTTGTGCTTCTGCTAAACAAAATATATTACATTGTTTAGTACAATATGTATTTCACTAAAACCCAGCAGAGGGCACCGTTTCTCCTCCCACCAGCCTTTTTTTTTTTAAAAAAAAGCCTTTTATTTTTCCAATTAAAATTGATCCGGAGTCTTTCCGAAGAACATAGCTGCCATCCCTAATTTTCCCTACTGCCATCGGGAGTATCTGAGATAGTAATGCATCCGTATTTTCCTGCAAAAAGGATGTTGGGCTTTGAAACAGACTGGGCCTCCTTCAGGATCCAACGTTGACATGTAACATCTGTGGCATGGAAGAATTTTTTATCTCTTTTGGCTGACCACCAGTTGCATCCCCTTCTAGAAGAGAAACATCTGGTGCGGTCCAGTTGTAAATGAGGCATGGGCTTGTTGGTTTTCCCTCCTCCGGTTTTATTTTTATTTATTTTTTTAAATTTGATTTATATGCCGCCCTTCTCCGGAGACTCAGGGCGGCTTACAATGCGCTAAGCAATAGCCTTCATACTTTTGTATATTTTATACAAAGTCAGCTTATTTCCTCCACAAACTGGGTCCTCAATTTACCTACCTTAGAAAGGATGGAAGGCTGAGTCAACCTTGAGCCTGGTGAGATTCGAACCTGCAATAATTGCAGGCAGCTGGTATTAATAACAGGGTGCTTTAAACCACTGTACTACCAAGGCTCTTCTTTATTTTGAAAAAAAATGCCTCTGATATCTCGGTGGGAGCTGTAGGCATTTTTTTAAAATAAAGAAGGCGCAGGAGGTTGGAGTTTTTAAAAAAAAAAATTATTTAGCATATGGCATCAACAGAGGTTGTTAAGGAATATGCGCAGAGTAACCCTTGAGTAGCAAGGTTGTGCACATGAGAAACGGCTGAGAGTGATTGTGACTAAGCACTGTCAATACACAGACACACCGAGTCGTAATATTCTTTTACTTTTAGGAAAAAAGCAAAGCAAAGTCCAATAAACAATCTAGGTGATACACAGATAAAGATAGTTAAATTGTCAATCCAGGGATATTCCAAGAACAAAGTCTTCTTACCAGTTGTTGTAGTCATATGCAATAAAACAGTTCTTTTTGGAGTTGCAAACAGGAACAAGTACAGCAGTAAAACAATCAGTAAAACAGTAGAAAACAACAAGTAGCAATGATCAAGCAGTGATCATGCAGAGAGAACAGGCAGAGAGGAGCAGAGGTAGCAATAATAATGTAATAAAAATAAGCCATGATTCAAGCTTCCTCTTAAGCACATTGGCTACAGAGCTAGCCAATCAGAATACAGTATGATGCAATACAGCATTACAGTCTTAAAGCTATCCATTACATTTTGACTGCAAACATGCATTGATGGTTTATATATATATTGCCAACCCAACCAGTTAGCAATAGCCATTCCCTAACAGAGGTCATGCAGTCACTGATATGAAACACATTATACATGCAAACACAAATACATTTAAAGCATCAGCAAATACACATGCATACACACACACACATTATATATAATGTGTGTGTGTGTGTGTGTGTGTAGGTAGATAGACAGACAAATCGTCAGGTAGGTAGGTTGTTTCCCTGAAAAAAAAAAAACCCAACCGAAAAATAGCCGTACCCCAAAAATAAGCCCCAGTTAACATCGTCAGCCGGGCGCATTGAGTACCGTATTTTCCCAAAAATAAGACCTAATAAGTCTTTTGGAGCAAAAATTAATATAAGTCCCAGTCTTATTTTCAGGAAAACACAGGTAGGTGGGCGAATGGATGGATGCCTATCGGTGGTCAATACAATATCCACGATAAAATATTAAATTAAGGTGAAATCATGATAAAATGACCACAATGTGGCACCCTAAGAGTCGCATAGGATAAATGTGATAATTTGATATCTAAGGAAGCTAACCACCAAAGATGTTAGATGCAGGTTTTGCTTTGCCACGCACTGGAGAACGGATTTACAGGCGACAATATTTTTTTTTTTCTTCCTGTAATTCTTTTTTCTTTTGAAGGCCAGTAACGGGCAGTGGTACCAGATGAACGACTCCACTGTTTCAAACAGTGACATCAGGACTGTATTAAATCAACAAGCCTACGTGCTGTTTTACATCAGGTAATGCCGTGATGGCCGAACCAATGGCACGCGTGCCACGGGTGCTTCGCAGAGCCATATCTGTGGGCACGCAAGCATTGCCCTAGCTCAACTCCAGCACGCACGCGTGCACCGGCCAGCTGATTTTGGGGCCTTCCCACTGGAAGTTGGGGAATGGGCCATTTCTGGCCTCCAGAGGGCCTCCATGGAGATGGGGATGTCTGTTTTTGCCCTCCCCAGGCTCCTAGAAAGCCTCTGGAGCCTGGGGAGGGCAAAAAGCAGGCCTACTTGGCCGACCAGGCCACCACGTGCCAAAAGCGGGGGGAGCACGGGGGTGGTGGTGTCATGCGTGCATGCATGGGGGCGGGGGCACATTTACTTATAGGTGTGGGCACTCACACGCGTGACTCTCCCATGCTTCCCCCTCCCCCTTTTTTTTTGGCACGCGACAGCAAAAAAGTTAGCCATCACTGAGGTAAAGTCAAGCGCTCAAAAAAATTAGATTTTCCGACCCTTGGCACCAGGACTTGCCTTGGGTTTTTGCCCCACTTCTGGTGAGTCACCCATCTTCCCTGGTGACAAATAAGGATGCCACCCTAAAAAAAAAAGAACCTTAGGGCGGGTTTGTGGAAAGGGGAAGTTAACATGGCTTAATGTAACTTTTTTTTTATTAGGACCCATGACTTGAAAAACGGTGCCGAACACATTCATTCGATCCACACGCCCGGGCAATCTTCTCCCCGACCGGTTATCAATCAACGGGTGATCGGTAATAAACAAAATAATCCTGGATTTATCGGACCTCAGCTCCCTCCACATATGGTGAAGGTAAGTCAGAGGGCATCAGCCAAACTGTTTAGAGAGAGCCCTAATTTTTAATCCGAGAAAGGAAATCCTTAACAATCGCTCCATCTATGTCTTTTGCCCGGGAATAGATCTCTTATTTTCTGAGTTTCTTCTTTTCTCCTTTTGCATAACTGCAGAATTCGAATCATTTGAATGGAAACGGATCCCTGAAGGAAACGCCCAGCAGTACGGTGGCCATTTCTAGTAACGCTTCCCTCGTCAAATCCCCTTCGGCACCTTCCTTGTCCATCTCCAAGTGGACCATGAACCGGTCGGCCGCGGCCTCCACCCCGGATTCCTCCAAGAAGCCAAAACTCACCCTCAGTATTCACAATAACAAGCTGCCTGCTCGTCAGAGCTTGTCTCACACCAGCTGTACCTTGGAGAGCCTCAACAAACCCGCCCCGTCCGCCACCATTTCAAACCCTTCCGCGGTGCAATCTACCTCAAGCACTTCTTCCACCGTCTCCTCGGCTGCTAACCAAGTCTCCAAACCGAGCGCCCCCGGCAAATCCGGTTCCAAGCTGATCATGAACGGCAAGGCCAAACACAGTCCTAGCATCTTGGTCCCTTACGGAGCGGAATCTTCCGAAGAATCGGACGAGGAATCCAAAAGCCTGTTGAAAGAGAACGGCCACGTCAAAGTGTCCAACGGCATTTTATTAGAAGAGACGGCAGGCGGGCTGGAGAACTCGTGCGCGTCCTGTCACAAGCCAGAAAAGGAAAGCTGCCAGCCCGAGTTACCCCAAAACATAACCGTCATGGTCTCCATTAGCCTAAACGACGCCCCCAAGCAGAACGGACAGATCAGCAACGAACTTCCCACCTCACAAGGGAAGCCTGTGAAATTGGCAGATCACCCGTTTTCCAAAACTAACGGGTTGCCCGGAAAAGTGAGTGAATTTTTTTTAAAAAAATTTGATTTATATCCCACCCTTCTCCGGAGACTCACGGCGGCTTACAATACGTTAAGCAATAGCCTTCATACTTTTGTATATTTTATACAAAGTCAGCTTATTGGCCCCACAATCTGGGTTCTCATTTTACCGACCTTAGAAAGGATGGAAGGCTGAGTCAACCTTGAGCCTGGTGACAATTGAACTCGCAGTAATTGCAGGCAGCTGGATGTTAATTGCATGCTTTAGTCTACTGCGCCACCAGGGGAGTGGAATGCGGGGAGTCCTCGACTTACGACAATAGAGGCCAAAAATTTTTATTTGCCAGGCAATGAGGCCGTGGTTAAGTGAGCTTTGCCCCCATTTTTACCACCTTTCCCGCCGCAGTTGTTAAGTGCATCTCTGCAGTTGTTTAGTTGGGGATGCGGGTTTTATTTATTTATTTATTAGTCCCAATTTATATGCCGTCCTTCTCTGTAGACTCAGGGCAGCTTACAATGCATTATAGCAATGGCCTGCATACTTTTATGTATATACCTGCTTATTAGGGCTTTCGCCCCCCCCCCCCCAAGCAGTGTTGTTTTATACAAAGTCAGCTTATTGCCCCCACAATCTGGGTTCTCAATTTACCTACCTCTAAAGGATGGAAGTCAATCTTGAGCCTGGTGAGATTCGAACTTGCAGCTAAGTGCTAGCGCTTAACAGCACTTTAGTCTGCTGCACCACCGGGTTGTTAAGTGAATCTGGCTTCCCCATTGACTTTGCTTGTCAGAAAGTCACAAAAGGGGCTCACGTGACCCCCGGGCACACCGCAACCGTCGTAAGTATGAGTCAAGTGCCTGAATTTGGATCATGCAACCACGGGGATACTGCAGTGGTTCTAAGTGTTAAAAAAATGGTCGTAAGTCACTTTTTTCGGTGCCGTCGTAACTTCGAATGCTCAGCTATTTCTTTTCTTTTTTATTTGATTTATATGCCGCCCTTCTCCGGAGACTCAGGGCGGCTTACATTGCGTTAAGCAATAGCCTTCATACTTTTGTATATTTATACAAAGTCAGCTTATTGCCCCCACAATCTGGGTCCTCATTTTACCCACCTTAGAAAGGATGGAAGGCTGAGTCAACCTTGAGCCTGGTGGGATTCGAACTTGCAGTAATTGCAAGCAGCACATGTTAATAGATGTTAATAACAGGGTGCTTTAAACCACTGTACTACAGGCTCAATTAAACCACTGTACTACAGGCTAAATGAACAGTTGTTAAGTTGAGGACTTCCTGTACTCATACCTCTTCCTTCTTCAACTTCCGAATAAGATTTGGGGCTCCTGAGTTGAAAAGGGAAAAGCCAGAGCTCAATGCTTAAATGCTGGCTTCCCATACATGCGGCCTCAGCTTCCACCTCTACCTTTTCCGAGAAGACCCGGTCCAGAATAGGAAGCCTCCTCACTCATTGCATCACGGTGTGGTACGCTGGCTTGACAGCCGCGGATAGAAAGACATTAACAGAGGGTGGTGAGCACAGCACCAAAACATCCCTTGGGCTGTCCCTTGATATCATAGACGACATCGCTAGGGCTCGCTGCCTTAGAAGAGTGGGGAAAATCCTCAGGGACGACTCTCACCCTGGTCACCCCTTCTTTACCCTCCTACCGTCGGGAAGGAGATATACAAGCATAGGCAGCCGCACAAATTGTTCCGACCTAGGCTTCCTGAGACAGTAAAAAGCACACAATTAGTCCCCCAAACCCTCTTATATTTCAACAGCTGTGAATTCTGTTCGTTCGCAGCCAGTTCGTTCTCAATCTGTTCATTCCCAGATGAGTCCCAAATAGTTTGCAAAGAGTCTGACAGAAGTCTGCCACAGTCCTTCGGGATAAGGCTGATAAGCACCCACCTTTATCTCCCTTGACACGCTGCCAAAGACCTAGTTGGCCATTAGCTTTGCAAGGCCACACGGAGCGCAGAGTCAAAACGGAGCTTCAGAATTTTAAACCGACCAGAACGAACAAAGTTGCTTCCTGCAAAGGCTCCTGTCCCTTTGCTCCTCCTTTATGTCTTATGGAAGGGGCCAATCACCTCCAAACCTTACTCCCGAGTCGCCCCTTTTGTTTTAACTGTTCTTGCCTTCTGGCAGCTCTGCGCATGCGCGCACTGGGAACAGGCTGCCCCTGTTCCTCTGCCTCACTGATGTCAGGCTCTGGAGGCAGCACATAAGTCCCAGATGGTCCTGGCCCCCTCTCTGCCTCCGACGCAGAGCCCTCGTCCGAGCCTTCCCCATCCCCCAGAACTAGCCCATGTTCCTCCCCAGCCTCCTCACTGTCCGACTCTGCTGGCAGCTCCGCAGGCCGCTGGCAGACCGCAACACAAATAGGCTGAAGAACAGTTTTTATCCGTGGGCTGTCAGGCTCTTGAATGGAAAATAACTTTGCAACAACACTGTACAATTGACTTGCTGGGCCGGTGCGATGTGCAATACATTCACACGGTGCAGTAGGATTGTGTTAGTACTGCACACACGGTGCAGTGTGTGTGTTAGTAGGATCCACTGGGCTAGGGATTTTTCTTTTACGGTCTTTCACTGTGAATTGTATTGGGTTGTGGGGGGATGCACACAAAGGGAGGCTCAGCCAATCTCATTGTACACATGCTGTACTCTGACGACAAAGGTTTGAGTTGAATGGAACTGGAAAAGGCTACAGAATGAGGTGAGCATGGAACCCCTTCTAGATCCGAAAGGAACCCCTGGTGTCCTATTCTTCTCCCAGTTGATGGTTGCACTCTTCTTGGGAGCAAGTCACGTGTGCTGATCTTACCGTTCCGGATGTCCTACCGGAATTTAGTCTACCCCATCCCCTTGCTTTTTCATTGTGTTAACCTTGTCCGTTTTGAATCTTACAGGGTTCTCCAAAAGCTTTGTCCTCAGTCCCTGAAGAGGACGTCTCGGATTCCTTCAGATACAAGCAGTCGAAAACCTTGCCCGGGGACTCCAGGTAAAACAGTCTTCCTTTATTCTAACTACCATATTTTTCGGAGTATAAGACGGACACCTTTCCCCCCCCCAAAAAAGAGGGTGAAAATCTGGGTGCGCCTTATACTCCGAATGTAGCTCCCCCCCCCAGCTTCTCAAACAGAGGTTTCAGAGGCTGAAAAAAGCATCAGAATCGAAGCTTCAGAAAAAAAGCCTCCAAACAGAGCTTCAGAAAAAAAGCCTCCAAACAGAGCTTCAGAGGCTTTTTTTCTGAAGCTCTGTTTCAGAGGCAGAAAAGAAAGTTTTTTCTGAAACTAGAGTTTCAGAAGTTTCAGAAGCAGAAAAAAAAGCAAGGCACAGAGTTCACAACCAAGGAACCTGTTGCTAAAATTCACGTCGGGGAACAGCTGGTTGGGGGTATTCCGGGAGGCCGATCTACCCGCCAATTGGCTTGTTTCTTATTTTCCTCCCCAAAAACTAAGGTGCGTCTTATACTCCGAAAAATACGGTAGGTTCTGAATTTTAAGAGGCAGGTAATTAGCGCTCTGTAAAAGAAACGCCCCTTTAAAACCAGGTGATACTCGTTTAGAGCAGGGGTCCCCAACCTTTCGAACCTCAGGGACCACTAAATTCCTAATTTTAAATCCGTGAACCACTAATACTATCTGCCTAATGACCGGCTGGGTGGGTGTGGCTAGGTGGTCATGTGACTGGATGGGCGGGGCCAACTCAATGTCACTCACATCAAGGGGCGCCTCAACGTCTACTCGCCCCTCCCCTCCCAGCCACTCCTCGCTTCCCCACCCAGGCTCCTTAGAGCTCAACAAGAAGCAGTTGTTGGAACTAAGCAGCCACAGAGAAAGCGTTGGCAAAACGGCTCAGTTCAAATTGGATCTGGCCGAGAAGGAAGCTCAGCAGAAGCCCCTCACTGAGGACTAGGAGCATAGGCTTTCCAAGCAGAGGGAAGACCCGCGGGAGTGCAAGGTCAGGGACCGGCGCCTGGAGGCTCAGCAGACTGAGATGGTCAGCCAGTTCCAGGCCATGAGGCAGTCCCACTGGAACGAGGCTCCCCGGCTCTTTGCCACTAGAGGCCCTTCCCTCCAGCCTTCGCCCAAAGCCCCACACCAGGAGGCCAAAGCAGACCCCAAGTCAGAATTTCTGGCCCCCTCCGACCCGCACAAAAAGACCCCAAAGGGGGAGACTCTCTGCAGCAACACAAACATTCATTGATCGTATCCATCCCAGGGGCCGTAGTTTGAGGACCCCTGATTTAGTGCAATATAAAAAATGCAAATAATTTTTCTGCGGACCACCAAAATTTTCTCACAGACCACCAGTTGGTGACCGCTGGTTTAGATAGCTGGCTGCATAGGATAGTCGTTTTGATGTTGGTTTGGCATGGGGAACATACAAGATTGAATCCCCCCTGGATCATAGAGTTTGTAGAGTGACTATAGGCCAGCCATCCCTCTCTCAGACCAGTCATCCTCACAAAGTTGTTGTGGAGAAGAATCCCATGTACACCACCAAAGATGCTGAAAACGCAAAAAATTAAATAATTGGAACACATCTAGACTTAACGCCAAATACCTATATCTTAGCTGGATATTCAAGTCACATAGCCACATCATTCTCTTCCCTTTCTTGTTTTTATTATATTTTTCATGTTTCTCCTCCTTGGGAATACAAATTTACACATTTATAAAGGCAAAATAGCTACGCTCCAGTTAAAAAGCAAACTACAATCGATTTACTATATCTGCCAATTTTATAAATTCGTTTATTAAGTTGCCTATAGTTCTTTAAATCGGCATGGCTGCCTTCATCGAGTGACGCTTGCAAGTCACAATCTTAACTCCTTCACCGTGTGGCCTGTTCCTTTGTGCTGGTGAATTCTTCCTACCTATTTTAGGAACTGAGGGAACGTGAGACGGAGGAAGGATTTTGAGATAAGAAACAAAAACAGGTTCCCCAGTTGCATTTTAACCTGTTTGCCTTTGAAGAAATGAATCTCCATGTTCGTTTCTCCATCTGAAGCCTCCTGTGCTAAAGAGATTTTGGACCAGATAGAATTGTATCTTGTGACATGAGGAAAACAAGCTGCTTTTGACAAGATAAATTTGTTATGGGCCTCACAAAATCTGTATTGTCAGATGCCTAGACAATAGGCATCCCCCCCTTTTTTTAAAAGGTTCCTCACAAGTTAAAAGAACTTTTAAGGAATGCTCAGGTTGAAATCCCATGTCAGCTGCCACCTTATGCTTGCTATATGGTAACAGACTGCCATGAACTGGGTGAGAGGGAGTGGGAGAATGCTTGGGGAAACGAAAGTAAATGCTGTTATCTCCTCGAGTTGCTGCCTCAACGTCACCCAGCTGGAAGAAGGAGGGAGCCACATAGCAAACTATGCTTGGACTGACCATTATAGAAACATCTTACCTGGGTCTGATTGGTTACACGGGGTGGCGATGAGATACAGCTAAGGGAGGGAAAAGGTGAACGTAGGGATTTTGGTGTGCGATTCTCAGTTCTGGCTTTGCGTTACTGCAAGGCACTTATAATAAAACTATTCCTTTCTTAACCGATGCAGCCAAGGCTTGTTTTTATTTAGAGCAGGGGTGTCAAACTCTTATTTCATTGAAGGCCGCATCAGGCTTGTGTTTGACCTCCGGGGGGAGGGGGGGTGGCCAGCTTGATGTCACTCGTGTCAGGGACGCCTGTGGTGGCCCAAGCGTTCTGCCGGTGAAAACAGGCTCCCGAGCTCTGTTTCCGGCTGCGACGGCCTCCTGCAACCCTCTGCCAGCAAAAACAGAGCTCGGGAAGTTCGCCTTGCGGCCCTCGCGAGCTCTGTTTTCGCTGGCAGTGACACCGTGATGCCAGACCGGGTCCCAGACCTTGAGTTTGACAGCCCTGGTTTAGAAGGTTTAAATGGTGGCAGGCCTGACTTCCATCTTGACATGTCTTTCTCTTCATGACCAGCAGCGCTCCTGAACCAGAAAAACCAACAGCCGAGGACGCTTCTGAAAAGGCTCCCGCTGCCCTTCCCAACAATATCCCAAGCCCCGTAATACTTTTGGACCTCGACGTCACTTCGACCATGAAGGACCCTGGTGAAAGGATTGTCCAGGCAGAAAACAGACCGCTTGAGAACGACCGGCAGCATGGTTCCCCAAAAACAGATGAAGCAGCCTCCCCTGGAGAAGGAGACGGTCAAGTCCTTCCTGAAAAGGCAGGTGTATCCAAAGACGAGAAGCCTGCTTCAGAGAAGAACCCTGAGCCTGCTGAAAGACAGGCAGGATCGCCAGAAAAAGACGCCCAGAGCCCCCAGATGAGGTTGGACAGTGAACTTAGGCCCCAAAAGCTAAAAACTCCCCTAAAGGCACCCGAGACGGGTCCAGAAAGGCAGGGCAGCCCTCCACGCAGTAAAGACGCCCCGTGCGCTGAGAATTCTCCCCTTCCCCAACCCAAAAATCTTGCCGAGACCCAGGGTTCAAAGACGGAAAGCAAACCAGCAGACGGCAGCGAGCCGGTTCGAAGAAGCCTCGAAAAGCCGGGTCCGAGATCCTCCCCGAAGGAGAAAGCCCACAATTGCAAAAAAACCGACCAAGAATATTATCGTCCTAAAAGGAAGCGTTCGGAAACCGAGGAAGAAGAGGAGGAGGAGGAGGAGGCAGACGGAGCGGGCGGGCGTAGCCAGCCCGATGGACACTGCAACAAGCAAAGGTGCGCTTACAGTAGGGAGCGGGGAAAGCAGCAGGAGCAGCCCCGACGGGAATACCACGGCACCGGCTACTACAGGTTCCCGGGCAGTCCCGATCCCGCCAGGAGTTTGGGGAAGTACTCTCCCTATAGATCCCGCAGCCGGGGCCAAACGGACTCTGAACGGAGCAGGCCCAGTTACGGGAAAGGAGGAGAGAGGTCGTGGAGCAGGGAGCGGTACTACCAGGAGACGCCGAGGAGGTGGGACGTGTGCCGGTCGTACAGTTACTACTACTCGGCTTCCCACGTGCCCCGGCATAACCAGGAGAGGAAGCCGACTCATTCCGAGAGAGACTATAGCAAATCAAGTCATGTTTACAGTAGCCCCTATAATAAGTACAATTATTACAAAAGCCGTTTGAGCCACAACCTCGATCGGAAGAGGCGTTTCTCCCCAAGCCCCGAGGCCGGCGACTGCGTCCCCGAAAAGAAACACCCCAAAATCTTGCCAGATCCTTCTCTCGACGAACAAAAGGGACGGAAGCGGAAGAAGTCGAAGAAGAAGAAGAAGTTAAAAGATAAACACAAGGAGAAAGAGTCCAGGTGAGCAAAAGACAACAGTGGGAGCCTGAGATGTAAACGGAGTTTTATATGTTACTGCGTGGTTTCTGACGTTGGCCACTGGTGTCCCAATCCTTCCTTTTGCCCACCGTCTGCCCCCTTCCACCACCCCCCCACCCCAAAAAAAGAGGCTGAAAGATTTCAGGAGCTCGATTACTTGTAAAGCTATTTCTTATTTCATTTAAGGGACGTGGTGGCTCAGTGGCTAAGACGCTGAGCATGTCGATCGAAAAGGTCGGCAGTTCAGCGGTTTGAATCCCTAGCGCCGCGGAACGGGGTGAGCTCCCGTGACTTGTCCCAGCTTCTGCCAACCTAGCAGTTCGAAAGCAGGTAAAAAATGCAAGTAGAAAAATAGGGACCACCTTTGGTGGGAAGGGAACAGCATTCTGTGCGCCTTTGGCCTTGAGTCATGCCGGCCACATGACCACGGAGACGTCTTCGGACAGCGCTGGCTCTTCGGCTTTGAAACGGAGATGAGCACCGCCCCCCTAGAGTCGGGAACGACTAGCACAGATATGCAAGGAGAACCTTTACTTTTACCTATTTCATTTGGAAAGGCCTGGCCGATGCCCTGTGACCTATCTCTCAATCAATACCTTAGTTTTCAACAGACTCCTCCAGGAAGTGGATACAGGTAGCTCTCGACTTAATAACTATTCATTTAGTGACCGTTCAAAGTTACAACGGCACTGAAAAAAAGTGACCTCATGATTATTTTTCACACTTAACGGCCATTGCCGCATCCCCCACGGTCACGTGCCCAAAATTCAGATGCTTGGCAGCTGACTCATATTTATGACGGTCGCAGTGTCTTCGTGGGGTCATGTGATCCCCTTTTTGCAACCTTCCAACAAGCAAAGTCAGTTGGGAAACCAGATTCACTTAACAACGTTATTACTACCTTTAACACCTGCAGGGGTTAACAAAGCTCACTTAACGTCTCATTTAGCAGCAGAAATTTGGGGTCGTAAGTTGAGGGTTACCTGTACAGCTAGCCCCCGCCTCTTAGAACAGTTCATTTAGCGACAGAAGTTACAACGGCGCTCAAAAAAAAGTGGCTTATGGTCATTGCAGCATCCCCATGGTCACATGAGTTACATGCTTGACAGTTGACTCACATTTGTGACGGTTGCAGTGTCCCGGGGTCACGTGATTCCCCTTTTTGCGACCTTCTTGACAAGCAAAATCAACGGGGAAGGCAGATTCACTTAACAACCGGGTTAACTAATTTAAGACCTGCAGCGATTCCCTTAACAAACGTGGCTGAGGAAAGTCCCAGCAAACGGGGCAAAAACTCCCTTGGCAGACGTCCCACTTAACCACAGAAACGTCGGGCTCAGTTGGTGGTTGTACGTCGAGGACTCCCTGTATTTATTTCTCTGCTTTTGTCCGTCATAATTTACACGGCTGCCCCTCTCCACAAAACACGACTCCGGGTGGCATGCGACCGAAGATAGCTTCGCAACATGGGTATGAATCAGGGGTGAAATGCTACCGGTTCACACCGGTTCGGGCGAACCGGTAACGGTAGCAGCGCAAGGCTTCACCCACCCGCCTGGACGTCGTTACTTCCTGTTTTTAACCAGGAAGTAATCTGTTTTTTACCCTCTGCGCATGCGCAGAAGGCTTTGCCATGTCCAAAATCGCACTTCCGAACCGGTAGGGAAGGTAAGTAGATTTCACCCCTGGTGTGAATCGGTGGCAGTGCGAGAGTTGCGGTTGAAATGTATGGATTGACAGGGCAGCCTGTAAGCCTCTTCCTTTCTTTTAGCCCTAGTTCCTTACCTGCCATGTGGGTAGCACAGCAGTCTTCGCCCCCTACTTTCTGGGGTGGCCGAAAGAGTGACTCAGTGAATGACTCAGTAAATGACCCCATGAATGAATCAAAGCCACAGGAATGTGCTCTTCAGTCAAGTCCCAAAGACAGCCGGTAGGTCCTGTCCTATAGTAGTAACGCTCTCTCTAGGCCAGCCCATGTTTATAATGATGTATGAAAATTCATCCCAGCCACCCAACTCCAATGGACGCTGAGTAGAGTAGAGTAGAGTAGAGTAGAGTAGAGTAGAGTAGAATAGAATAGAATAGAATAGAATAGAATAGAATAGAATAGAATAGAATAGAATAGAATAGAAT
>WNWU01000025.1:2885257-2926267 GCA_012654045.1 Ptyas mucosa
TCCCTTCCTCCCTCCCTCCCCTCCCTCTCTCCCTTCGTTCCTTCCTCTCCCTCTCCCCTTCCTCCCTTCCTTCATTCCTTCCTCTCCCTCCCTCTCCCTTCGTTCCTTCCTCTCTCCCTTCCTCCCTCTCCTTCCCTCTCTCCCCTTCCTTCCTTCATCCCTTCCTCCCCTTCCTCTCTCTTCTTTCCTCCCTCCCTCTCCCTCCCCTTCCTTCCTCCCTCCCTCCCTCTCCCCTTCCTCCCTCCCTCCCTCCCTCTCCCTCCCCTTCCTTCCTCCCTCTCTCCCTCTCCTTCCCTCCCTCCCTCCCTCTCTTCCTTTCTCCCTCCCTCCCTCCCTCCCTCCCTCATAGAAGTTGGGTATAGGGTCAGAGTTCCTTTCTGTTCTTCACTGCTGCCATGTCCATAAAATGGTATCCATATCCACCATGCCCCTCCCCCCCAAAAAAAAACTAATCAGCCTGCTAAAAATACATCAAATTGGGCTTAAGTCAGTCCTAACATGCTGGTTGCCAATTGCCCAAAATTTAATCACGCAACTTGGAACGCCACAACGGATGTAAGTGCGTGGACCAGCCACAAGTCCAGGGGTGAAATGCTACCGGTTCGCTCCGGTTCGGGTGAATCGGTAGTGATAAAAACTACCGGTTCAGGCAAACCGATAGTAAAAATGCTGTAGAAAGTGTTTTTTTTTTTTAAAAAAAAGAAGGTTCCAATGATCACAGCTGTGCCGCGCGATCGTCAGAACCTTTTTTAAAAAACTTTTTTAAAGCACTTTTTTACTACCTATTTGCCCGAACCGGCTGGTAGTAAAAAAAAATGCTTTTAAAAAAAGAATCCGATGATTTTTTTAAAAAGTTAACCACGCCCACCCAGTCACCACCAAGCCACGCCCACAGAACCGGTAGCAAAGCTTTTTGCATTTCACCACTGCACAAGTCCCTTTTTTTTCAGTGCCCTTCTAACTTCGAACAGCTGCTAAATGAACGATGGTAAATCCAGGGCAACCTGCACGTTTTCTTTCAAATTCTGCCCCACCTTCCTCGAATTAACTTTCACGTTGAGATCTCGGGCAGAAGCTCCGTCGCCTAAATGGGATTTTTAAAAAAGAGTCATACGAGATTGGCCCCCTCCGATGGGTACGGAATTATATTGTGTACTTTATTGATAACCAAGCACCCCGGTCAATACACAGATATACACTATATACAAGCTACTTTACATCGAGCGGTTAAGAAATATTGTACAAGAAAAATAGAACTGGGGGAGTTAACAGACTTGATTCGCAATACCTGGCTGGGGGAAAAAAAAAACGTCTGTACAGATGGAAAGCTGTACTTTCACTTCTCACGTTACCGCTAGACAGTTTCAAAAACACGCAACGTGTGTCGTGAACGGCTCGAGGGCATGATTGGTTGGCAAAAACACAATAGGCTAGGATTACATCCTAAAGCACGTGAAGCCAAAATTTTAGGTAGTTTAGAACAGTATTCTTCAACCATAGCTACTTTTAAAGACATGGTGGACTTCAATTCCCAGAATTCCTCAGCTGGCCAACCAGCCATGCTAGTTAGGGAATTCTGGGAGTTGAAGTCCTACACCTCTTAAAAGTCGCCATTGGCTCAGCCTAATGGCCCCGGCTGTATCCCGTTCAATCAGTGAGCCACTCGATCGTGCAGAATTATGCCGCGGAGGAGCAGCCCTCGATTCACGAACAATGGCTAGTCGGGAGCCAGCATTAAACCTTCATCTGTCTGTCAAGCCTTTTTTCCAGCAAGCATACCTAGAAATATAGGTATTGCCTTTGCAAACGTATAAGTATGAACTCTTCCAAATGCTCTGAAGCTTAAAAAGTTTTGGGTTTTTTTTTTTAAATTCAGTACCACAAGCGGCTACCCACCCCAAAAATCTTCAAATGAGCTTCCCAGCCCAAATTCCCTGTTGAGTTTCGCACCTGTCAGGCCAGCTGAACCTAAAGTGCTATTGAATTCTCCAAAACCCCTTTGAAGACACACCCCCCTTCCAAAAAAACCCCCCAAAACTATAAAGTTCCCACGGTTGTTAGGATAACAGGGACACAAGGCAATTGAGGCAGAATAGCAGCTGTCCGGATGAACACTAGATGGCAGCAGGGAACCAGCCGGCGGCGATGGTCATTCTAAAATTTTATTGGTCACAAAAATGACGCCAGGAAAAAATGGCATCTCGCTTAAAACTTCTCGGTGAGGGGAAAGATGAGATCAAACCAGGGACATCGATAACTTTAAATCAGTCGGTGTTTCTCAACCTGGGCATCTTTTAAGATGTGTGGACTTCAACTCCCAGAATCCCCAAGCCAGCACCCTAACCAATTCCCAGAATTCTCCATGCAGGCTGAGACATTTTGGGAGTTGAAGTTCAACACTTCTTAAAAGTTATCCGGGTTAAGGCAACGTTTAAATCAATGCTTTAGCTCCAATCCTCCCCAAAATATCTAGGACAACGTTCTCCATCTCAATCCTTCCAGGAATCTTTGGAGATCTGTTTTATTCCCTTAATAAAAGATGGGCCTGGCATTATAAGGACTCGAAGCTTATCGCCAGATGAATAAGAAAAAACGAAAAGCAAGAGATTCTCGGGCAAGTTCTTACCATAGGACAGGGATTTGGGGGAACGAAAGAGGTCCAGTACCAGAAAAGATGGTTCGTTGTGTGCGTATGCTTAATGTAACCTGTTCCTGTCCTCCACTCCACTTGCACTCCACCCCACCCCACCCCACACACTCCAATTGCATAGGGTGGGACAGATGCATTTTTAATAAATCCACCACTGCAGATTACAGTATTAGCTGATATCCAAGTATTAGCCGATATCTAATACTCACAGTATTAGCTGATACCTAAGGACATACGGTCTCTGTGCAATCGGTAGGAGAAAACCAAGTTTTAACAGAATAACGGAAGGGACCTTGGAGGTCTTCTAGTCCAACTCCCTGCCCAAGCAGGAGCCGAGGTGGCGCGGTGGTTATAGAGTGCAGCACTGCAGGCTACTTCAGCTGACTGCTAGCTGCAGTTCAGCCGATCGAATCTCATCAGGCTCAAGGTTGTCCCGGGCCTTCGGTCCTTCGGGGGGGGGGGGAAAGGGGGCCCCGGGTGGGGGGGGGGGGGGGGCAATAGGCTAGCTCTGTAAACCGCTTAGAGAGGGCTGTGAAGCACTATGAAGAGGTATATTAGTCTATTATACCATTTCAGACAAATGTCTGTCCAATCTCTTCTTGAAAACCTCCAGTGATGAAAGACCGACATCTTCTGGAGGCCAGCTGTTCCACTGGTTAATTGTTCTCCCTGTCAGGAAATTTCTCCTTAGTTCCAGGTTGCTTCTCTCCTTGATGAGTTTCCACCCGTTGCTTCTTGTCCTGCCCTCAGGTGCTTTGGAGAATAGTTTGACTCCCTCTTCTTTGGGGCAGCCCCTGAGATATTGGAAGACTGCTATCATGTCACCCCTGGTCCTTCTTATCACTAGACAGCCTGCCACCGTCCTTCATCATATGTTCTACCCTCCAGCCCCGTTATCATTTTCGTTGCTCTTCTCTGCACTCTTTGTAGAGTCTTTTGGAACACAGCCATGTGGCAAAGCACAAAGAAGGGTGAAAGGAGATTTTGGTATCGTCATAAGGGATAGTACCTTGAGGAGCCCAAAAAACTTTCAAGAGGCCTTTCCTCTAAACTAAAATTAAATTACTCAACTGAAAGCTAAACCTAAGCCTTTTCTAATTTCGTTACTGGCCTTGTCACCAATTGAAAAGTTTCGGCCCAATTTGGATCCCTGTTCTTGATGCCATCAGGTTGGTGACTACGAAACACAATTATTTTGATTCTTACTGTCGTCAGCCACGGATGGCTCTCCTGAGAAAATACTGTTAGATACCAACATTTATAAGCCATCCGTATGCCCAGCGATACGACTGCTGTCTCGTTCGTTAGGAAGTTTACATATTTTTTTCTTTTGGTCAACGGAGGATTTCCAATGTGTTGGATTTTTAAAAATCTCACAACTCCTGTTTTTCTTTAAGGAATCCCTCAGTTTTGTGTCTTCTAAACAGAAGGCTGGATAGATGGACCTAAACCTTTGAGATTTAAATCCTCAGAATTTCAGATAGTCTGACCAAAACTAGAGTAGAGTAGAGTAGAGTAGAGTAGAGTAGAGTAGAGTAGAGTAGAATAGAAAACAGAGTTGGAAGGGACCTTGGAGGTCTTCTAGTCCAACCCCCTGCTTAGGCAGGAAACCCTACACCACTTCAGACAAATGGTTATCCAACCTCTTCTTAAAAACTTCCAGTGTTGGAGCATTTACAACTTCTGGTGGCAAGTTGTTCCACTGATTAATTGTTCTAACTGTCAGGAAATTCCTCCTTAATTCTAAGTTGCTTCTCTCCTTGATTAGTTTCCACCAGTGGCTTTTTGTCCTGCCCTCAGATCAACCATTTTTCACTTGTGGCTCAGAGGTGGATTCACACCGCCTACAGTTTCTTGAGCACCACAACACACGTTCTTCCTCTCTGATGTGGACATGTGCACAAAGAGCACAACTTTCACAGCAATGGTGTGATGCTCAGGGTGTCATTTTCCCCCTCACCTGCCAGCAAACAGCTATCTATTTTTTTTTTTTTTTTTGAGCAAGGATCGGGGATCCCTTCAATCCAGTTTTCTGGAAGCAGAGCGAGAACCTCTTGGAGAAGACAATATGGAGGACTGCACTAAAAACCCGAGAGAAACAAACGGGGTGTGGGAAGGAATACCAGTTGGGGGAGAAAAGCGATTTCCTGGAAAGCTTTTTCAAGCATGACCATCTTGCAGAGGAGAGAGAAATGTGATCACACAAAAAGCCACATCAGTGGGGTTCAACGCTACACACAACAGTCTGGATGTAAGCTCTGGATGTAAGCTCCGGATGTAAGCTCTGGATGCAAGCTCGTAAAGACACAGAGGAAAAGATCTCCCTCTACCAGGAAGGACAGGACACTGACGAATCACAATCCCCAACAAGTAGTAAAGAGGAACAAGAAATGTCCAGCTCAGTTGTGGTTCCACCACATGGCAAAGACACAAGTTTGTTGGGATGAGACAGGTTTCCTCTGCACTGGAAACAAGGGATGGTGAGAGTCCTTCCTCAGCGTTACTTCTTATTAGCAATCCGTCTCTTCCGAGTGGCCAGCATGTCATAAAAAGGATCTTTGCTGATGCTTGCTCTAAAACGAAAGCAAATAATAATAAATAATTAGGCTAGGTTTGCAGCCTAGGTGGTTTTCAACCTAAACAGTTTTAATGTTTATGGACTGGGGAATTCTGGGAGTCGGAAGTCCATCATCCTAAAATTGCCAATGTTGAAAAACACTGCCTGGATCATAACAAACTAAGAACAAGCCATTGTCTCTGTATGGACTTTGGGCAATTACTTTCCACCTGGTTTCTCAACTCTTAAGTAGTTTTGACTAAAATACACCCCCTTCCCAAGTGTCCCTGCTGGAAAGGTGGTAAGTCAAGGATTAACTGCAATTAGTCCTCGACTTAACAACAATTCATTTAGTCGCCGTTCGAAGTTAACAACGGCAGTGGAAAAAGTGACTTTTTCACACGACCACTTCAGCATCTCCATGGTCAAGTGATCAAAATTCGGGCAATTGGCGATTGGGTCATATTTATGACAGTTGCAGTGTCCTGGGGTCATGTGATAAATAAATAAATAATAAATAACTTTATTGTCATTGTACGTGTATACACAGTATACCCATACAACAAAATTCACTTAACACCCAAAGACCAGGTCCAACACACATAACGATCCCGAAACACACTCCCACCCACCACAATTCCCCACCCCTAAACCACCCAAATATCCACACAACAGACCAAGTAATACAACAGACCAAGTAATGTGATCCCCCTTTTGTAAACTTCTAACAAGCACAATCAATGAGGAAGCCAGATTCACTTAACCACGGTGTTACTAACTTAACCAGTGATTCACTTAACAACTGTGGCAAGGAAGGTCGTAATAAGGAGCAAAACTCACAACAAATGTCTGATTTAGCAACCTAAATTAGGGGCTCAATTGTGGTAAGTCAAGGACTACCTTGTATGGTGAACACATCCATAGGATATCATCACCATCATTTAACGACCCCAAAATCCCTTGCGGGGTGGAGTCTGGGCAACTGAATGGTGTTGAATGGCCAGATGCCCTTCCTGTTGCCAATGAGGAGTTTTGTTCAGCAGATATATTCTCATTGTGCCCAGAGAGAGAAAAATATCTGCCTCTCCCTAGGATCGAACTCACAGCCTCCTGATTGTGAGGTGAGAACTCCACCACTAGGCCATCGCACCACCATTTTACAGCTGGGGTCTCCCTATAGCTGGCCTGGTGCTACTCGTCTTTCCATGAATAAAGTCCTCACTTGATGGATTTAATCCACTCTTCTTTTTCTTCAGGCGTGGGAGCCGATATCCTGTACACCACGTGGTTGCCCTCGACCACTCGGCCGTCGGCTTCCGTCTTGCATGCTTTGATCACCTGTCCTTTGTGGCTGGGGTTGTACAGCTCAAAGCAATTCTAGGGAGCAAACCACAGACCAACATAGACATTTTAACCTCCGTATGGCACAGAGTTGCTCTGCTGCACAAGCCAACATTTAACCAGAGCTTTCTTCGACCATTGTTGTTATATTTTACCTTCATAAATGTCACTCTGTTTTATATAAGACAAGATCATTTCCCCAATCTATTTCTTTCCCTTGCAAAAATAAGTGGTTTACAATTCAAATCCACAATACTAAATTCAAATCAAGACAAAATAATGACCCGGTAATCAAAAAACCGATAAAAACTAGGAAGACACAGAAATCAATATAATGGTTACACTTGTAGGATGTGGTGTTGGTAATGTTTTCAGATCTGAAGTTCTTAATTTTTCTTTTAAAGGTAAAGAGGAGGATTGGGAGTAGCTCAAGGAAGTCGAAATGGTGCCTTAACCACATGATTGAAGGTCTACTGGTCTATGAATAAATAAATAAAGATAACAGATGATAAAGATAAGAGATAGATAGATAGATAAATAGGTAGGTAGGTAGATAGATAGATAGATAGATAGATTGATAGATAGATAGATTGATAGATAGATAGATAGATAGATAGATAGATAAAAAGGTAAAGGTTCCCCTCGCACATATGTGCTAGTTGTTCCTGACTCTAGGGGGCGGTGCTCATCTCCGTTTCAAAGCCGAAGAGCCAGCGCTGTCCGAAGACGTCTCCATGGTCATGTGGCCGGCATGACTCAATGCCAAAGGCGCACGGAACGCTGTTGCCTTCCCACCAAAGGTGGTCCCTATTTTTCTACTTGCATTTTTTTTACATGCTTTTGAACTGCTAGGTTGGCAAAAGCTGGGACAAGTCGTGGGAGTTCACCCCGTTACGCGGCACTAGGGATTCAAACCGCTGAACTGCCAATCTTTCGATCGACAAACTCAGCATCTTAGTCACTGAGCCACCGCGTCCCTTAGAGAAAAGGAATTTATAGGGAAGTCCTTATAAACAGAAGTACACCGAAACTGACATCCCCTAACTTCCGCTACAAACCGTTACCCAGCCTGGTAACGAAACGTTCGGAAACCAATCCACAAACTCGAAGGACTAACCTCCATCCTCAAGTGAATAATTTGTTAGCAATAGGTTGGCAGAAGCTGGGACAAGTAACGGGAGCTCACCCCGTTACACAGCACTAGGGTTTCGAACCACCGAACTGCTGACCTTTCGATCGACAAGCTCAGAGTCTTAGCCACTGAGCCTAGATAGACAGATAGATAAATAGATAGATAGATAGATAGATAGATAGATGATAGATAGATAGATAAAATTAGATAGATAGATAAAATTAGATAGATAGAATTAGATAGATAAAATTAGATAGATAGAATTAGATAGATAGATAAAATTAGATAGATAGATAGATAGATAGATAAAATTAGATAGATAGATAGATAAAATTAGATAGATAGATAGATAGATAGATAGATAGATAGACAGATAGATAGATGGATGAGAGAGAGAGATGATTGAAGTTCCTTGCTTGTAAAGATCCAGGCCTTATTCATGTGGTCATGTCCACTATCTTGGCTTGTCTGAATACCATCCCTTCACATCTGTCCCCACCGAATTGCCTATCAGCCATTTTTTATTTTACTTTAGCAGATGTTCATAATGCTAAGCAGTTGAAATGCATCTCCAGAACAAGAGTTTACCACTAAATGGAAGGTTCAGGAAGCAGCAGGTACATCCATAAGACCTGCTCGCTAAGGATGAGGACTGATTTAAAGGAAAATCAAGAAAGATCCTTCTGGGAGAAAAGGATCTTTTGAAGAAGTCGGGAGAAAGGAGGGAGATCTTACTGGTTTTCTTGGATCCTCAACTTCCTTGATGCTGAGGTTTTCCAATGGAATGATTCCTCTGGGTTCTTTGTCCTAGGAATTTGTGGGAAAAAAGAATATCCAGTCAACCAGTTGAAATAGCTTGGCTGTGGAAGAAGCGACATTATTATCGACACCTATAATATGGACACCTATGACCATAAGGAAGGCTGAGCACCAAAGAATTGATTTGCCTTTGAGCTATGGTGCTGGAGAAGACTCCTGCGAGTCCCTTGGACTGCAAGGCAATCAAACCAGTCAGTCCTAGAGGAGATCAACCCCGACTGCTCTTTAGAAGGCCAGATCCTGAAGAGGAAACTCAAAATACTTTGGCCACCTAATGAGAAGGAAGGAAGGACTCCCTGGAGAAGAGCCTAATGCTGGGAACGATGGAGGGCAAAAGAAGAAGGGGACGACAGAGAATGAGGTGGCTGGATGGAGTCACCGAAGCAGTCGGCGTGAATTTAAATGGACTCCAGAGGATGGTAGAGGACAGGAAGGCCTGGAGGAACGTTGTCCATGGGATCGCGATGGGTTGGACACGACTTCGCAACTAACAACAACAACAAACCATACTCACTGTTGTGTATTCAAAATAATAGAGGCAGTTATCAGTCAATATAAACCATCTCCTTTTCCACGTTTTCACGCGTCCGCCTAAAAAAAGAAACAAGACAAGCCACTCAGTCAGATTGGGGTTTGCCCTAAGTTATGATGAATGGGACAAAATAACCTGGTTACCTTGTTATTTCATTAAACGATTAGACAATTGAATGGAAAAATGGATATAGAAGTAGGGTTAAAATGAACGCAAGGTTACTTGGACTCTCCTTATCGAGAAAGGGTAGCTTGGATTGATTTGCTGAGCTAAGCCAGGGTTTTATTTAACTATGAATTGACAATCGAGCCACAGCTAGCTGAGTTCAGACACAATCCTCAATCCACGGTTTGCCTACACCCATCGTCAACTGAGCTGCCTCTGGGCTGGGTTCACACGTCACTCTAAGCAAAATTCAGGTGACCTGACTTTCTAGCTTAACACGATGGGAAAATCCAGTCGCTATTATGAAACACACACTGGCTCTTCAGATGAAATACGGAGCAACTATGAAATGGAACGTTTGAAACTGAATGGAAATTTATTGAGACTTTGGACTAACTGGTGTTCTCTGAGCTTGGTGGTTTTCTTGTAGATGTTTCACTCTCCAACTAGGTAACATCATCAGTGCAAGAAAGAAGTGAGTGGGATTTGTGTGGAGGAGGAGGAAGAGGAAAAGGAGGGTTGTGGGGTCACTGGTGATCTCCGAGTTTGGTTGTTTCCTTGTAGACTTTTCACTACCCAACTAGGCAACATCATCAGTGCTAGAAGGGAGTGGGGTTTTCAGAGGAGGGAAGGAGGAGGAAGAGTTGGACAATGACTGTGGGGTCTTGGTGCTCTCTGAGCTTGGTTGTTTCTTGTAGACATTTTGTGACCTAACCAGGTAACATCATCAGTGCTAGAAGGGAATGGGGGAGGAGGAGGAAAAGGAGGAGGATTGTGGGGTCCTTGGTGCTCTCTGAGCTTGGTTGTTTCCTTGTAGACGTTTCATTACCCAACCAGGTAACCTCATCCATGCACTAACACTCTGCCCAATCTCCCTTGCAGAACTATTGTGGGGATAAAATGAAGGTGAGCATTTTATGGACCCCCGTCTTCCATTCCTGCTGGAATTGGAAGGACTAAAGGAAGGATGTTTTAGGAATAAGCCAAAGCACTTCCATAACGAATGTCTTAATTCCCTGCCACCAACGGACCATGTTGCTAAGATGATGCAGCAGGAACAGCCTCTTCCTGGTTGGTGGGTGGCAGATGAGCGAGGGCACCAAGCAAGGAATTCCAGAAAAGAAACCCTCAAGAGGGTAGCGAATTAGCGACGGAACCTGTCCACTTCTAGGAGCCACCCAAAACTTGATTTAATTGCACCAACGGGATTCAACTCCTACTCAAAATCAGTGGCCAAGACAAAAACTTTGAAGTAGGCTTCCAAAGCTGGTGGCTTTTGCCAACGAGAACGAAGGAACGACTAGGAAGGAACAGAACTTTATCTTCATTTGTCTACCTAGATCAGGTGTCGGCAACCTTAAACACTCAAAGAGCCACAAAGGTTCTAACCGGAAGCCCCCATTCAATTCTGGAGCTGACCGGAAGTCGGGTTCTCCCACCATAGAGTCTCCTCCTAGCACAGCATCCTTTTTCCTCTACCTGTCCTAACCGGAAGCCCTATCAATTGTGGAGCCGACCAGCAACGGAGCCGCAGCAGAGGGATTGAAAGAGCCACATGCGGCTCCAGAGCCATGGGTTGCTGACCCCTGAGCTAGATCTTTGAGGGCCACTCCCTCCCTCTAGAGACAATGCCAAAATCCACTTTTTCTCAAACGTTTGCCTTCTGCAAAAGAGCTCTCATGTTTTTCTACCTCTTTCTCGGTGCGCTTTAGAATCCCTTTCCACATTTACTTTTTTTCCACCATCCAAAGGATTATTTAATGTCCCAAAAGATCAAAAATGCTGGCCAGGCATTTGGGTTAAGCGAATAAGGCATTTTTAAAAAAAAAAAAAAGAGAGAGAGATTTTATCCTCTCCCGGTTAGGAAAACGCAGACGAGCGACCAAATTGTTCCTTTTCAGCAGAAACATCAGAGAAGAACGGCATTCCAAAACTTGGACATATTTATTTCCTGAGCAGAAGAGGAAGTAATTAAAACCAGACCTTGGCTGTTTACGAAAAAAGGTTTCGTCTCAGACAGTGGAGCTGAGCCGGGGCCAACAGACAGTGTAATTTGGAATTTTTAAAATTGTCTTGTCCAGAGGGATCCCTCCTTGGGATCTGTTGCTTGCAAAGGTTTTGTCAAGTTCCAACATCTGCTGCAGGAATTTCATTGCCTCTCCCACCACCCCTTCAAATTGGCGCGCAATTAATCATTAGGCAATGTCTCCAAATTCACCCAAAATAAACTTGGGCGTTACCGAATTATTATTTTTTTTCCTGGCTGAAGGACAAATAAAACCCTCAACGCTACCCCAAAAAAGTATTTATTTTGGGGTAGAGAGGAGAATAAAAACCACAGCAAAAGCAGACGAAGGAAAATTTGAAAAAGGTCGAAGTTTCCCGGGTTGCCCGGGGTTACAGGGAGTCCTCAAATTACAACCGATAGTTTAGTGACAGTGAAAACAGCACTGGGGGAAAAAAAAAGACTTGTGACCAGTCCTCGAACTTACGACCATCACAGCATCTCTAGAATCACATCAGTGGTGGGATTCAAGTAATTTAACAACCGTACTTGAACCGTGGGATTCAAGTAATTCTCTGCCCTAATGACCAGCTGGGTAGGCGTGGCTTGGTGGTCATGTGACCATTTGGGCGTGGCCAACTCAATGTCACTTACGTCAATGGGCGCTTCACCTTAGCTGTTACAATGTCATAAGGGTTAACCAGAGAGGCAGTTTCTGTAAGCAGGGCAATAAAGATTAGGCTAGAAACACCACCAGAATGTTTCCTTCCTGCCTTCCTTACAGGATTAGCCCTGTAAAGTGGGAAAAAACAAAAGGAGATTTCTTCCAACAACCGGTTCTCCGAACTGTTTAGAAAGTTAACAACTGGTTCTCCCAAATACATACGAACTGGCTGAATCCCACCACTGAATCACATGATCAAAATTGTCAATGGTCTCAACATCGTGGGATTGTGTCATCGCCATTTATGATCTTCTCAGTTAGCTTCCGACAGGAAAAGTCAATGGATTCAATTAACGACCAGGTGATTCGCTTAACAACTGCTGTGGTTTACTTAACAACCATAGCAAAAAAAAAGATCATAAAACCAGGTAACTTTACAGCCGCGTCGCTTAGTGATGGAAATCCTCATCCCAATTTCCTTAAGTTGAAAACTACCTCTACATGCAAACTGCGCAATGTAAAACCGCACGCTTTATACCCCGTCGTAAAATATTCAGACAATCATGTGGACTTCAAAGTTTTCTGCAGTTTGGAAGGGGGGGGGGGAATCTGCTGGTATCTGCTGTCAAATCTATTCGCCGTTGATGCAACTAGCATCTTATAGAAGAAGACTGATTTTAAATGTCTAGGGAGTTTCTCAGTCATCCTAGGTCAGGGGTCAGCAACCTGCGGCTCAGGAGCCGCATGCGGCTCTTTCACCCCTCTGCTGCGGCTTCCGTCACTCAAAATATGTGTCGCAACCGCCAATGTGCGACACCCGCCGGCACACGGTTTATTGAGCTTTTCAACCCCCGGTAGGCCAACCATGGATAAATCCAAGAAAAGAAAAGTTTCAGAAGAAAACAGAACGTTTAATTCAACTACATATGCTAGTTTTGTGGCCGTTCAAGAAATAGTCAGGCACGAGAAGGGTTTTGTGGTTCCCGGTGTTTTCTTTTCTGTGGGGAACGGGTCCAAATGGCTCTTTGAGTGTTTTAAGATTGCAGATCCCTGTCCTAGGTCATGGTTGTCCCAAAAGTGCTTTTTCAAGAGGCAACTGGAGTTTCTTTGTTTTTCCTGTCATGCCTGGAAGCCGTCTTCTACATTGGATCTTCAGACCTGCCATATTTACTACTGTGGGAAACTGGGAGGGGGGATTGTATGGAGCAGGGGAGGTATTTAGTCATAATAACATTCTTTTCTCTGAGAGTCAAGGACATCCTGCCCTGCATCTGGAGGGGTGTTACTGGGAGGCATCTCCAGTTGGGACGGTGCATTGATTGGGCCACGTGATGGACATGTGGGTATTGGGCAGGGACTTGGATTTTTCTATGGGTGGGGAAAACCTGGAAGTTTTCAAATTCGGGTATTCCCAGATGTGCCGATATGACATCTCTAAGAAAATGGAACTTTGAGGAATTTTTAGCCTCGGAGTCTTCTTTCATTGGGGTGTGCTACTTGGAACCCTGACATTTCCTTGAAGACTTTTCGCTTTTCATCCAAGAAGCTTCTTCGGCTCTCTGACGCCGAAGAAGCTTCTTGGATGAAAAGCGAAAAGTCTTCAAGGAACAACAAAGAAAGTCCAGTTTTACCTCTTGGAAAAAGCACCTTTCGGACTGAATTTAAACATTTGCTGGGGCTTATTTAAGAAAAAGGAGGCAGGAATGGCTTTTTCTCAGTCCTAATCCTGGGGGATTGCTGGAGCAAAAAAACAAAACAAAACAAACCCTTTTTTGTGATCCGTGAGAAGGCAGATTTGCCAAAGAATAAAACAAACCTCAGATTTCTGGTGACAGTTTCTGGCAATCCAGCCATGAGGAGGAGGAAAACCATCTGCAATTCATTACATCGTTTTCCATCCTCTGTAGCATTAAAATAGGGCAGTAGACAGTTCCTGCCTCTGACACGGACAAGGGTTAGACTCTGAAACGAGTTGACAGTCAAGTTAGAAGTTAACTGGGAATGAAAACAGATGCTACTTGGGCTGATCAGCCCATGAAACCTGAATTTGTAACCGAGCCCTTTTCAAAAAAAACAACAGAGCTTGGATCATGCCCCTGTTTTCCCCCCCTCCCCCCAGGGTGTGTCATCAATCACATTCGCCAACGGGGCAATTTCGTGGATTGTAGAGATCACTCCCCCTTCCGCCACTGTAAGTAACCCTGGGATACAGCCTTGAGAGAGATAAGTCTGGAATGTGCATCTATCTTTGGCTGCCCTGCCATTTCATTGGTTTCCCATTCCCTCTCCCTTTCCTATGGCAACTCAAGAGCAGGCCAAGGATGCTTTGCGAGTTGACAGGATCTCAATGATTAATTGTCTATGAATTGTCTATTCTTTCATCAGAGTCTGGATGACTTTGGAGAACCTCTCGTTTGCAATAGTGGTGAATATCTGTAGCTGGGGTGTTGTAGAATAAGAGTGAATTTTCATTCTCCGAGCTGGCGGGTTGGGTTTCCAAACGTTTCGTTACCAGGCTAGGTAACGTCTTCAGCGGAGTTTAAACTGAAGACGTTACCTAGCCTGGTAACGAAACGTTTGGAAAACCAACCCGCAAGCTCGGAGAACAATCCTTCACCCCAACCTCTAGTTTGGTTAGTACTTACCATGTTTCCCCAAAAATAAGACCCTGTGTTATATTTTTTTGAACCCCGAAATAAGCGTATGGCCTTATTTTTGGGGAGGTCTTATTATTTTGGGGCGCGTGGAGGAAACCAGAGGAAATTGCGGGGACCAGCTATGCATACGTTTAAATATTTTCAGGGAGGGCTTATTTTCAGGGGGGGCTTATTTTAGTGCATGTGCTCAAAAGCCCGATTGGGCTTATTATCAGGGGATGTCTTATTTTAGGGGAAACAGGGTAGACGTGTCCATTTGGGGGGGGGGTGCACAAACAACCAAGATTCCAGATAGACCTGGAGTTGTGGAGCAGAGGTGGGTTTCAGCAGGTTCTGACCAGATCTGGGGAACCGGTAGCGGAAATTTTGAATAGTTCAGAGAACCAGTAAATACCACCTCTGACTGGCCCCGCCCCCATCTATTCTCTGCCTCCCGAGTCCCAGCTGATCGGGAGGAAATGGAGATTTTACAGTATCCTTCCCCTGGAGTGTGGAGGGAATGTGGATTTTACAGTATCCTTCCCCTGGAGTCGGGAGGGAATGGGGATTTTATTTTATTTTATTTATTTATTTTATTAGGCTTATATGCCGCCTTATCTCCAACGGACTCAGGGCGGCTCACAACAATAAAAACCACAATAATCCATTATGCAAAGTTAAAATGCCTAATTAGATCAGATACTGTTAAAAACCCGTAACCTTTTGCAGTAACCTTCCCCTGGAGTGGGGAGGGAATGGGGATTTTGCAGTAACCTTCCCCTGGAGTCAGGAGGGAATGGGGATTTTACAGTATCCTTCCCCTGGAGTGGGGTGGGACTGGAGATTTTACAGTATCCTTCCCCTGCCACACCCACCAAGGTACACCCACAGAACTGGTAGCAAAAAAATTTTGAGCGCTCCACCACTGAAAATCAAGATTAAAACACAAAAAACAAAGTCTGAATTTTTGAAAAGTTGTGATGGCCAATTTCAAGGTTTCTGCTGAAGGTTCTGTAAGATGAGCTCGTCTGCACAAAAATACAATTTTTTGCATTTCAGTTTTGTGTTTCCTCTGAAAAAATTACTGTTGTCTTGAGTTATATAGTGAACATGAACTTTTCATTAAAAATATATTTAAAATGGGGGAAGGTTTCCCCATTCCTCCTATAACTTCTGCCTAATAAGATAATGGTTTCCTGCAAAACCATTCCAGAATTCCTCTACAGATGGGATATGAATTACCCTTTACATAAACTCTTCCTTGCCTGAATTCTTCCCGTTTCTAATCTACCAACCTTGAAAAGACCAGTAACACATCCGTAACTTTCTCATAACTCTCTTATTGTGACAACTGATAAGTAAAACCAGACAGTATTTTTAAAAAGCTGTTGCTCAGGGATCAAACACAGAAAAAGAAAGATACCAATAACTAGGGAAGAAACAGAAATATACTACACGGATGCCACACTTTAGCGGACTAACACGAGAGTGTCCGTTATTAACAAATGTCTGTTAAATAAGAATCTCCTGCGTCAATTCGCATTGCGTCCATTTCTGACATTGGAATAAAGACAAGTTGATGCCAATGGCATTAATTGGAGCTGGAATTTTGTCTGTTCCATGCAAAAGAAAAAACTCTGCTGCAGCGAAACCCAAGAAATTTGAGATTTTAATAATAATAACTTTATAGTCATCGTACGTATATACACAGTATACCCATACAATGAAATTCACTTAATACCCAAAGACCAGGTCTAACATACTCCCACCCACCACAAATTCCCCACCCCTACACCACCCAAACATCCACACAACAGACTGTCTTTGGTTATTCGGGTTTTCTCCCGCATAAAAAAGGAAGAAACAGCTGCGATCACACATTGCTCCTAGAAGCACGAAGCCGAAAACACCAGCCTGAAGATGACGAATGAGACTTCGTCGAAACATCGCCAAGACACTTCCAATTTTAGGTGGGAGAAAACCCGAATAACCAAAGACAGACAGACAGACATACATATAATATATATATATATAACAAAAATAAATAATAAAATAGTAATATATATATATCAAATTTATATTTGCTGATAAAGAAATAAAGGGAGACTAGTATAGATCTATACTAGTCTCCCTTTATTTCTTTATCAGCAAATATAAATTTGGTATAAAATGGTCTGTCGTGAATGCGACTGCTTGAGGGCTCCTGGATTGGAGCTGAAAGGCGCAAGGGAAGCAGGATGCTTCCTCCCATATTGGGGCTACCTTGATGCTCTAATTCCAGAAAGTTCACACACCACCATATCAAATTGCCCTAAATCAATTTGGTCAGTGAGAGGGTGTTAGGTTAAGATGTTACCAAGGACTCAATAATTTTGCTACGGGTTTAAATTTAGGCAGGCTCCGCTGGAGCCATTTAGTGGCAAGCAGAGAAATGTCAGGAAAAACGGATGCCGAGGAAGGATTAAAGGAAAGCAGAAGCAAGCAAGCGAAAGAAGGTGAAAAGAGAGATACCTACCTCCTAACGCAGAATAAGAAGGGACAGCCAGTCACAGAACAGAAAGGTGAGAGATCTCAGCCCAAAAGGAAAACAAGAAGGCACGTTTAAACCACTCGTTTCCCCCCCAAAAAAGAATCAAAACCCCAAATCAAAACAAACAGAAAGGCACAAATAACAAGAGTGTGTGGGGAAAAAACAGAAGACATTCAGGTATAAAAGGAAAAGGCTTTGCTTATTTCTTGGGAATCAATGGTGAAAAAGTACATTACAGAATACCTATTTAAATCCAACCGAACTTTTGATGGGCTCGGATGCTCGGGAAAAACGAGCTGCGTGCTTTCAGGGTGAGATTGGTCACTTCGGAAATCCAATTCCACAGCTCGGGGTAAAATCATCAAAAAGCAAGACATTTTTCCCGTGAAATAATGATTTCAACAGAAAGGGATTTCCAGCCCAGGAGTGGAAGGGCGGAAACGGCAAAAGACAAAGCAACCATCAGCAGAAGGAAAAGCTGGAAGGGAAGACTGGATCTACTGACCTAGTTTTAGGAGCCAGCCTTCTCGATCCGGATTAAAAAAGGTATGTGTTAAATCATTCCCATCGTCTTCTGGGATCTTAAAGGGCTCGTTTTTAATGCTTTCGTATAAATTCTGGAAGAAATCAGAGGGCAGAGAAGGTTAACACCACACACACCTAAGCATAGTACATAAAAATTATCTGCCACAATGTCCTTCCTGTCAATGACGACTTCAGCTTCAACCACAACAATACATAAGCACACAACAGAAACAAACTTAAAGTGAATCGCTCCAAACTCGATTGCAGAAAATACGACTTCGGCAACAGAGTGGTCAATGCCTGGAATGCTCTACCTGACTCTGTGGTTTCTTCCCCAAACCCCCAAAACTTTAACCTTAAACTGTCTACTGTTGACCTCACTCCGTTCCTAAGAGATCTGTAAGGGACGTGAATAAGAGCATCAGCGTCCTTTCCGTCCCTGTCCTAATATTCCATTTTACTTACTCCTTTCATGTATTCAAATTATGTTTATACTTTTACCTGTTATTTTATATATGCTTGACAAATAAACTTATGATTATGATTATATACAGATTCTGGATCAGGCGCAAAAGATCCAGGATGTACACTAAATTGCCGTTCGGAAGATTCATTGCTCAACCCTCTACACGAGAATCTAGTCAACTCAAGTTCAAATCTGAATTGACTCTAGATAAGGGTCAATAGAATTTGAGAGGGGTTAGATTTGGACCGTTTTTGGGAACATAACAACTCTAGGGTGATGACACACTTAACTCTACCTCCCCCAGCTCTGCCACCTCTTCTCCTACATCCTGTCCAGAAATCAAGACTCTTATGTTTTCTTGGAGAACCAGTTGGTAACGTCTTCTTTCCAGATCTTCCTCTTTATCAAATCTGGAGAAATCTAGACAGGTGACAGCTTCAACCAGTAGTTATTAAGCACTTGGAAATGAAACATAGCTTGGTCCACAATCTGGAAATGTGTTTTTATTGGCATGTAACCAAAATGTAGAGAGGGTGTATGACCTGGGGAGGTGTTGATTTTAAGCAGCAAACTCATTCTTTCTTTCCAGTAGAAGGCTTCCCATTCTGAAGAATTACAGGAAGAAATATTGTTTATACTACAAGGTCAAATTCCAAGGGCATCTATGTATATTACCCCAAAACTTTGGAAGACTTGATGGATGGAATGAATAAATAATAGGAAGAATAATAATAATAATAATAATAATAATAATAATAATAATAATAAATAATATGAAGACCTTCAAATAGAAGTAGAGCGACTGTGGTTGAAGAAAGCAAAGATAATATCAATAAGGATAAGCATCTTGGGGTGCAAATCCCAAAACAACTAGAGCACCATTTGAACATCAGTGGCATTGACAAATTCACCATCAGTCAATTGCAAGCTGACTCGGAACAGCTTACATCCTGCAACGATCTCTTCAATACCATCCAACATCCATAGCTGCCTATCCCAGGTTCTTGGAAAGGTCTCGATAGGTGGACAAAAATGCCAAATCCAGTTTAAACATCTGGCTGACAACAAACTCTAATACTAATAATTTATTATCTGGAGCATCGTCTGAACATAATTGGCATTGACAAATTCACCATCAGTCAATTGCAAAAGGCAGCTTGACTCGGAACAGCTGAACATCCTGCCACGATCCCTTGAACACCACCATACATTCATATCTGCCTATCCTTGGACCTTGGGAAAGACTCAATGGGTGGGCAAAAATGCCCTGTCTAAACATCTGCCTGAATGCGCAAACAATCACAATAATAATAGAACTAATAATAGCAGGAATACCATCACAGAGTCATAGAATAACACAGTTGGCACCGATTCTCTACTGAGATCTAACGTCCCATGGTCAGAATGCTGTTGTGTTGGTTTCCACAGTCATCATACCAAGAGTTTGTTAGGAAATGATTATTACCTAACTTGTTGGGTTGGCAATATATAAACCATCAATGTAGCTTTAAGACTGCCGTATTGCATCATACTGTGTCCTGATTGGTTAGCTCTGTAGCCAATGTCCTTAAGAGGGAGCTAGAAACATGGTTTGTTCTCTTTGATGTTCTTGCTCTCTGGTATCTCTGTATGCTACTGTTTGCAAATCCAGAAGAACTGTTTCTTGTGAATGACTACGACAACTGGTAAGAAGACTTTGTTACTGGATTATCCCTGGACTGTCGTTCTAGCTATCTCCTACTTTATATGTGTATGACCTGGACTGTTTATTGGACTGTGCCTTACCATTTCCTGAAAGTAAACACAACTCCGTGCATCTGTGTGTTGACTGTGTTTATTCATAACTACTCTCAATCGCTTTCATGTGCACACCCTTGCTACTCAAGGGTTACTCTGCAAATTCCTTAACAGAGTTGATTCACTGATTCCTTGGCCATCCTTCATGAACACGCCATCGCGTGTTCATCCCGTTTGCAAAGCCACTTACCAGTAGCAATTCTTCCGGCAGGTCTCCTCCCTCGTTAATCCCTCTGTTCATCGATATAAACCTCTCCGCTGTTGGCTTGTCTCTCACATTGTGATTGTGTAGACTGGTGTTCAACATGATGATTGCGAAGGAGAGGACGTAGCAGGTATCTGGAGAAGAGCGGGAGATCAAAGAAGAAGGTTTGTCCTCCACAGCTGCTTGTAAAAAAAACCCAGCCTCTGGCAAATTAGGAATAAAGTAAACAACTACATTCTCCTCTCTTAAGGACCCCCGGCAGAGAGAAAAGACATCCTGCCTTTTGTGTTGTGTTGAACTTGGGACACACACAACTCTCTCAGGCACCGAGCCGAGAAGGAAATCTGAATTTAAAACTGAACTTCAGCTTTGCTCACAAGAAATGGATATAGGGAATCCTCAGTTTACAACCACAATTGAGTCCGAGATTTCCGTTGCTAAGCTAAAACACCAAAGAACTGAGGCCTTTGAACACCGGTGCTGGAGAAGACTCCTGCGAGTCCCTTGGACTGCAAGGCGATCCAACCGGTCAGTCCTAGAGGAGATCAACCCTGACTGCTCTTTAGAAGGCCAGATCCTGAAGAGGAAACTCAAATACTTTGGCCACTTAATGAGAAGAAAGGATTCCCTGGAGAAGAGCCTAATGCTGGGAACGATGGAGGGCAAAAGAAGAAAGGGACAGCAGAAAAGGAGGTGGCTGGATGGAGTCACTGAAGCAGTCGGCGTGAGCTTAAATGGACTCCAGAGGATGGTAGAGGACAGGAAGGCCTGGAGGAACGTGGTCCAGGGGGTCGTGATGGGTCGGACACAACTAAAAACAACAATGAAGCTAAACAGTTGTTAAGTGAGTGTTGCTCCCATTTTTACGACTTTTCTTGCCACCGTTGTTAAGCGAATCGCTGCAGCGGTTAAGTTAGTAACCTGGTTGTTAAGCGAATTGGGCTTCCCCGTGGATTTGGCTTGTCAGAAGGTCGCAAAAAGGGATAACGTGACCCCGGTAGACAGCAACGGTCATAAGTATGAACCCGTTGGCCAAGCATCTGAATTTTGATCCCGCGATGATCATGGGGAGGCTATCAAGGCCGTAAAGGTGAGAAATGGTCGGTAAATCCCTTTTTCCAGTGCCGTCGTAACTTTGAACGGTCCACTAAATGAACTGTAGTAAGTCAAGGATTACCTGTACACGGCCAATTTCCCTGCCTTCCAACCCCAGTTACGCTAAAGAGGTTTACAAAAACCTTCCCAAACAAACCTTCAATAGTTATTACCAATGACAACCGCCAGCCAAGTTATGACAAGGCCAAACAGGTTGAGGCTTGCAGGATGTGGCAGTCCCCAACCGATAAAGACAAAGGCAGGTAGAAAAGGCCACGCCCACTCACCTGTAGACTGGAAGACTCCAGGGTTGCAAAGGCAGTAGCGCGAAGCAAACGTCTCCATCATGCGATCGATTTTTTGAGCTTCCCCCGGCAGCCTAAAACTCCACAGGAATTGCCTGCCAAGATATCCAGAAAGTTCATGTGATAAAATACGATTAAAGTATAGAATAGAATAACAGAGTTGGAAGGGACCTTGGAGGTCTTCCAGTCCAACCCCCTGCTTAGGCAGGAAACTCTACACCATTTCAGACAAATGGTTAGCCAACCTCTCCTTAAAAACTTCCAATGTTGGAGCATTCACAACTTCTGGAGGCAAGTTGTTCCACCGATGAATTCTTCTAACTGTCAGGAAATTTCTCCTTAGTTCTAAGTTGCTTCTCTCCTTGATTATGAAGAACGGTTGCAGGCACTGGGTATGTCTAGTGGAAAGAAGGACTAAGGGAGACATGATAGCAGCCTTCCAATATCTCAGGGGCTGCCCCAAAGAAGAGGGAGTCAAGCTATTCTGCAAAGCACCTGACGGCAGGACAAGAAACAATGAATGGAAACTAATCAAGGAGAGAAACAACTTAGAACTAAGGAGAAATTTCCTGGCCGTTAGAACAATTAATCCGTGGACCTCCTTGCCTCCAGAAGTTGCGAATGCTCCAACACTGGAAGTTTTTAAGAAGATGTTGGATAACCATTTTGTCTGAAGTGGTGTAGGGTTTCCTGCCTAAGCAGGGGGTTGGACTAGAAGACCTCCAAGGTCCCTTCCAACTCTGTTATTCTAAACATCTTTCTAAACAAGCCAGCATTTGTGTGATCTGGGGTGCCTTCGTCCCCACATTCTATGAATAGATTCCTGCCTCGCTTGAAGTCACAGAGTTTGTCCTCTGTGCAAACATAGCCAAACAGTGCAGTGGTGAAATCCAAATTTTTTTACTACCAGTTCTGTGGGTGTGGCTTGGTGGGCGTGGTGTGGCTTGGTGGGCGTGGCAGGGGAAGGATACTGCAAAATCCCCATTCCCACCCCACTCTGGGGCCAGCCAGAGGTGGGATTTGCCGGTTCTCCGAACTGCTCAAAATTTTCGCTACCTGTTCTCCAGAACCTGTCAGAACCTGCTGGATTTCACCCTTGATACAGTGGTTTAGTCGACCAACTGTGGGGAAGTAAATGTGATCGTGAGGCTGGACAGCACAGATTTGACCAAAGGGTTGGTTTAAAAAAAAAAAATCAAGATGGCAGCCAAAAGGGAGCGGCCGTCTATCAGAAGCATAGTGCTGCCATCGTGATTTCTTAATTTTTAAGAAATTAATTGTCATTTTAAAAAATTATCTCTGTAGACAATCACAATACAGGCTCATTTGTGAAGCTATGAATTATATTAAGAAACCCACATTAGCTGAAATCACCGAACACACCAGCTATTCCTGCACGAACTGTCTTGTGGCTTAGAGTAGGCGGCTGTGCACAAGGCTAAATTTAACAGATTAACAGAGTTGGGAGGGACCTTGTAAGACATCTAGTCCAACCACCACCACCCCCAACCCAAGCTGGAGACCCTACACCATTTCTGACAGATGGCAGTCCAGTCTCTTCTTGAAAGCTTCCAGGGATGAAGCTCCCACAACTTCTGAAGGCAACTTCTTATTCCATCGGTTGATTGTTCTCACTGTCAAAAGATTTCTCCTTATGTCCAGGTTGAATCTCTCCTTGGTCAGTTTCCATCCATTATTCCTTGTCTGGCCTTCAGAAAACAGGTTGACCCCCTCCTCTCTGTGGCAGCCCCTCAAATATTGGAAGATTGCTATCGTGTCTCCCCTGGTCCTTCTCTTCATTAAACTAGACATACCCAGTTCCTGCAACCATTCATCGCATGTTTTAGCCTCCAGTCCCTTCATCATCCTGGTTGCTCTTCTCTGCACTCTTTCTAGAGTCTCCGCATCTTTTTTATAGTGTGGTGACCAAAATTGGATGCAGTATTCTAGGTATGGTCTTACTAAGGCTTTATAGGGTGGTATTAGTACCTCCCTTGACCTTGATTGTATCCCTCTGTTAAGATCAAGATAGAATTAAATCTAGGGATCTTCACAACACCAGAAAAGCCTTGTTTAATAGCCTTTCCCCCTTCTACTACAGTGTCAACCATTTTTAACCCTTTTTTCCCCCCAACAGCCTCTTAAAAAGACTTCTTACCGTAATGCTTGGACGAGATTGAGATCCACAAACTCATGGAGTTCAACAAAAGCCTGAAGTACTTTAATATTAAAGTCATCCCTGTAAAAGAAAAGACGAAGAAGTTGAAATAAGTAACTGTTTTAATTTAATACTCACATGTTGGGCTTTTGAGGTTGAGGGGTTATTTTATTTTGTTTTATTGTTTTAATTGGCCTGTTACCAAGCTGTGGTCACTGGTCCAAACCTTGAAACCTTCAACAATCATCTTAAGAAATTGTTTTTATTATTAGCTAAGTGGAAAAGTGCACAACTTGGGAAAGAGGAGGACTGTATGGTCCAGAGGGGGATTTCAGCAGGTTCTGACCAGTTCTGGAGAACCGGTAGCGGAAATTTTGAGTAGTTCGGAGAACCGGTAGTAAAAATTCTGACTGGCCCCGCCCTCATCTATTCTCTGCCTCTCGAGTCCCAGCTGATCGGGAGGAAATGGGGATTTTGCAGTAACCTTTCCCTGGATTGGGGAGGGAATGGAGATTTTGCAGTATCTTTCCCCTGCCACGCCCACCAAGCCATGCCATGCCCACCAAGCCACATCCACAGAACGTAAAAACCCACCACTGGTATGGTCATTGATGCTTTTTGAACTTGGTGTGAGATTTGTAGGGAGGAGGAAGAGGGGAAGAAGTAGAAAGGAGGAAGAGGAGAAGACAGCAGGAGGAGGAGAGAGAAAGAGAAGGAAGGAAGAAGGAGGAGGAAGAAGAGGAGGAGTACTGTATGGTCCCTGATCCTCTCTGAGCTTGGTTGTTTTCTTGGAGACATTTCATTACCCAACTAGGTAACATTGCCAGTGCTAGAAAGGAGTGGGGTCTGCGGGGAGGAGGAGCAGGAAGAGGAGGAGGACAAGGAGGAGGGAAAGAAGTAGAAAGGAGGAGGAGGAAGAGAAGAAGATAGGAGGAGGAGGAGGAGGAGAGAGAAGGAAGAAGGAAGAAAGGAGGAGGAGGAGCAGGAAGAGGAGGAGGGCAAGGAGGACAAGGAGGAAGGAAAGAAGTAGAAAGGAGAAGGAGGAAGAGAAGAAGAAAGGAGGAGGAGAGAGAAGGAAGAAAGAAGAAAGGAAGAGGAGGAGCAGGAAGAGAAGGAGGGCAAGGAGGACAAGGAGGAGGGAAAGAAGTAGAAAGGAGGAGGAGGAAGAGAAGAAGATAGGAGGAGGAGGAGAAAGAGGAAGAAGAGGAGGAGAAGGAAAACTATGACAACTTTGTAGTCTTTGGTGCTCTCTGAGCCTGGCTATTTTCTTGCAGACATTTCATTACCAAACTAGATAACATCCTCGGTGCACTGATGAGGTTACCTGGCTTGGTAATGAAACGTCTGCAAGAAATCAGCAGAAGCTCAGAGAGCGCCAAGAACGGCTCAGAGACCTAGATGCCGGATGACACAAACAACCATGAAACAGGAACAACCAAGCACCCGTCCCCTTCCTTTCAGTGCGAGTGAGAAGAACCCCATTGAAGACAACGATTCATCATCATTTCATCATGGCCAATGCAAAGCCCTGCAATTCCACAGGGGTGTGTTCGAAAGGCGTACAAGTAGATTAAAATGTGGTGGATCCGCTTCCACCTAAGGCAGGGTAGGTGGATTTTTTTTAACAGGCGGGTTTCCGAAGGGAGACCGGCATACCTTTCCAAGAATTTTAATTAATACATCGAACAACCCATTCATTAAATCAGAGGCAAGCCGATGGTTGAGTAAATACTAGGCAGTCTTTGCCAAGAGGAAATGAACGTGGTGGATTCGAAGGTGGATTATTGTTGTTGTTTAACTCTGACACAATCATACCAACAACAGCAGAGTCCTTTTGGAGAGAGATCTCGAGAGCTTCACTATGTCACTAACATCTCAAGACTTCTGTCAACTCGCAAAGCATCCCTGGCCTGCTCTCAAGTTGCCATAAGCAAGGGGGAGAGGGAACCAAAGAAGGGACAGGCAGCTAAAGACAGGAGCACATTCCAGACAGATCTTTCTTAAGGCTGTCTCCCAGGGTTACCCACAGCAGCCGGAGGGGAGTGATCTCTACAACCCCTGCAATTGCTGCGTTGGGGAATGTGATTGATGACACACCCTGGAGGGGGGGGGGAAACAGGGTCATGATTAGGGCCGTAAATTACGTGGGGTCAGAGTTGGCTTCATTTGGGTACGTGCCGACATGGAGCTCCTAATAAATAACTGGATTTCTTTTGAAGCTTGGCTCGAGGCTCATGATTTAATTAGGGCATCCGTTGGAATCCTGACAACCTCCTTATTACCGAATTCTAAGTTTTTCTCTGGATAATTTTTTGGTCCAGTACGACTTCCTTTTTGGTAAACCAGGAAATAAATCACCTGTTTGTTGAGTGGGTGAAAGGAAGGGAGGAGAGGAAAATAAGAATAAAATAATACAGCTGCCTCAACAGATTGAAACCAAGGCATATCATTAATATGAAATTATCCTGGTTTGAATTCCGCACCTCCTGAATCCCAATTATATAAATGCCCTGTAGAGTTTTAACCTGTCAGCCATGCAAGCAAACACAGCCCAGTCTTTTTAAATATATTTTTGGTATGTGGATATTTACTTATGTATTTAGTTACATATTTACTTATAGAATTTATCAATCTTAGGTAAAGGTAAAGGTTCCCCTCGCACATATGTGCTAGTCGTTCCTGACTCTAGGGGGCGGTGCTCATCTCCATTTCAAAGCCGAAGAGCCAGCGCTGTCTGAAGATGTCTCCGTGGTCATGTGGCCGGCATGACTCAACGCCAAAGGCGCACGGAACACTGTTCCCTTCCCACCAAAGGGGGTCCCTATTTTTCTACCTGTACTTTTTACGTGCTTTCGAACTGCTAGTTTGGCAGAAGCTGGGACAAGTCACGGGAGCTCACCCCGTTACGCGGCGCTAGGGATTCGAACCGCTGAACTGCCGACCTTCCGATCGACAAGCTCAGCATCTTAGCCACTAATAAAACATAAATACATTAGAATCAAACATTAAAATCAAAGGATACATAGGGAATGGGGGGTGGGGGGGAGGCGCGGACTGGAGGGAGATGGGATCTGTGGTTACTCGATCAACCTTCCCCCCTTCCACTGTGCTGTCCTGAACTGAACTGAACTGAACTGAACTGAAGAAGCTTCTTGGATGAGAAGCGAAACGTTTTCAAGGAGGGGGGGAAAAAATCAAGGAAGTTCATTTGCCTTTTGGGAGGGGGAAAAGCAGCTTTGGGGACATCTGTTGTGGATATGTTTGCCGTCTTTGAGTTGTTTTTCAAAATAATAAAGGCAGGATGCAAACAAACAGACAAAGAAATGCAGGTAGCCCTCGACTTACGACCACAACTGAGCCCTTCAATTTTTGTTGCAAAGCGAGAGAGTGAATTTTTAGCGCCGCATGATACGACTTTTCTGGCCACCGTTCTCAAGTGAATCATCGTAGTTCTTAAGTTAGTGACGTGGTGGTGAAGTTGAATGTGGTTTCTCCACTGACCTGGCTTGACAGAAAGATTGCAAAAGGGGGATCCCTGGGACCAGTGGAGGGTTGTTCCTGTCAGGTTCCGATGTCATCTCAAATAAATTGCACTCCCAAGCAATTAGTCTTTGCTGAAATATTTCATTTATTGAGAACGACAGATCTGGTCCCAACTTCGTCGTAGCCAATACTAACCCTCCGACCCCAAAACCTTCCCCTTCCATTCCCCCAAACCTCAACTTCTTATTGGCCATCTTCCAGCTCCTGCCTCCAACTCCAGGAATTCCCCCCCTCCCATCCCATCTCCAAGCAACACTATCTACAAAAAGAATAAGTAGGTAAACGTTCAAGCCTCATCTCCTCCTCCTTATGGCAACCTTGAAAGGCTGACAGTTCCCGGTTTTGTCCGGTTCTTTAGAACCGGTAGTAAAAGCGACAGGAGACTCGGGTCACCTGCCCGGATGTCATAAATGACGATCTGCGCATGCGCAGAAGTTTTGCTCTCATTGCGAACCAGTAGTCAAGTTAAGTAGAATCCACCCTTGCCTGGGACACTGCGACAGTCATAAGTATGAATCAGGTTTCAAGCATCTGAACCATTCCTCCTGGTTCAGCCTGGTTCCGCCGAGCCGGTAGCGGTGACAATATGACGTCACCGAACCGGTTCCTCCCCCCCCCGCCTCCCCCTGTGTTATTCTTACCTTTTATTTGGCCCCACCCCCAATCTATTGCTGCCTCCCGAGTCCCAGCTGATCGGCTAGAAGGAAAAAAACTGTTTAAACTCTTGCCGGGAGGCTTCAAAGGGCCGCCCTACAGCTGATCAGTGTTGAAAGGCAGTGTGGTGTTAGACCAGTGCGCTCGAAAAACAAATGGGTAGACCGGGACATTCGAAAGACAAATAGGTAGACCAGGACACTCCAAGAACAAATGGGTAGACTGGGATGCTCCAAAAACAAATGGGTAGACTGGTGCCTCCAAAAACAAATGGGTAGACTGGGGCCTCCAAAAACAAATGGGTAGACCGGTGCCTCCAAAACAAATGGGTAGACTGGGGCCTCCAAAAACAAATGGGTAGACCAGTACAGCTCTGCAAGCAGTTAAAAGCCTGGTAGACCAGTACCTCTGCTAAATCCTAAAGAATTGTCACATGACCATCAAGCCACGCCCACAAAGTAAGCCACGCCCTCAGAACCAGTAGTAAAAAAATTTAGAATCCACCCCTGATCTGAACGTTGGCCGTGGAAATGCAGCCACAGTCGTAAGTGTGAAAAACGGCCGTAAGTCACTTTTCCCACTGCCGTTGGAACCTCGAACGGTCCCTAAACAAACTGTTGTAAGTTGAGGACTACCTATAAAAGCCAAGGAAACTTGAGGTTCTAAGTCCAGCTCTCCACGTCCATCTCGAGGCGACGCACAACCAGGACTGGCCTCCACTTACCTTTCACCGAGATAATCGCCAATAACGGTTTTATTAAGCCCCTCCCCTTTATACAGGAACTGAGCGATGTCTTCCGGCGTGTTCTGCAGGAGATCATTTTCAATGAGAAACTGAATTCCCTAAAGGAGCAGGAGGGGGGGGGGAACATAAAAGGAAGATAAGAATTCAGGCTTTGTTGCTGTTTATCGAAATTCACATTCCAGAAATACAGAATAAAGGTAGTCCTCCACTTACAACCAAAACTCATCTACCCAAAGCTACCTCATGGTTGGGTCTGCACATTGCTAAATACCACACTAACCCATGGCTTGCTTTTAACCATGGTTTATTGAGCAAAGAAACTCATCTATCCAGAGCTACCTCACGGTTGGGTCTACACATTGTTAAATAGCATTCTAACTAATGGCCTGCTTTTAACCATGGTTTATTGAGCAAGGAAACACATCTACCCATAGCTATCTCATGGTTGGGTCTACACATTGCTAAATACCACGCTAACCCATGGCTTGCTTTTAACCATGGTTTATTGAGCAAGGAAACTCGTCCACCCAAAGCTACCTCATAGTTGGGTCTACACATTGCTAAATAGCACTCTAACTCATGGCTTGCTTTTAACCATAGTTTATTGAGCAAGGAAACTCATCTACCCTAACACTTGGCCACTTCACGGTTGGGCTTACACACTGCTAAATCCTACACTAACTTATGCCTTGTATTAACCATGGCTTATTGAACAAGAACTTGTCCACCCAAAGCCTTTGGCCGCCTCATTGCTAAAAACCATGTTAATGCGTGGCTTATTTTCACAATGGTTTATCGAACGATTAACTGCGACCAATAACGTTAAACCAACATGCGGTTTGCTTCCTTTTGACTCAAAGCTCGTTGTCTGCTTTTTAGAAAACGGCCTTTTAACTACATTTTTTTAAACCCGGGATTTAATCAGAGCAATTCCTGGGCAAGATTTATTGCTTTTTTTTTTCCTTCTTGAGACAGCTGGAACCACAAACTGGCTGGCGTGGAAATATAACCGGGTTCAGTTTTCCCAAACAAACAAGCGGAAAGTTCAAAGCAGGTTTAGGATGGAGGAGAAATAAGGAAAAACAAACGCATTTTTTGACCGAAGAAAAACAGAAGGCAGCCGCAGCATTTGGTGCCAAAAGGGGAAAAAAAACTGCCCTTCCTGTTCCCGAAGGAGGAAAATGCACTGAATTATTTTATTATCAGGCTAAAAAAAGATATATATTTTTTTTAAATCAAGCTTGGAAACTTATTTTTAGTCTTGAAAAACCGTTGCTGTTTTACATTCCCTTTGTCTGTCTGTCGGTGTGATTGTGTGTGTGTGTGTGTGAAGAAAACCTGGTCGGCCTCCACTTCAAACCATTCGCTTAGCAATCGCTCCAAGTTATAGCACAGTGATGGCGAACCTTTTTGCCGTCGCGTGCCAAAAGCAGGGGGGGCGTCGGGCGGGGACGCGCGCACGCGTGGCCAAATCCATAATTCAATGTGCCCCATGCATGCACGCATGACCCCCCCCCCCGCTTTTGGCACGCAATGTCATGATGGGCCCAGTAGGCCCATTTTTCGCCCTCCCCAGGCTCCAGGAGCTTTCTAGGAGCCTGGGGAGGGTGAAAACGGCCTTCCCCACCCCACTGGAGGCCCTCTGGAGGCCGCAAGCAGCCCGTTTTCCGACTTCCGGTGGGACCGGAAGGCTCCAAAATCAGCTGGCTGGTGCGTGCATGCGCACTGGAGCTCAGCTAGCGCAACGCTCGTGTGCCCACCAATATGGCTCCGCGTGCCACAGGCGCTATAGGTTCGCCATCACGGTTATAGCAGCACGGGGAAAACGTCACTTATGACAAGTCCTCGCTTTCACGCCCATAACAGCATCCTCGCGATTGGGAGCTTGGCAACCAGCATCTATTTATGATGGTTGCAACACCCCTGGGGTCGTTGGATCGCCATTTGCCATCTTCCCGACAAATAGAATCGACCCGGGGGAAGCCAGGTTCGCTTAATGACCATATGATTCGCTTAACAACCGCACTGATTCGCTTAACAATCGTGGGGGAGGGGGGAAGGTTGTAAAAATTGGGCACAATTCGCTTGACAATCGCCTTGCTTGACAGTAGGAATTCTGTCCCCGGTTGTGGTCGTAAGTCAAGGACTTTTGCCTGTGTTGCAAAAACTTCCCTAAATAAATATCTAGTCAAAAAAAAAACACGCAAAAAAAACAAGAATCAGATTTCCATCTGGAGGCAGTATTTGGTTACCAAAAAGAATTATGTTTCCTTCCGCAAAACCACCATGAGAAAAGAAATTTGTGGCAATTCAAAAGCTGTTCAAGGGGTCTCTTTTCTTTCTTTTTCTCTTCCACTCTCTCTTCCCCCCCCCTTTTTCTTTTTTTTTCTCTCTTTTTCTTTCTTTACTTCTTTCTCTTTCAATGTTTCTCTTTCTCTCTTTCTTTCTCTCTTTCTATTTCTTTACTTCTTTCTCTTTCAGTGTTTCTTTTTTCTCTTTCTTTCTCTCTCTCTCTCACTTCCTCTCTTTCTCTGTATTTCTCTCTCACACTTTCTATCTTTCTCTCACTTACTCTCTCTCTCTTCTTTATTTTTCTTTCAGCTCCATGTTTCAGATATCCCTTTCTTGTAACGGGCCCTGTCTTCTGGAAATCCAGATATCTCAAGAAAATGAAATTAACGTCATCGGAAACAAAATCAAGCTAACCCCTTAGGGAAAAGACAAGGCTCCAGATGTATTTAGCTCTGAAGATGGAGGGAGGCGAACCAGACAAAAAGAACGTGCGTTCGCTAAACTGTCTCTTTGAGATCTAATAAAGAAAAATGGGAGAACAAACTAAAGACTGAAATGTAATAAGAAAGATAGGTTTGCAGAACAGCCCCAGAGAGCATCATTTATGCTGAGCTCCATTTATTGGACTTTTCCAACAAGGTGGTACGATGGAGTTCAGCGGAGGTGGGTTAATTAAACAAGATGGCGTCTGCCGTTGCAGCTGGGAATTCTGGGAGTTGGCTGACTGGAGAATTCTGGGCGTTGAAGTCCACAAAATTGCCAAGGCTATTCACCCCTGGCTTAAAGTATGCAATGAACTCCTCTAACTATTGTTGACTGAACAAACTGCGGTTAAACAAACCAGTTTGTTCATGTGGTTTGGGCCACACGAAACAACTCAGCTCAAAGTACACATTCTCAAGAATTTTTTTTAAAAAGCCTCACCTTCTTGGGATCCATGTTAAATTTTTTCCTTCCCATTGCAACCTGCTTATTCCTTTGGGTAGCTTTGCTGTCAGTTTGGAGGGAAGAGAGATGAAAAAAGGAAAGCATTAGAAGAAAAAATGTATTTGCACAATTAAATTGAAGGCATTATTTACAATATCCTAGCATCCAATGAGGGACGCGGTGGCTCAATGGCTAAGACGATGAGCTTGTTGATCGGAAGGTCGGCGGAGTTTAGGGGATCTCAGTTTCGGTATACTTCTGTTTATAAGGACTTCCCTATAAATTCCTTTTCTCTAAGGGACGTGGTGGCTCAGTACCTAAGACGCTGAGTTTGTCGATCAGAAGGTTGGCACTTCAGCAGTTTGAATCCCGAGTGCCGCGTAACGGGGTGAGCTCCCATGACTTGTCCCAGCTTCTGCCAACCTAGTAGTTCGAAAGCAGGTAAAAAAGGCAAGTAGAAAAATAGGGACCCCCTTTGGTGGGAAGATAACAGCATTCCGTGTGCCTTTGGAGTTTAGTCACACCGGCCACATGACCACGGAGATGTCTTCAGACGCGCTGGCTCTTCGGCTTTGAAACGGAGATGAGCACCGCCCTCTAGAGTCAGGAACGACTAGCACATATGTGCGAGGGGAACCTTTAACTTTAGCATCCAATGGAGCCCACAAAGAGCCTACATCCTAGCCAAATACCCCTTCTCATGGCTTAAAATTTGTGTTTTAACTCAAGAGAAAGATCAAAAGTAGCTTTGGCTTCATGGCAAAGGAATCATAAACGACATTTTAATATTCTGGAGCCAGGAATTATAAGGTTTGAACCCACAAACCAGTTCAACGGGATTCAGTCAAGGGAACGGATGGAATAATACGCCGGGCGTCTGGATGCCAATAAGCGTTTGGGACGTCTGCTTTGCTAGCACAATCCCACAACTAAAATGATTGCAGAGGCTTGATAAACAAACCAAAGAGGCTGTGCCAAAAACGCCGTGAGAATTGCGGGCATCGTGCCAGCGGCAGGATGCCAGGCTTTTAACCAGCTCAGCTAGTGGTGAAATGTAAAATTTGTTACTACCGGTTCTGTGGGCGTGGCTTGGTGGTGGTGGTGGTGGGGTTAATGTGACTGGGTGGGCGTGGCCAACTTTTTATTATTATTATTATTATTTTAAAGCATTTTTTTACAACCTAGGTTCTGATGTACAAAACATTCTTAACTCTAAAAATACATCCAAAACTACTCACGAACAAAACTAACAAACAGGATTACCTACCTATAATACATGAGCCTACAAATATATACATTGTTCTTTTCTTCTTTTATCTTTTTTTTTATTAAAAAGTTTTACAAACAAGATTAAACATTTTCCCTCCTCCCCCCACCCCCTTTATTTTATCTTAATGACGGTGTATATTTATTACGTTTGATTTCTTACTATATTTGACATTACCTTTTTTTCCCATTGATTAATCCATTCATACCATCTGTCCCACACTTTAAAATACTGTGAGTCTTCCTTAGCCTTTAATTTTAAAGTTAATCTATCCATTTCTGCGCATATGAATATCTTTTGAATTATTTGCTGGTCTCTGGGCAACTGCTCTGATTTCCAGGACTGAGCTAGGGTTAATCTAGCCGCCGTGATTATATGTAGCGTAATGTACTTTATTTCTTTTCTACTACTTTTTTTTGAGTATTCCTAATAGAAAAATTTCAGCTTTTAAATCAATATCTTCTTCCGTTATTTCTGTTATCCAGGTTCTAATTTTTATCCAAAATTCATTTTGGGGCAAGGCCACCAGAGATGATAAAAGGTTCCCTGTGTTTGTTTACATTTCCCTGTGTTTGTTTACGTTTCCAAATTTTCAGATGCAGCCGACATTTATAATTTGGTACGGTTGGCTGGCTGGGGAATTCTGGGAGTTGAAGTCTACATGTCTTAAAACTTGCTGAGGTCTAGAAACACGGACATAAGAAAAGGCCATCAGGATATCACCACTCACGTCTTGCTGTTTTAATGTAAGCACCCGACAAAGTCTCCTTTACAACCAGGAGAAAAGTCACCCCTTCCCACTTTCTTCTAGCCTACAAAAGCTTTTTCGCCCACCCACATGGGAAGGCCGGAAATGGCCCATTTCCAGCCTCCAAAGGGCCTCCGGAACCTGGGGAGGCTGTTTTCGCCTTCCCGGAGGCTCCTTCTTCTCCTTTGGTGGCCGATTTGAGCCCCATCTGACCACATTCCAGTGAAGTGGACAAGGAAATGCAGCCGATATCTCAGAAATACTAAGTATATTTCCCGTGAAAACCCTGCAAGCTGAGCCAACTCACCTTTCCTCGACGCTGGTCAGGTGATCGATCTCCGTCATAACTTCGGCAATCTCAAATTTTAACCGCTGCAGAAAGAACACAGGTCCGAGTTTACCCTTGCGAGTGTGTTGTGGTTGTGTCGTTTTGGTGACGGTGGCCGTGTCTTGTTTTGTTATTGTAAATCTAACCCCTTTTTGTTTTTCTTGGTTTATTTATTTTGGGATGGGGGGAAAATTGTGTCGTATTTTATGTTAGATGCAGGGGGTGGGCTTCAAAAATTTTAGCAAGGGGTCCTCTGCCCGGTTGCTGGGTGGGCGTGGCCTAGTCGGCCTCCTGCACCATGGCAGGGGGGCGTTTTTGTCCTCCCCAGGCTCCGGAGGCCTTTCTCGAGCCTCCGGGAGGACAAAAACAGCCTCCCCAGGCTCCGGAGGCCCTCTGAAGGCTGGAAATGGGCCATTTCCAGTCTTCCTGAACTTCTGGTAGGCCTGTTTTTTCGGCATCCCTGAGCCTCCGCACGCACCCTGCATTTACTTGCATCCAAAACAGGCCGTGTGGGGACTCCTGGGAGGGGCGTAGTGGGGTGGGCGGGACCAGCCAGGAGTGGGATTTGGGGGTCCTCCAAACTGTACAGAATCTTAGCTAGAGGTTCTCCCGAACCCCTGCGAACCCCCAACAGCCCCACCCCTGGTTAGATGCCCTATTGTGAGCCTCGCAGAGTCATTCAGGAGTGGGGCAGGGCCTAAATCGAAGCGATCCAATTAAAATAATGAAATTAAAGAAGTTTTCCCAGAAAGTGCATCTGTGGGATAGCAAATCTGTTCTTTTTTTAAAACAGTATATGTTTTATTCATACATTTTTTAATACACATACAAAGTACTCCATTATCTATCTGAGCAACGTGTTGTCTGGGTACAGTTAGTTTTGAATAGAGATACAACAATAATCATAATGATAATCATAATATACATGTCAATATTCGTCGCACAGCAATAGTACGATTAGTTCGTCCAACTTAGAAAATTTTCAGTATATAATTAATTATCTTTTCAGTCTTTTTAGTTTCTAACCTCTGTTTCTATTCACTTGATAAAATGGGTACCATGTTAAAAAGTATTCTGTTTCTTTTCTTTTAAGTGTTAATCTATCTATCTCAGCACATTCTAAGATGACACTTTCTTCTGCAGGGATCCAAAAAAAAAAAAGAAAAGAAAAAGGAATTTAAATGCTTCATAAATCTTAAGAGCCTTGGATAGTACAGTGGTCTAAAGCACCCTGTTATTAAAACAGCTGCCTGCAATTATTGCAGGTTCGAATCTCACCAAGGCTCAAGGTTGACTCAGCCTTCCATCCTTTCTAAGGTAGGTAAATTGAGGACCCAGTTTGTGGGGGCAATAAGCTGACTTTGTATAAATATACAAAAGTATGAAGGCTATTGCTTAGCGCATTGTAAGCCGCCCTGAGTCTCCGGAGAAGGGCGGCATATAAATCAAATTTTTTTTTTAAAAAAAAAGATATCTTTACCTGCTCTGTCATTTTATTCATATGACGTGGCAGCCTGAATTACCTTCCCTTAGTAGCAATTATTTAAAAAAACACAACTTCTTGAGTTGAAAAACTGCAGAACAACTTAAACGCCATGTACAGGGTGTCCTCAACTTCCATCTATCCATTTAGGGACCGTTCGAAATTAACGACGGCACTGAAAAACAAATGACCTGCAACCCGTCTTCACTCTTCCAACCGTGGCAGAATCCCTGCCGTCACGTGATCAAAATTGGGGCAGGGATTCACTTAAACAACTGTGGCCAAAAAGGTCATTATAACTAAGCAATGACTCACTGAACAACCTCCCTGGCTTAGCGATGGAAATTCTGGCCCCAATTGGGGTCGTAAGTCGAGGACTTACCCGGGAGACAAGAAAGTTGATTAGGAAAGGAAATGGATTACCTCAATATCATCGATGAGTTCTTTCTTTCTACGGCGGATGCTTAGCAGTTCCTCTTTCTCCTCTGCAGACAGATCATCAGGCACTGAGAAAGAAAGAAAGAAAGAAAGAAAGAAAGAAAGAAGGAAGGAAGGAAGGAAGGAAGGAAGGAAGGAAGGAAGGAAGGAAAGAAGGAAAGACACCTTTGTAAACAGACTACTAATGAAACTACTAATATTTTACTACTAAATATTGCATTAACAGACGGATACAATCAAGATCAAGTGAGGTACTAAAACCACCCTATAAAGCCTTAATAAGACCACACCTAGAATACTGCATCCAGTTTTGGTCACCACACTATAAAAAAGATGTGGAGATTCTAGAAAGAGTGCAGAGAAGAGCAACCAGGATGATGAGGGGACTGGAGGCTAAAACATACGATGAACGGTTGCAGGAACTGGGCCTGGCTAGTCTAGGGAAGAGAAGGACCAGGGGAGACAGGAGAGCGTCTTCCAGTATCTGAGGGGCTGCCACAGAGAAGAGGGGATCAAGCTATTTTCCAAAGCACCCGAAAACCAAACAAGGAATAATGGATGGAAACTGAACAAGGAGAGATTCAACCTAGAACTAAGGAGAAATTTTCTGACAGTGAGAGCAAGCAACCGATGGAACAGAAGTTGCCTTCAGAAGTTGTGGGAGCTTCATCACTGGAGGCTTTCAAGAAGATACTGGATTGCCATCTGTCAGAAAGGGTGTAGGGTTTCCTATTTGGGTGGGGGGTTGGACTAGATAACCTACAAGGTCCCTTCCAACTCTGTTAATCTGTACCTGTATCTGTGTTAAGTAAAGGTAGACTCCATCGGAATACAGGTAGTCCTTGCCTCATGACCATCAATGAACCCATCGTAAGTCGAGGACTACCTGTACTGACTACTTCCCCCTCTGCACATCAGGAGAAACTCCATCAATCAAGTGAATAATGCAATAGTGACGAAATATCTGTATCTCGATTGCAGGATGAGGGAGACCTTTCATTCTCCAAACCTTGGATTGGTTTCCGAACGTTTCGTTACCAGGCTAGGTAACATCTTCAGCGGAGTTTAGGGGATGTCGGTGTTCTTGTGTTTGTTTATAAGGAATTTATAAGGTAAAGGTAAAGGTTCCCCTCATACATATGTGCTAGTCGTTCCCGACTCTAGGGGGCGGTGCTCATCTCCGTTTCAAAGCCGAAGAGCCAGCGCTGTCCGAAGACGTCTCCGTGGTCATGTGGCTAGCATGACTCAACGCCAAAGGCGCACGGAACGCTGTTCCCTTCCCACCAAAATGGTCCCTATTTTTCTACTTGCATTTTTTACCTGCTTTCGAACCGCTAGGTTGGCAGAAGCTGGGACAAGTCACGGGAGCTCACCCCGTTACGCGGCACTGGGGATTCGAACCGCTGAACTGCCGACGTTTTGATCAACAAACTCAGCGTCTTAGGTACTGAGCCACCGCGTCCGTTAGAAAAAAGGAACTTATAGGGAAGTCCTTATAGACAGAAGTACACCGAAACTGACATCCCCTAAACCCCGCTGGAAAACGTTACCCAGCCTGGTAACGAAACGTTCAGAAACCAATCCACAAACTCAAAGGACGAACCTCCACCCTCAAGTGAATAATTTTTGTTTCATAGCAAAGACCTTCGGTCAGGTTTATTTTCCCAGAAAAAACACTCAACAATAATTAGCACGTAACTCCATTAAGCGCGCACGACCGCATGTTGGCTAATGCAGAAGCCGCTCACTTAGCTTTAAAAAAAAAAAAATTATATAAACGCAGATGGCCCTTCCGACTCGATCGCAGAACAGAGGCTGAAACAATAAACAGCATTAAATTATTCTACATCACTGGCAAAGGGCCCCCACAGAGACCTTTTTAAACTGGAAGTGGGGGTTTTTGGTGTGGTTTTTTTTTTTTTTGCTTGTCTACAAACAGACACATTTAGGAAGCCGAAAAGAAAGATGGTAGCTTTTTAGTTTAATAGACGTAACAACTGAAAAGGTTTGTTTTTGACAAGCTGCAAGGAGAAGCCCTCCTAACTCATTTTTATTCTGCAAGACTGTTGTCTGGCAGCAGAGTCGGACAGTGAGGGGGCTGGGGAGGAACATGGGCCAGTCCTGGAGTCTTGGACGAGGGCTCTGCGTCCGAGGCAGAGAAAGGGCCATCTGGGAGTGATGTGCTGCCTCCGGAGCCTCCAGAGTCTGACGTCAGCGAGGCAGAGGAACAGGGGGAGCCTGTTCCCAGTACGCGCATGCGCAGAGCTGCCAGAAGGCAAGAACAGTTAAGACAAAAGAGGTGACTTGGAAGTAAGGTTTGGAGATGATTGGCCCCTCTCATAAGACATAAAGGAGGAGCAAAGGGACATGAGCCTTTGCAGGAAGCAACTTTGTTCGTTCTGGTCGGTTTAAATTCTGAAGCTCCGTTTTGACTCTGTGCTCCGTGTAGCCTTGCAAAGCTAATTGACAACTAGGTCTTTGGCGGCGTGTCAAGGGAGATAAAGGTGGGTGCTTATTAGCCTTATCCAGAAGGACTGTGGCAGACGTCTGTCGGACTCTTTACAAACTATTTGGGACTCTTGACGGGCTGTGAATGAAATAAAAAGAGGGGTTTTGGGACTAATCGTGTGCTTTTTACTGTCTCAGGAAGCCTAGGTCAGAACAAAGACATGGACTATAAACCTAAATAAGCTCTTGCAAGGAATGGCATCCTTCTGTTCAGTGATTTCATTGTTTCTCAACACTGGGTGGACTTCAACTCCCAGAATTCCCCAGCTAGCATAGAATTCTGGGAGTTGAAGTCCTCCCATCTTAAAGTTGTGAAGGTGTAAGAAGCACTGATATAATTGGTCAAGGGAAAGGAGAGAGAGAGAGAGAAAGAAAGAGAGGCCAGTATTTTTCATGGGAGATTTTATGGGGCGGGGGGGGTTGTTTTTGTTTTTAAACGCAAAGCCCATCCCTGTAAAAAAGGCCAGCCAGATTGAAAAGACATTTCAGAAAGTGAAAAAAATGAAGCCATCAAGTTTTGGATCATCCGCCATTCGTCCAGGGAAATAATACCAAAAAATACTGGCTGATGGAAACCACTTCCACCAGCTGCAATACAGCTAGTCCTCGACTTACAACAGTTTATTTAGTGACCGTTCGAAGTAATAATGGCCTTGAAAAAACTGACTCATGACCATTTTTCATACTTATGACCGTTGCAGCATCCCTATGATCATCATCATCATCATCTTTTAATGATCCCATAATCCCTGGCAGGGTGGAGCCAGGGCAACTGAATGGAGATAGCAGAGTATTTGAATGGCCAGATGCCTTTCCTGTTGCCAGTGCAGAGTTTTGTCCAGCAGATATATTCTCAGTGTGCCCAGAGAGAGAAATAACTGCCTCTACCTAGGATCGAACTCACAGCCTCCTGATTGTGAGGCGAGAGCTCCGCTTCTAGGCCACTCCACCACTCCATGCAGCATCCCCACCGTCACGTGATTAAAATTCAGTTGCTTGGCAACCGATTCATACTTATGACGGTTTCAGTCTCCCGGGGTCACGTGATCCCCTTTTGCGACCTTCTGACAAGCAACGTCAATGAAGAAGCCAGATTCAATTAACGACCGGGTTCCCGACTTAACAAAACTGCGGCGATTCACTTAACAACAAGAAATATCGTCAAACGAAGCGAAACGCACTTAACAACTGTCGCTTGGCAACAGGGCTCAATCGTGGTCGTAAGTCGAGGACTAACCTACCTGTATTCCGGCTGACAATACGAAAATAAGCTTCGTGTTTTGAAAAGCTTTTGCCAGAAAGGCTGAACGGGGTGGGCCATGAAGCAACATTATTCCAGGGTGGGGTGAATTTAGACCGGTTGGAGACGTTCGAACAAAGAGATGGGGACGTATTACAAATATGCAACTCTTGGGAGCCGCAGAAGGAAAGCGCCTTATGTAAATAAAGGGAGAAATATATTTTGGCTGCTCTTCTCCGAACACACCTTTGATCTCCCAATGTTTATATAAGCAAAAGATTTGGGCAGCAGGCTGATACCATGCCGGAAAGGCGAAGAGGATAGGCACTCTCTGCTTAAGCAGCAGAGTCAGGGCCGAGTCAAAAATGATCCCCCACCCACTCGCCGTCTTAATTTTTTTGAGCAGTGGAAGATTAGTAATCCTTGAGCTGACATATTTTTTGAACAACCAAGAATGATGAAAAAGCAACTCATCATAAAAGCCTAAGTCTGATGAAGGAGGGGGGGAGGAGGGAGAGAGAGAGAGAGAGATAAAGAAATGGAAAGAGAGAGAAAGAAATAGTAAGAGAGAAAGAAAGAGAGGGAGAAAAAGAGAGAGAGACTGAAAAAGAAGAAGAGGAGGAGGGGGAGAGAGAGAGGGAGAGAGAGAGATAAAGAAATGGAAAAGTAGAGAAAGAAAGAGTAAGAGAGAAAGAAAGAGGGAGAAAAAGAGAGATTGAAAAAGAAGAAGAGGAGGAGAGGGGGGGAGAGAGGGAGAGAGAGAGAAAAATGGAAAGAGAGAAACAAATAGAGAAAGAGAGAAAAAGAAAGACTGAAAGAGAAAGAAGAGAGAGAGAGAAAAAGAGAGAGAGAGACTGAAAGAGAAAGAAGAAGAGGAGGAGGGGGAGAGAGAGAAAGAAATGGAAAGAGAGAGAAAGAAATAGTAAGAAAGAAAGAGGGAGAAAAAGAAAGAGATGAAAAAGAAGGAGGAGGAGGGGGAGAGAGAGAAATGGAAAGAGAGAGAAAGAAAGAGAGAGAAAAAGAAAGAAAGAGAGAGACTGAAAGAGAAAGAAGAAGAGAGAGAGAGAAAAAAAGAGAGAGAGACTGAAGGATAAAGAAGAAGAGGAGGAGGGAGAGAAAGAGAGAGAGAAAGAAATGGAGAGAGAGAAAGAGAGAGAGAAAGAGAGAGACTGAAAGAGAAGGAGGAGGAGGAGGAGGAGGAGGAGGAGGAAGAAGAAGAAGAAGAAGAAGAAGAAGAAGAAGAAGAAGAAGAAGA
>WNWU01000025.1:2926277-2949552 GCA_012654045.1 Ptyas mucosa
GAAGAAGAAGAAGAAGAAGAAGAAGAAGAAGAAGAAGAAGAAGAAGAAGAGGAGGAGAAGGAGGGAGAGAGAGGGATTCTTCACTTTGATCAGATTTAAGGAATGCTACCATTCACAAAGGGAAAAGAATCAAGTGTTTTCCTTTTTAAAAATTGTTTAGAAGCTGGATCTTACATCATCAGTTGATGATATTACCTAGTTGGGTGATGAAACGTCTGCAAGAAAACACCCTGGCTCAGAGAACCCAAGAGCCCCACAGTCCCTCCTCATCCACTCCAAAACCCCCACTCCCTTCTAGCCCTGATGATGTTCCCTAGCTAGGTAATGAAACGTCTTGCAAGCAAACCGCCAAGCTCAGAGACTCCAAAGGACCCCAGTTTGTGGCTCAGTTCGACCTTGAGCCACAAATATTCTCTTCCATCGGATCGTACGGATTGGTAGAACAAGCATAAAACCAACAAGTTACAACAGAATAATCTCAAGATACTTTGGGGGAATATGTGCCATATTCCACCAGGGGAAGACAAGTCGGTCTGTCTTGGATTCATACATTATGGGGACCTCACCACCCCAGCACGTCATTCATTCACACATCCTTCTAAAATGCATTATGGAGAAATACAGGTAGTCCTCGACTTACGACCACAACGGAGGCCAAAACGTCTGCTGCTAAGTGAGACGTTGGTTAAGTGACACACTTTCCAGTGTGTTAAGTGTAAAGAGCCTTGGTGGCGCAGCAGACTAAAGCGCTGTTAAAGTAGCACTTAGCTGCCAGCTGCCTGCAATTACTGCGAGTTCAAATCTCACCAGGCTCAAGGTTGACTCAGCCTTCCATCCTTCCGAGGTAGGTAAAATGAGGAGCCGGATTGTGGGGGCAATAAGCTGACTTTGTATTAAAAAAAAGAAAACACCGCTTAGGGGGGGCCGAAAGCCCTACTAAGCAGGTATATACAAAAGTATGAAGGCTATTGCTTAATGCATTGTAAGCCGCCCTGAGTCTCCGGAGAAGGGCGGCGTATAAATCGAACCGATAAATAAATAAAATAAATAAATAAGTTAGGAACACCGTTGTTAAGCGAATCTGCTTTCCCCATTGACTTTACTTGTCGGAAGGTCGCAAAAGGGGATCAGGTGGCCCCAGGACGCTGTAACGGTCATAAATAGGAGTCAGCGTTGCTGGCTGGGGGATTCTAGGAATTGAAGTCCACCCATCTTCAAGCTACCAAGGTTGAAAAACACTGACCTACAGTAAGGACCATCCCTTGATGGCTGCACAATTTTCACTAAATTAGCTCTAACTTCAGAGCTACGGCAGAGAAGCAAAACCCTAGAGGGCCAATGAGATTAACCGAATTCCAGCTGCTTTACGGTTCTGTGTGGCCTGCTCCAGTTATTCCTTCCCCCCCAAATTCTTGGGCACACGAAAACCACGTTTGAAGAGGAGAAGGCGTTGAGTTCACTTCGTGGGTTTTGGCCCTGTGCCCAGACTGGAGCTGAACTTGATCTTCTTATACTGGGTTTTCCTTATCGTCATGAATTCCATTTCTGAAATGTTAAATCGCATCAAGTTTAATGTTTGTCCTGCCTCATCCCTAATTACATTCCTGAATGTGTCCCTCGGGACATTCTACAAAATCTCCGAGGTTCCTTGCTTGGCCTGGAAAACATTGGATAGAAACACACTCTTCTTCCCTCTTAAGAGGAATGGAAATGTCGGAAAGGAAAACTGTGGCTCGGAGAAGTTAGGGTTGGTTCTATCAGGTGTAACCAGCTCTATTTCACCCATCCAGACAAACTGTACTTCTCAGACAGGTAGGAAATGTTCTGAGGTGCCTTTTAGTATTAGCGAAACATGCTGAAGAGCCCAGCATCAGTTAGATTTGGTCCTCGTGACTCGTCGCTTGAAATTAACATCTTTGTCCAACAAGGCATCATTGTAAACTGGTCTTCAGAAGGGACAGTTCTTCTGCTTAATGGACCCTTCCTTTCTCACAAAGCAGTTAACAGAATAACAGAGCCCCTGAGATATTGGAAGACTGCTATCATGTCACCTCCTGGTCCTTCTTTTCATTAAACTAGACATCCCCAATTCCAGCAACCGTTCTTGATAAGATCTTGGCTTCAGAAAATGGACGAGGTTAAATCTCATGCCTAAATATTGGACGACCTTCTCTTTATCTCTTCTCACGCCGAAACGTTTGGGGACCCACCTGTCTCACCATCACGGAAGACCTGTTCAAATTGTCCCGTAGCTTAAATCCAGAGTTCGTTCCTCAGAAGGAAACAAATAAACCAGGTACCTGCTGGGAGATTATCCGGGTCATTTGGCCAACACGATAAAACACGAAGAAACGAACAGATGGTGTATCTTGATCTTCCCGAGAGTAAAAACAAATTAAGATGATGACCAAGACAAAGCATCGTTTGGTAAAAGAGTTTACAGGAAGAGGAACATTAACAAGGCACACGTTTTCTCCTGAAGGTCCATTATGTCTTTGCCAGGCTTGGCAAATATTTGTTTAGCCCTTCGCCAACCCAGGTATCTGAACACTTAGTTAAAATTCTCTTCCTCCCATTTTGAAAAAAAAAAAATACAGATTGAAGCTGGAATAATACGTGCTTCTTGTCTGTTCTTCCCTTGTTGCCTTGTTTTTTTTTTCCATCCCACACCACAATCTGATAACAAACAGGTCTGTCGTTTGTGTACTTTGCTGTCGTCTCTCACAATGTGCTTTTATACCGCGAGTATAAATGGCTTTTAAAGGGCAGAACACAAAAGTAAACTCACTTACAAAGAAGCCATGGGATTTGCACACAAATATACACGCATACCGTTTTCAGAAAATAAAGACTTGGTCATTCTGTTCCTGGAAACAGATGCATCTGTTTCTCACAAACTCCTTTTTCTGGGTTATTTTTAAACGGCAGCATTTTGTTTTTGTTTTTTTTTAAAAAAAATCACGGCCTTTTTTCCCCTAATGGTCATTACTAAGATGGAGTTCTGATTTTGTGATTCAGAATTTATTTATTATTGATTTATTGTCATATTTATATGCCGCCCTTCTCCCGAGGGACTCAGGGCGGCTCACAGAATGAAACAACCCAACAATAAATAGAATTAAAATGTTAAAATCCGATTTAAAAACCCCAAATCCCTCAAATTAAAATGCACGGCAGATCAGGGAATTTGCTGAAAGAGCCATGTTTTTAGGTCAGCGTGGAAGGTGCGGAGGTCAGGGGCCGTCCGGAGCCCAGTGGGTAAACCAATCCAGAGGGTCGGTGCGACCACAGAGAACGCCCTCATCCTGGGGACCGCCAGCCGACACTGTCTGGCCGATGGGACCCAGAGGAGGGCAGTCCTATGTGAGCGCACTGGGCGGTGGGAGGCCGGTAGGAGGTAGTCCTGCAAGAATAACAGACTGACAGAGTTGGAAGGGACCTTGGAGGTCTTCTAGCCCAACCCCCTGCTCAGGTAGGAGACCTTATACCAGTGATGGCTAACCTTTTTGACATCGCGTGCCAAAAGTGGGGGGAGCGTGGTGGGGTCACATGCACGCGTGCCCACATCCATAATTCTATGCGCCCTGCGTCCCTGTGCTCCCTCCGCTTTTGGCACTCGATGGCACGGTGGGCTTGGTAGGCCCGTTTTTCACTCTCCCCAGGCTCCAGAGCCTTTCTAGGAACCTGGGGAGGGCAAAAACAGCCTTCCCCACCCCCCCAGAGGCCCTCCGGTGGCCGGAAACAGTGTGTTTCCTGATTTCTGTGGGCCGGTGCACACCTATGTGCCAGACCTGAACTCACGTGCCCACCGATATGGCTCCATGTGCCACCTGTGGCATCCGTGCCATAAGTTCGCCATCATGGCTTTATACCATATCTGACAAATCGTTGTCCAGACTCTTCTTAAAAACCTCCAGTGATGGAGCACCCACAACTTCTGGAGATAAGCCATTATACTTGGTCCCTTCCAGCTCTCTTCTGAATTGAAAATTGAAAATGGCTGTCCAATCTCTTCTCGAAGACTTCTAGTGACGGAGCATCCATAACTTCTGGAGGGAAGCCATTCTACTGATTCATTGTCCTCACTGTCAGGAAATTTCTCCTTACTTCTAGGTTGCTTCTTTCCTTGACTAGTTTCCATCCATTGTTTCTTGTCCTATCTTCTGGTGCTTTGGAGCATAGGTTGACCCCCTCCTCTTCTTTGTGAAAAACTGCTATCACGTCACCCCTAGTCCTTCTTTTCATTAGACTAGACATCCCCAATTCAATGTTGTGTATTCATATATTGCCATGTTGCTTCTTTTTGATTTCTCATGTTATACGAAGCCATCCCCATGGTTTATATAAGACTGCTCTGCCCCAGCTCCGGATTTCCAAGGATTGTGACACACACCAATGATCCTTATCAAAGTTATAATGTACCAAGAATAAAGAAAGTCCGGCAAAGGTTGGCAACCAGCCCAGAAAACAAGATACGATAAGACATTCACTCTCCAAAATGCTCTGTAATAATTACACGTTGTTTCCAGCAAGAAATTACTAACTGCGTGGGACTTAAATAGGCTAAGGGAGTGGCCAGTTATGCTCAAACCTTACTCTCGAGGAGACCTCCTCCTTCTGAGTAGCCACTCCTGCCTTCTGGCAGCCCTGCGTGCTCGAGCATTGCGGAGAGGCTCCTCCACTTCGCTCTCTCCACTTGAAGGAGCCTCTGGCGGTTCTGAAGGCCCAGGCTGAGTCTCTGCCTCTGGCACCACATCCTCTTCAGCTTCCTCGCTGTCTGACGCGAGTGCTGGCTGCACAGGCTGCTGGCGCGACCCCACACCAGCCTCCTCGTCGTTGGGATCAACCATGATCCGCGCAGGCCACTGGTGGGCCACAACAAAGCCACAGTTTACAGTTTTGTATAGTAAGATCCTTACTAGAACAATTCAAACACGATGGTTAAACCCTAACTCAGTGCGATGAAAAACCGCAGATGTAATCCATCTGTGTTACAGCGGAATTGGTTCAAGGACTGTGGTTAGTTTTAAACCGTAGATGTAAATGGACACTGGAGATGTAAGCATAGTGAGGTGAAAAATATGTAACACACACCGCATCAGGCATTTAAAAAGAAGGATTTTGGTTTTCTGGGGTTGTTTTTATTCAGCAATATTTGATTAGCCGTTGGTCAATTAGTCCCGTTTTTGGGTTTAAGAAAATAAACAAGGGAGCATGGAGAATCAACCTCGGGGGGGGAGGGAACAAAGCAACTCACAGACAGATGGAGAATCACCAAGGACCCATTTTATTTAGTTATTTAGTTAGTTAGTTTGTCAAACATGTACGAGATAACAGGAATAAGTATAAACATGGATATGAACACGGGAAATGGATACGAATAAATGGGGATAGTAGGACAGGGATGGTAGGCACGCTGGTACGCTTATGCATGCCCCCTTAGAGACCTCTTAGGAATGGGGTGAGGTCCACAGTAGACAGTCTAAGGTTAAAGTTTTGGGGGTTTGGGGAAGTAACCACAGAGTCAGGTAGTGCATTCCAGGCATTGACCGCCCTGTTGCTGAAGTCGTATTTTCTGCCATCGAGTTTGGAGCGGTTTACCTTAAGTTTGTATCTATTGTGTGCTTGTGTATTGTTGCAGTTGAAGCTGAAGTAGTCATTGACAGGTAGGACATTGTAGCGGATAATTTTGTGTACTACGCTTAGGTCAGACCATAGGCGGCGTAGTTCTAGGTTGTCCAAGCCCAAAATTTCAAGCCTGGTGGCATAAGGGACTTTGTTGCGAGCGGCGGCATGGAGGACTCTTCTTGTGAAATACCTCTGGACTCTCTCGATTGTATTAATGTCCGATATGCAGTGCGGATTCCAGGCAAACGAGCTGTATTCGAGAATTGGTCTGGCAAAGGTTTTGTACGCCCTAGTTTGCAGTACAATGTTACTGGAGAAGCTTCGCAAGAATAGGTTAACTACTCTTAATGCTTTTTTGGCAATGCTGTTACAGTGAGCTCTGGCACTTAAATCCTTTGAGATGAGTACTCCGAGGTCCTTGACAGAGTGAGGGTTGTCTACGAGGTCGTATCCAGCCAGCTTGTATTTGGTGTTCTGATTTTTATTTTATTTTATTTTGCCAACGTGTAAAACGGAGCATTTTGTGCATCTGGGAGAGTGTCCCAAACATTCAAAAGTGTCAGAAGGGTGTCGACCAAGTGTGAAGGTACTTGGACCTATTTCTTCCACGCTTCTCTTTGAACAAGGCTTGGATAGGAAGGACGTCTGTCTACTTCTGTTCGAGGAATGCTCAAGACGAGAAAATAAATGAGTCTGCAGTTGTGTGCAAAGTTCACGAGATAAGATACCACCTTCAACAGAAACCACCCCAAGGTAAAAGTGTCCTAAGCTTTGGCTGAAGGGCATTTAGCTTTCAGAAGAATCAACTACTCAGATACGGGTGAGGTCACAAGATAACGGGGCTCAATTTTTATTTTATTTTATTTTTTAAATTTGATTTATATGCCACCCTTCTCCGGAGACTCAGGGCGGCTTACAATGCATTAAGCAATTTAAACCAAGAAATCAAAAGAACGAGAGGTTTGTTAACACCTTCTTTCCTTTTTCTACATTAGAAATGGTAATTCGGTGGCAAATTTTAAAAAAGACGGAGACCCTTCATAGTTTTTAGGTCATCCTTGAAGTTTCTGGGGGAAGCCCACAAACTCTATGATGTACATCAGTGGTGAGTTCCTCTCGGTTCGGCCTGGTTCTGCCGAGCCGGTAGCGGTGACGATATGATGTCACCGAACCGGTTCTGCCCCACCCCCATGTTATTTTTACCTTTTATTTGGCCCCACCCCCAATCTATTGCTGCCTCCTGAGTCCCAGCTGATGGGCTATAAGGAAAAACTGTTTAAACTCTTGCCGCGGGGCTTCAAAGGACCTTTAGTTTAATGAAAAGAAGGAGGGCTTTTAAGAAGAGACTGGACATCCACTTGTCTGGGAAGGTATAGGGCCGTGATGGCTAACCTTTTTGCTGTCGTGTGCCAAAAGCAGGGGAGCGCAGGAAGGTCGCCCACGTGTGTGCCCACACCCATAATTCAATGCGCCCCGCCCCTGCGCATGTGCTTTTAGCACGTGATGGCACAGTGGGCCTGGTAGGTCCGTTTTTCACCCTCCCAAGGCTCCAGAGGCTTTCTAGGAGCCTGGGGAGGGCGAAAACAGCCTTCCCCACCCCCGCGGAGGCCCTCCAGCGGCTGGAAAAACAGCCCATTTCCCATCTTCCGGTGGGACCGAAAGGCCCAAAAATCAGCTGGCCAGCGTACACATGCGTCCTTTGAGCTGAGCTACAGCAACACTTGCATGCCCACTGATATGGCTCTGTGTGCCGCCTGTGGCGCCCGTGCCACAGGTTCGCCATCACGGGTATAGGGTTTCCTGCTTGAGCAAGGGGTTGGACTAGAAGACCTCCAAGGTCCCTTCCAACTCTGTCATTCTGTTATTCTGAGAGGAGAGAATAAAGGCATTTCAGCAGTGAAAAATGAAGGGGAGGGAAAATAAAACCCTTAACCAAAAATGCAATCCCTTACCAAGAATATTAATACCACATGTTACTAAAACAGGCAAGCTCCGGGCTTGCAGAAAAAAAAGGAATAACAAAAAAAAAGACTTAACGCACCAGCTCCTCCCAACTCCACCAACAAAGATTGTTGATATGTCCAAGCGAAAGAATTTCAATTTAGCTCGAAGGAATGAAAAATGTGTTCCCTGAAAACAATAATTCTTCTTGGTGTCTCAGACATAAGAAAGGGATTTTTTTAAAAGTTGCTGCAGCTAAATTAAGAGAACAGGGTCCTGCATTTTCCACACGTTTATCCTATTAGAGAATAGCCTCAAATCTCTTTCGACAAGAATTCCATTTTTTTTTCTCCAAGACGTATTATTTTCTACAAAGTCCTGTTTACCTTCTGCAGCTCCGAGGGTGCCCAACGTTTAACAACCGGGGCCAATTTTATAAAAAAAAAATTGCCACAGTTGTTAAGTGAATCATGAGGTTATTAAATGAATCCGTCTTCCCCTGTTTGATTTTGCTTATTGGAAGCTGTCTGGGATGATCACAAATGGCATTGAAATGACCCCAGGATGCTGCAACCATTGTAAATACGTCACCGGTTGCCAAGCTCCTGAATATTTCTGATTTAACAGACCAAATACCCACCGCAATTCAGACCACTAGCCTCATGACATCATTCTCGAAATGAACCAAATCAGGTCATTTATGTGATGACTTCCATACCTGCCCCCCCCCCAGGTCATAAAAGGGCATCGTTTGTCCAAAGATGCCATTACAGCAATGAGTTAAATCAGAAGCCGCAGATTCTCTGATTTAACAGACCGTTGGAAAAAATGGACACTACAAAATGGTCCGCTAAATCCAGGCTCTGCTACATCACAGTCCACTAAATCAAGGTTTCCTTGCCTAAGCGACGGTGATTGAGTCAGTACGGTTTCCTGAGCAAAAGCTAAACAAAACATATCGTGGCATAGCACTAAGCGTGAATATAATGGGAGCCCTTCCCCTGGCAGTCCAATGTCACTTTTGTGGTTGGATCAACTTCCTCAACCTTGGGAAGCTGACATTTGCAGTCTGGCCGGAGTATGTAGGAAACAAGAAAGAAAGAGGAAAAAGAAAAATCTGGCTCCTAGCAACTCAGGAGAAACCAGAGTTTCGATTCCCGTCTGCTTTAGAAACAGATCCAACATGGTTCTTTTTTCACCTTCTGCTTTTTAGCTGGGGAGAGAACATATTGGCCAGATCTCCTGCCAGGAGGAAAGATTAAGAGAACAAATAGAGACGCTGTATATCCTGATGTCACTTTGGAAATGAAACAACCCATCATTGGCACGAGGACCTCATCGTGGCACACACAGCAGCATCATGGCTTGTACCGGGCACCCATGTCAGGCGTGAAGGAACAGGACCACAGTTTAAGTTCCAGTTAAGAATATTTATTGCTCAAGTCTATACATAAGAATGTAGTCAGCTAACGTTCAGCACTCAATTGGTTCTAGAGAAGAGTCAATAGATTTCAAGACAGAATAACAGAGTTGTTATTCTGTTATTCCAACCCCCTGCTCAAGAAGGAAACCCTATAGCAGTGATGGCTAACCTTTTTGCCGTCACGTGTCAAAAGCAGGGGGAGCGCGGAGGGGTCGCCCACATGCCCACACCCATAATTCAATCTCCTCCTGTGCATGACACACACACCCGCGCCCCGTTTTGGGCCTAACAGGCCTAAATCCGCCGGAGGCCGGAAACGGCCTGTTTCCCAACTTCCGGTGGGCCGAGTGAGCCTGTTTTTTGCCCTTCCCAAGCTCCAGAGTCTTTCTTGGAGCATGGGGAGGGCAAAAACAGCCTCCCCTCCCCCCCCCGAGGCCCCTCCAGAGGCCAAAAAGTCCTCCCAGAGCCTCCGCATGAGCCCTGTACTTACCTGGCATCCAAAAAGGGCCACGTGGAGACACCTGAGAGGGGAGGGGTGGCATGGGCGGGGCCAGCCAAAAATCAGCTGGACAGCCCGCGCATGCATGCTGGAGCTGAGCTAGGGCAACAGCTCGCATGCCCAATGATATGGCTCCGTGTGTCACCTGTGGCACGCGTGCCATAGGTTCGCCATCATGGCCCTAGAGTATTTCAGACAGATGATTGTCCAATCTCTTCTTAAAAATCTCCAGTGCTGGAGGTTGGATTTAGACCAGGGACTTAGACTTAAACTCAATTTTATTAAGGGCTGCATCAGGGTTGTGTTTGATCGAGGGGGAGGGGGGGGCGGGCGGAGTGGCCGTGGCCAGAGTGGATGTGGCCAGCTCGACGTCACTCGTGTCGGGAGCACCTGTGGTGGCCAAGTGCTAAGGCAGGACTTCCCTCAGACCCGCCCTCCCTCTCGTTATAATCTTCCTTCCTTCCTTCCTTCCCCTTTCTTCTTCCTTCCCTTCTTTCCTCATTTTTCCTTCCTTGCTCTCTTCCCATCTTCCCTTCTTTTTCTTTCCTCTTTCCCTTTCTCCTTTCCTGTCCCTTCTTGCATGCTCAAATGCAAAAGGGGAAACATTTCTCTTTTTGTTTTTAGTTTGTTTTGCTAGCTCTCTGCCACAAAAACAGAGCCCGGGAGGCGTGGGGCGTGGCCCTCCCGAGCTCTATTTTCGCTGGCAGAGCCACCGCAGGCTGGTCCTTTGCTGTTTCCAGGGTGGCCCCCTGGGTCAGATCTAAGCGCCCAGTGGGCCGGATTTGGCCCACAGGTCTTGAGTTTGACACCCCTGACTTAGATCGTTTGTGGGAACGCAACAATTCCAGGCTGATCCCTCTCTTGACTCCGCCCCCGGCTCTGCCTCTTCTTCTCCTACAACCGATGTCTCAAAGTACTGCGGTTGGAATGAAAAGCCGTAAGGCAAAGCACCTTAATTTTCCTAAATCGCATTGCTGAACTCCCCTCCAAGGGATTCAGGAATGTGATGTTTACAGGTAGTCCTCGACTTACAACGGCTCACTTAGCCACCGCTCAAAGTTACAACGGCACTGAAAAAGTGACCTAGGATCGTTTCTCACACTTACGACGCAGCATCCTCCATGGACACGCGATCAAAATCCAGATGCTTGGCTCCTGACTCACATTTATGACAGGGGCAATGTCCCTGGGACATATAATCAATCCCCTTTTGCAACCTTTGAGGAAGCCAGGCTCCCTTTACAATTAGTATGACTAATTTAACAACTGCAGGTACTTAACAAACGTGGCCAGAAAAGTCGTACAGCGGGACAAAAACTCACTTAACAAATGTCTCACTTCGCAATATAAATTTGGGGCTCAATGGTGGTCGTACGTCGAGGACAGCTTGTGTAAGTTGCGGCCAATATATAATATCTTCGTACGGAGCCCGGCTTCCATTAGAAACCCCAGCCAGGAGAATGAATTCAGAGCAGGGCAAGTGATTTTGATGGCACCATGGCGGATGGAATGTGCCAATGCTATAATTAGACATAATTAGATTGCATCGCAACACCTAATTATAGTTCCCGGATGCATATTATTAACTGCTATGCTAACGCAGCCTCTGACAATTCAGGCATTACATATGTATAAGAATATCGCCACTTTAGGACTTTAAAAGCAGAAGGAACGGAAGGATGGATGGTATTTGGTCATTCAGTCTACTTAGATGCCCCCTGGAGACAAGGTTGTCTTTGGTTGGGCCAGGATTTTTTTTTTTCCTAGGAATCTGGAAAAGATACCGATCCCCAAATTGCATGCTGCCAACTGCATTAACTTCTTCATTTGTCCAATCCAGTGTCCCTTTTGGAAAGAGGAAGTCTGATGATTCAATCACACCGCAAATAGAATCTCGAGAGTCCATTTCTGGACCTTCTGAAGGACGTTTACGTCTTCTGAAGGACTAATATTTTTTTTCCTGCTCATCATTCAATTGCAGCATCTTCCTTCCTTTTTTCTACTTTTATTTCTATTTGGTGGCAAAGACTCTTTACAGATGGGGATATCTTCAGCCTTCCAGAGGTTGAGCATTACAATTCCCATGAGTCCCAGCCTCTCTGGTCAATGGCAGGGGATGCAGGGATGTGTAGTTCCCTGGTGCCATTGTTCTGACCTAGGCTTCCCAAGAGCATGAAGCAGACTCCTCGACCCCAACAAAAAATCCTTTTTATTAAGTGTCTGTGAATTCCTCTCATTCACATCCAGCAAAGTCTTTCAAGGGAGAATTTACAGTCACAGACCTTATCTGGCTTGGAGAGCTGCCAAGCCAATATCTTCAACACTTGGGAAGGAGTCTTGGAGAGTCACAAATCAATTAAGCGAACGAATTGTCTCCTGCAAACTCCACTCCCCTGTCGCTCCTCTTTTATTGCCTCTGGGAGGGGCCCTTCATCGTCCACCTGTGGCCTTTACTCCCAAGTCGACCTTTGTTCTTTAGCTGCTCCCTTCGACTGGCAACTCTGTGCATGCACACACTGGGAACAGGCTCCAGCTGTTCATCTGCCTCACTGATGTCAGACTCCGAAGGCAGCAGACAACTGTCAGACGGTCCTGGCCCCCTCTCTGCCTCCGACGCAGAGCCCTCATCAGAGCCTTCCCCAGACTCCAGGACAGGCCCATGTTCCTCCCCAACCTCCTCACTGTCCGAATCTGCTGCCGGCTCCGCTGGCGGGCCACAACAGTCACGAGAGCCACAGGTCCCCTGCGCCTAACATGGAGACCTGTGATTAACCGGTCCATCAAGGCATTTTCTCCTTTGAAAACACAATATTTTTTTCCTCTTTTCTCTAAAAGCAAAAATTTCAATGGAAAACACAGGCACTTCGGCTGGGAAGCCCGTCGTTTCTTATGACCCAACGATTTATTTCATTCTGAAAGGAAAAATAAAATTTTGCAGGCACCAACCACGGGAAAAAAAACAAAACCTTTAAACATTTAAACTGTGGGGTTGGTTTTGGGTTTTTTTTTTTTTTTAAATTATTTCAATATGGCATCCGAAAAACAAGCCTGAAATGGAGAGGCAGATTTCCTGTTTGCTTTTCCTTGAATATTTTTACATGGTGTCATTTTTTTTCCCACCCTGCCCTCTTCCTTGAGAATTTTTACACAATGAGTTAGACTGGACCGCCACTAAACCAAGCTCATTCAGAAACAGAAAAAGAAAAACCCCCTGACAGCTGGATCCTGTATTATTCCCAGATGTTCGAAAGCTATGTTTATAATGCTCAAGAGCCTAGCAAGCAGTGGGAAAATCTGACCTACATTATCATAAATTATTTTTTCCAACATGTGACCCCACCGTTTTTTCCTCTTTAGTCTTGTACATACACATGTGCCTTGCATCTGATCTTAAAAAAAGATTTTTTCAAAAAAAAAAAAGTATAGAAATTCCTCCCATTAATTCATTCCATACGAAGGAACGGAGAAGAGCAACAAAGATGAACAGGGCACTAGAGGCTAAAACATAGGAAGAACGGTCCCAGGAGTCGGCTTGTCGATCGAAAGGTTGGCAGTTCAGCGGTTCGAACCCCCAGCGCCGAGTAACGGGGTGAGCTCCCGTGACTTGTCCCAGCTTCTGCCAACCTAGCAGTTCGAAAGCAGGTAAAAAATGCAAGTAGAAAAATAGGGACGACCTTTGGTGGGAAGGTGACAGCGTTCCGTGCACCTTTGGCGTTGAGTCATGCCGGCCACATGACCACGGAGACGTCTTCAGACAGCGCAGGCTCTTCGGCTTAAAAATGGAGATTTATTTATTTATTTATTTATTTGATTTGATTTATATGCCGCCCTTCTCCGGAGACTCAGGGCAGCTTACAATGCGCTAAGCAATAGCCTTCATACTTTTGTATATTTATACAAAGTCAGCTTATTGCCCCCACAAACTGGGTCCTCAATTTACCTACCTTAGAAAGGATGGAAGGCTGAGTCAACCTTGAGCCTTGGTGAGATTCGAACCTGCAATAATTGCAGGCAGCTGGTGTTAATAACAGGGTGCATTAGACCACTGTACTATCCAAGGCTCTGTCTGTACTATCCAAGGCTCTGAGATGAGCACTGCCCCCTAGAGTCGGGAACGACTAGCACGCATGTGCGAGGGGAACCTTTACCTTTACCTTAGTCTAGTGAAAAAGAAGGACTAGAGAGGACATGACAGCAGTCTTCCAATATTTCAGGGGCTGCCACAAAAAAGAGGGAGTCAACCTATTCTCCAAAGCATCTGAATGTAGGACAGGAAGCAAAGGATGGAATCAAGGAGAGAAGCAACCTAGAAGTAAGGAGAAATGTCCTAACAGGGTGAACAATTAACCAGTGGAACTGCTTGCCTCCAGAAGTTATGGGTTGCTCCATCACTAGAGGATTTTAAGAAGAGATTGGACAGCCATTTATCGGAAATGGTATAGAGGGCCTCCTGTTTGAGCAAGGGGTTGGACTAGAAGACCTCCAAAGTCCCTTCCAACTCTGTCCTTCTGTTCTTCTGTTCATACTGTAAACACATGGGGATGTCAGATCTCTCCTCCCATCCATTCCCATGACAGGAGAATTCAATTCCTCAAGGCTTTCAGAAAAAATGTCGAGTGAAATGGGAACGCAAGCAAAGCCTCCAGATTTTGAGGCAGTCTCCATCCTCTTTGAAAATATGTGTGTCCAGCAGACACGCATATAAATAGGCATTCTATTTTCCTAATAGAAGGGCGATGCACCTTCTATTTCCACACAATTAGCGGTTGAAATCTGACTTTTTGTTAGGTAGGTTGCTATGAAACAGCAAGCACCAAGGCGCCCTTTAGAGACAAGCTGTAACACATACCCACACCATAGCCCAAGGGTACACTTCTTGCTGATCTGAAATTCACACAAGATTTGCTTCACTAATCTAGCTCTTTGCTCAAGAAGGAGATCCTATATACTATTCTGGATAAATGCGGAACATAACGCGGAATAGCCAACACCCCAGAAAACAAGCTCAGGATCCAAAAGGATCTTGACCAGAAGTAGGCTGCTGGGGGTTCGGGAGAACCTCTAGCTAAGATTCTGTGCAGTTCAGAGAATCTCCAATTCCCACTCCTGGCTGGCCCCACCCACTCCCAAGAATCCCTACGCGGCCCGTTTCAGATGCAGGTAAGTGCAGGGCGCTCGGAAAACAGGCCTACCAGAAGTTCAGGAAGGCTGGAAACTCCAGAGTGCTTCCGGAGCCTGGGGAGGCTGTTTTCGCCCTCCCGGAGGATTGAGAAACGCCTCCGGAGCCTGGGGAGGGCAAAAGCGCCCCCCCCACCCGCCATGCCCACCGTGGCCAAGCCCACCCAGCAACTGCGCAGAGAACCTCTTGCTAAAATTTTTGAAGCCCACCCCTGATCTTGACAGAATCGAACAATGGACCCTATCCAACAAAATGGAATTTAATGTGGAAAAAAGCAAGGTTTTACACACCTGGGCAAGATAAACCAAAGATACGAGTACAGATTAGGCTCAAAAACAATAACTATGGGTGGGACCTCGGAGTCCTAGTCGACGATTACTTAAATATGAGCCAGGAGTGTGTGGCAGCAGCCCAGAAACCTAATACAATCCTTAGTCCCTTCCAGCTCTGTTCTGAATTGAAAATTGAAAATGGCTGTCTAATCTCTTCTTGAAAACCTCCGGTGATGGAGGAGCATCTGCAACTTCTGGAGGTAAGTCGTTCCGCTGATTGATGATTCTGTCAGGAAACTTCTCCTTAATTCCAGGTTGCTTCTCTCCTTGATCCGTTTCCACCCATTGCTTCTTGTCCTGCCTTCAGGTGTTTTTGGAGAATAGCTTGACCTCTTCTTCTTTGGGGCAGTCCCAGAGGTGAGTTTCAGCAGATTCTGACCAGTTCTGGAGAACCGGTAGCGAAAATTTTGAGTAGTTCGGAGAATCAGCAAATGCCACCTCTGGTTGGCCCCAGAGTGGGATGAGAATGGGAGTTTTTGCAATATCCTTCCCCTGGAGTGCGGTGGGAATGGAGATTTTGCAGTATCCTTCCCCTGCCACGCCCACCAAGCCACGCCCACCCCCTCTTCTTTGGGGCAGCATCCCCTCAAATATTGGAAGACCGAAGGACCTATCTGTTGCTGTTTTCCAAGATAGGAACACCAACTCTCTCATAATGTAAAGCGTCCCCGATACAAATGGCCCCTGGAATGTCCAAATGAAAAACGGAGCAAAATAATAATCGACCAAAAGGGCATTCAAAGTGTTATATAAGGCAGAAAATTTGCCTGTCTGCCTGCCTGCCTGAGTCAGCCGTTTAGGGTAAGTTAAATAAAAGCTCGGCTTTTTGCAATCACACGTCCCCAGTTCCTTCCGTGTTTACTTGAAAACTGCCACAGCTGGACGTTTCTCAGGACAAAATGACCGGCCTTAACCCGAGCGAGCCCTACAATCTGGTGTCTTGGGTTTGGCTTAGCGTGCCGTGGGAACCGAGCCAGGAGCCGCCCTCAAGACAAATTCACCAAGCTGGCATTTACCAAACCACAGTTTATTGACTAAGCCGCAAACTGCTAACTTCACACGTGCCCAAATCCATACTAAACAAATACCAGTGGTGCCAATAAATGGCGCCAAATGTATTTGGCCAACCTGTGAATCCAACGGCAAGAAACAACCCCCCCCCCAAGATATATGTCTCCTGCACAGTCTCCCACCATAATTAAGATCTGTTTTGCCGTCAGATACCATCTTAATCTAAACTTTGATTACAACTCGTTTTACAAGAGTTCATTTGGTGACTTATGTGACTTTTGACCGTTTTTCACACTTACGACCGCTGCGGCATCCCCATGGACACGTGATCAAAATCCAGACACTCGGCAACTGACTCATCTTTATGATGGTGGCAGTGTCCGAATAGGTTGTAAAAAAATGCATGCGCAGCCAGCGAACCGGTAGTAAACCGATTCAGATTTCACCACTGACTTCTACCCCGGAGCAGTAACTATATTGAACTCTACTGTGTGGTGCAATATTAATGCAGCATCAGGGGATTTCAATTCAATTGTGTAGAACGCGAAGGGTGTGTGTTTTGGGTTTTATTTTTACAGTTATGATGTACACCGAAGAGGGCATTCAATTTCGTTGTACGAGGTGCAATGACAATAAAGTAAACAATGTACGTTCTCCTGCGCCAAACATTTCATTTCAGAGCGAGAGAGAGAGAGAGGCTGAGAAGAAAATACCTAACAGCTGTTAAGGCCCAGCTGCATACTTTCCAATTCGCTTGGATTGACCCTACATTGCAGCAGCCGATCTATAAACAATATTTGGAGCTTTTTTTTTTTTTTTTGAGACACGCCATCGCCTTGAATGCAGTAGTTACATTTAAGGTGACCAGATGGCGTGGAAGGGGATAAAGGATGTCTCGTCAGGATTTTCCCAACAGAAGCGTCCGAGGGTTTATCCTGTTGACCCACAAACTCTTCAGTTGAGGGGGGGAGGAGGGTTTCCACTGCAGCAGGAGAATTCAGGGGCTGCAACTAGACAGCACACACACAAAAATAAGACCACACCAGAGGTGAAATCCAGCAGCGTCTGACAGGTTCTGGAGAACCGGTGGCGGAAATGTTGAGCAGTTCAGAGAACCGGTAGCAGAAATTTTGAGTAGTTCAGAGAACCAGCAAATACCACCTCTGGCTGGCCCAGAGTGGGGTGGGAATGGAGATTTTGCAGTATCCTCCCCCTGCCACGCCCACCAAGCCATGCCCACCAAGCCACGCCCACAGAACCGGTAGTAAAAAAAATTGGATTTCACCACTGGACCACACCTAGAATACTGCATCCAGTTTTGGTCCCCACACTATAAAAAATATGTGGAGACTCTAGAAAGAGTGCAGAGAAGAGCAACCAGGATGATGAGGAGATTGGAGGCTAAAACATACGATGAACGGTTGCCGGAACTGGACATGGCTGGTGTAGTGAAGAGAAGGACCAGGGGAGACATGACAGCATAAGAGCCTTGGTGGTGCAGCAGACTAAAGTGCTGTTAAGTAGCACTTAGCTGCCATCTGCCTGCAATTACTGCGAGTTCAAATCTCACCAGGCTCAAGGTTGACTCAGCCTTCCATCCTTCCGAGGTAGGTAAAATGAGGACCCGGATTGTGAGGGCAATAAGCTGACTTTGTATAAAAAAGAACACCGCTTTGGGGGGGGGGGCAAAGCCCTACTAAGCAGGTATATACAAAAAGTATGAAGGCTATTGCTTAACGCATTGTAAGCCGCCCTGAGTCTCCGGAGAAGGGTGGCATATAAATCGAACCAATAAACAATAAATAAATAAACCAAGTTGTGGAAGTTGTGGGAGCTTCATCCCTGGAAGCTTTCAAGAAGAGACTGGACTGCCATCTGTCAGAAATGGTGTAGGGTCTCCCGCTTGGGCTGGGGGTTGGACTAGATGACCTACAAGGTCCCTTCCAACTCTGTTAATCTGAATCTATCTAAAATGATCAAAGACCTGGAGGCTAAAACATACGATGAACAGTTGCAGGAACTGGGCATGGCTAGTCTAGCGAAGAGAAGGACCAGGGGAGACATGATAGCAGTCTTCCAATATTTGAGGGGCTGCCACAGAGAGGAGGGGGTCAATCTGCTTTCCAAAGCCCCCAAAGGCCAGACAAGGAACAATGGATGGAAACTGAACAAGGAGAGATTCAACCTAGAAATAAGGAGAAATTTCTTGACAGTGAGAACAATCAACCGATGGAACAGAAGTTGCCTTTGGAAGTTGTGGGAGCTTCATCACTGGAGGCTTTCAAGAAGAGATTGGACTGCCATCTGTCGGAAATGGTGTAGGGTCTCCTGCTTGGGCGGGGGGGGGGGGGTTGGACTAGATGACCTACAAGGTCCCTTCCAACTTTGTTAATCTGTCTATTTCAAATGCCGTGATTTCATTTTAATGTACGCCGATTAGTGTACCTTCAAAGTGACAGTAAAAGTTATTCCAAGTCTAAACGTAGATAGTCCTTGACTTACAACTGGAACTCTGTTGTTAAGCAATGCGATCCTTAAGTGTGCGCTGGGCTCAGTTCAGGGCTCCGTGGTGGGGGTCATAAATCGAGACACACACACACAAACCCCCGTACGGCTGGATTCACAGAACGCCAAAATACATCCTGAGGTTGTTTGACTTCGGCTGTCGTGTGAATCCAGCCAGCGGTAGTTTTGCAGTGTTGAATGCGAGACAAGACGCTTTTCACGGAGCCAGAAAATCTTTTAAGTTCCGGAGATATTTGAGCAGCCAAAAATTTTCAATAGAGTTGAACCATCCAAAATCAGATTTCCTCTCCGGTTCTTGGATACTTCTGCAATTCTCCGACGTTTTTGGGTTTTTTTTTTCCCTCCTGGAGAACTAAAGATCTGGAAACCTCGAAATGCTAAAAATATACGTTATTTATGATCCCTGAACTAAGCACTAAAAGAAAGTACTGAGAGGTTACAAAGCATTAAAAGTATGTTCAAGGGGAATACGAAGCTTCTTCCGGAAATGCAGGCAGGAAGCACCCGGGTTTTCTGTGTAATTAATCAAAGGGATAAATTACAGATATTTTCCTATAAGGGCCAGGCAAGATTAATCTATATAACTGGACATTCCAAGCGTTTTCAAAGAGCTCATATTTCTCCCCCTTCCGCGTTAAATTTAATAAGGATTTATTTTTATATGCTGGATGCAAAAAATCATCTCAATCAGTTACCCTTTTTTAGCCTGAGTTTCAAAACCGTCGGGGCTGAGAATGAGAAACGAAACAGCTGATATATTTAATTATAGAAAGAACTGCATCCAAAAGGGCCAGCAGGAGACTAGAAACAAAAAAACCTGAGAATATTGGCTTTCGTTTAAAAAAAAAAACAACGTTCGGTCCGTAAGGCTACGGCTACGAAATATTTACATCCAGATTCTGAAATTCAAAACACAGGTGTAAAAACACCTCGGCCTTTCCTGCCATTTCCCAACTCTCAAATATTGCAGTTGTTCAGAATGGAGCAAAAATGGAGCAAAATTCACTTAACAAAATATCTCTCTTAGCAACAAAAATTTGGGGTTGAGAACTGAAATCGTGCTACCTGTCTTTTTCCCTGCGGGTTTGCATTCTGGTGGAAAAACTGTATTAATTCAATATTGCCTAAGTGTGCTTGTGATATCTGTCAACTCTTAAAGCATCCCTGGCCTGTTCTCGAGTTGCCATAGGCAAGGGGGATGGGAAACCGACGAAGCAGCCGGGAGCCGAAGACAGGAGTGCATTCCAGACAGATCTTTCTCAAGGCTGTCTCCCAGGGTTACCTACAGCGGCCAGAGGGGAGTGATCTCAACCATCCACGAAATTGCTCTGTTGGCGAATGTGATTGATGACACACCCTGGGGAGAGGGGGTCATGAGTGGGGATGTAAATTACGTGGGGTCAGAGTTGGCTTCATTTGGGAACGTGCCGACATGGAGCACTTAATAAATAACTGGATTTCTTTTGATGCTTGGCTCGAGGCTCATGATTTAATTAGGGCATCCGTCAGAACCCCGACAAAATTTGCATTACGTGTGCCTTCCAAACAAACACCTGCGAATAATATAAAGTTCACGTCTGCACACAGATCTTCTCAATGTATGAAAAAAGAAATGGGTCAGCCCCACTACCGTAGACCATACCAGGAAATCAACTCCACGGGAAAGCTTAAACCACTTTGATTGAGATTGGCTATAAAAAAAAGAATTTTGCTCTCCTGATCGTGTTGCGTCTCCTCTCCTTTTTAATATTGTATTCCATTAGGGAGGCGTCTGTCTGAGCCACTTCCGAATGTTATTTCATTGCTCTGGAGTTTTAAAACACGTTTCCGCCCCTTATGCCTAGGTAAACGTTCCTACATATAGGTAGTAGTCTTTATAAAGGAGAATATTTGTAGCTCAGGGTTGAAATGAGGGTGTCTTTGGTGCTCTCTGAACTTGGTGGCTTTCTTGCAGACGTTTCATGACCCAACTAGGGAACATCATCAGTGATAGAAGGGAGTGATTTTGTGGATAGAGAAGGAGAAGAGGAAGAGAAATGGGGATGAGGAGGAGAAGGAAGAGGAGAAAAAGGAGGAGAGGAGAGGAAAAGGAAAAGGAAAAGGAAAAGGAGGAGGAGGAGGAGGAAAAGGAGGAGAGGAGAGGAAAAGGAAAAGGAGGAGGAGGAGGAGGAGGAGGAGGAAGAGAGGAAGAGAAGGAGAGGAAGAGGACCGGAGGAAGAGGACTGTGGAGTCCTTGGTGCTCGCTGAGCTTGGTGGTTTTCTTGCAGACTTTTCATGACCCAACTAGGGAACATCATCAGTGCTAGAAGGCAATTGGGCTGGAGGAGGAGGAGGAGGACAAGGACCGTTGGGGTTCTTGATGCTGTCTCAGCACTGATGATGTTACCTAGCTGGTTAATGAAACATCTGCAAGGAAACAACCAAACTCAGAGAGCACCAAGAACCCCTCAGTTCTCGACTTACGACCACAATTGGAACCAGATTTTTTTTTCTTGCTAAGCAAGACACTTGTTAACCAAATTATCGCAGCTGCTAAGTTAATAACCTGGTTGTTCAGTGAATCTGGCTTCCCCGTTGACTTGGCTTGTCAGAAGGTCGCAAAAGTTGATCACATGACCCCGGGACACTGCAAACTATCATAAATATGAGTCCGTTGCCAAGCGTCCCAATTTTGATCGTGGGAACACAGGGATGCTGCAAAGTTCCTCCGTGTGAAAACATAAGTCATCTTTTTCAGCCCTGTTGCAACATCGAAAGGTCACTAAATGAAAGGTTGTAAGTCGAGGGCTACCTGTAGTGAATTGCCCACCACGAGAAGAGAGAGAGAGCCGAACCCCATCATGTCATCTGGGCTCTTACGCTACCTTCATTCTTCCTTGAAGGGCTGTTCACACACATTTTCAGCAGCCACGAAGGACCACTTAGGAGTTGTTGGCGTGAAGAGAGTGTAAACTGGAATGCAATTGCTACCCAATAGATTAACAGAGTTGGAAGGGACCTTGTAGGCCATCTAGTCCAACCCCCAGCCCAAGCAGGAGTCCCAACACCATTTCTGACAGATGGCAGTCCAGTCTCTTCTTGAAAGCTTCCAGGGATGAAGCTCCCACAACTTCTGAAGACAACTTCTATTCCATTGGTTCATTGTTCTCATCGTCAAGAAATTTCTCCTTATTTCCATGCTGGAATCTCTCCTTGATCAGTCTCCATCCATTGTTCCTTGTCTGGCCTTTGGGTGCCTTGGAAAATAGCTTGACCCCCTCCTCTCTGTGGCAGCCCCTCAAATATTGGAAGACTGCTATCATATCTCCCCTGGTCCTTCTCTTCACTAGACTAGCCACGCCCAGTCCCTGCAACCGTTCTTCATATGTTTTAGTCTCCAGGTCTTTGATCATTTTAGATAGATTCAGATTAACAGAGTTGGAAGAGACCTTGTAGGTCATCTAGTCCAACCTCCAGCCCAAGTAGGAGTCCCAACACCATTTCTGACAGATGGCAGTCCAGTCTCTTCTTGAAAGCTTCCAGGGATGAAGCTCCCACAACTTCCGAAGGCAACTTCTGTTCCATGGGTTGATGGTTCTCACTGTCAGAAAATATCTCCTTATTTCGAGGCTGAATGTCTCCTTGATCAGTTTCCATCCATTGTCCCTTGTCTGGTGTTCGGGTGCCTTGGAAAATAGCTTGACCCCCTTCCTCTCTGTGGCAGCCCCTCAAATATTGGAAGACTGCTATCATGTCTCCCCTGGTTCTTCCTTTCACTAGACCAGCCATGCCCAGTTCCTGCAACCATTTGCATTGTAACAAATTGCATTGGTGCATTGTATGGGTTCTCCAAAGGACCACTCCCACCGCAAAGTTTCACGAACTTCCAAAAGGAAACCGAATAAATCCCAACGCAGACGTTCACTCCAGACATAACTACGAGTCTTCGTACTTCGTAGCAACCAAACAGGTCGAGTTGTTTCCTTCTTCGGGTAAATCTCCAAGGAGGAGCAGCAGAAGAAAAGACAAAAAAACCAACAGACACACGGCTTTCTCGTGAACGGCATGTGTCGGCTGCCAAGGAAAAAAAGGGAAACGCGGCGGTGCCAAGCCATATTTCGCTTTACGGAGCATCTGTCAGCTCAAGCAGGCTGTTAAGTGCCTTGAGTAAAAAAAGGCAGGGATTAGTAGAGACGGTCAGAGGAGGAAAGAATTAAACCTCCCAAAGGACAGGAAAACAAAGGGATGGAAACTAAAGAAGACGTGGAGACTCCAGAAAGAGTGCAGAGAAGAGCAAGAAAGAGGATTAGGGGACTGGAGGCTAAAACATATGAAGAACGGTTGCAGGAACTGGGTGTGTCCAGTTTAATGAAAAGAAGGACATGGGGAGACATGATAGCAGGCTTCCAATATCTCAGGGGCTGCCCCAAAGAAGAGGGAGTCAAGCTATTCTCCAAAGCACCTGAAGGCAGGACAAGAAGCAATGGGTGGAAACTAATCAAGGAGAGAAGCAACTTAGAACTAAGGAGGAATTTCCTGATGGTGAGAACAATTCATCAGTGGAACCACTTGCCTCCAGAAGTTGTGAATGCTCCAACACTGGAAGTTTTTAAGCAGATGTTGGATAACCATTTGTCTGAAGTGGTGGAGGGTTTCCTGCCTAAGCACGGGGTTGGACTAGAAGACCTCCAAGGTCCCTTCCAACTCTGTTATTCTATTCTATTCTATTCTATTCTATTCTATTCTATTCTATTCTA
>WNWU01000025.1:2976908-2996561 GCA_012654045.1 Ptyas mucosa
TCACTTTTCTACCATCTGCCCATCCATCATCTATCTATCTATCTATCTATCTATCTATCTATCTATCTATCTATCATCTCTTCCTTCCCCACCAAGATCCATGTCTGACCGGTGATTTTGTTTTCTGTTTTTGGTCCCATCAGTCCACCTTCCAACCTCTCCATTCTCCTGCTCCCAACTTAGTTCCTTGGAGAAAACAGATCCTCACAGGATTTAGGAATTTACTGCCACCCAGCACAGAGATAGTCCCAAGCTTAGAGAGCTCAAAAAGCCAAGTGGATATATTGAAGGTGGTCACTCAACCTCACTTGATCACAAACATTGGGTTCTCCCAAAGACAGGGCCCTGCAGGTGTAACCCTTGGTGGACTTTATATGAGAGGTGAACATCTCTCCTCCTGTCCTAAGACATTATAACTTATGCAATATACCAAGATTTGTAAATCTCAGGCTTAGCATGATGTAGAAACCCAACTTCTGAACTGCATGCAAATCTCCACCCTCAAAATAATGTCGTAAGGAGGATGCTGGATTAGGTAAGAGCTCAAAGATGATATCTCTGGCTTTGTCTCAAAACGTAAACGCCAAATGACAGGATTCCAATTCCTATCAGTGTTAAAGATCTTGGCTGGTTACAGGACACGATTGTGGTTACAGCCTGAATTCACTCCACCAAGTTTGCAAACCACGGTTGATGACTCTGGCTGGTTCTTCTAGTTGGCCACAGAAGATGTCTGGTTCAGAAATATTTAAAAACAGCCTTCACTCTGAAGCAGTGGTGAAATGTAAAATTTGTTATTACCGGTTCTGTGGGCGTGGCTTGGTGGTGGTGGTGGTGGGGTAATGTGACTGGGTGGGCATGACCAACATTTTTTTTTAAACTTTTAAAAGCATTTTTTCTACAACCTCTTCGGCTGAAGAGGTTGTAAAAAAAAATGCTTTTAAAAGGCTCTGACGATCCCAGCTGAGCCGCACAATCATCAGAGGCTTTTTTTTTTTACTTTTAAAAGCATTTTTTCTTTTTTTTTTCCTTTTTCTTTTTTAATTTTTGATTTATATGCCTCCCTTCTCCGGAGACTCAGGGCAGCTTACAATGCGCTAAGCAATAGCCTTCCTACTTTTGTATATTTACACAAAGTCAGCTTATTGCCCCCACAAACTGGGTCCTCAATTTACCTACCTTAGAAAGGATGGAAGGCTGAGTCAACCTTGAGCCTGGTGGGATTCGAACCTGCAATAATTGCAGGCAGCTGGTGTTAATAACAGGGTGCTTTAGACCACTGTGCTACCAAGGCTCTTTTAAGAGGCTCTTTTCTTTTCTTTTAAGAAAAGAAAGAAGAAAAAAGCCTCTGATGATCACATGGCTTAGCTGAGCATGGCGGGAGGGCAGGGATTTTTGCTACCGGTTCTCCGAACCAACCACTGCCATTGCTACCGGATCGGGCGATCCAGTCCGAACCGGGAGCATTTCACCCCTGCTCTGAAGCTTGTGAGTGAGTGCAACCCAGACAGGACTTAACAAATCATCAACCGTTGGAGTAGACAATGTATCAGCAGTGAGTTTCCAATATTCTTACCACCGGTTCACTCCACGCATGTTCTTAGCTCACTCACACGCCTTCCACGCATGTGCCTGGCCTCGAAAACATGCGTAAATAGGACGTCCTAGAGCCGGGGCAGGTGTGCCGGCTCACTTGCGATCTCCACTACCGATTCGCCTGAACCGATACGAACCGGCTGAATACCACCTCTGCAATGTATGTAATCAAACCTGTGTGGTCTTCCTTAAGTTGACAAAAGACTTTGAAGGATTTGGGTCTATGGAAAGCTAACAAAGAACCAACACTGGATGGAACCAGCAGAGGAGCTGGTGTCTCGGCCTGACAAAAGCTGGGAAGTATGGAAATCGTTGCATAAACCGCGCACAGATACAGCGTGTTCCGACGCGGCCTTCGCAGATGCAAGGAACGGACTCCCCGCAAAGAAAAATCCCTCTTTATTTACACATTGGGAATTAACTGCATTCACCAACAGAAAGACCTGCATGAAGTTAACTGAAAGAATAGTCCTTATCGTCTCGTTATGATACATGCAAAGCTGTGAGCTCCCAGCCGAAAGGCTGCAAATTAAGTCAGTTCAAATAAACAAACCTCAGTTCTGGCAAGGCAGCCTTGGTCGCGCGAAACACAATGAGCAAAATCTCCAGAAATGCGAACGGTTGTCTGCTACGACCACCACTCCCCTTTCCTCCTATTTATTCCCCAGCCATTCAGCATCCACGTTCGTTTTGCTTCCCGAGTTGACTCCTTGTCCTCCGTTGTTCACCTCTCCTATCTGCTCTGCGCATACCACGGGCATCTGGAACGGGCCCCAGCTGCTCTTCCTCCTCACTCATCTCTGACCTCAAAGGCAGTTGCCTCTCCGGTGGCTGGGAAATGTTGGACGGCCCTGGCTCTATCTCTCCGCCCGAAATTGAGCATCCATCAGAGCCTTCCCCAGACTCCAGAATTGGTCCAAGTTCTTCCTCAACCTCCTCATCGTCTGAGTCTGCTGCCAGTTCTGCTGGCAGCTGGCGGGCCACAATACAACAAGATTGAGAGAGGCTCTGAACAAATGGGGCTATCCAGTTACTTCTGCTCTTTGCGATTGTGGTGACATGTAGACAACAATAAGGTAAAGGTTCCCCTCGCACATATGTGCTCGTCGTTCCCGGCTCTAGGGGGCGGTGCTCATCTCTGTTTCAAAGCCAAAGAGCCAGCGCTGTCTGAAGACGTCTCTGTGGTCATGTGGCCGGCATGACTCAATGCCAAAGGCGCACGGAACGTTGTTCCCTTCCCACCAAAGGAGGTCCCTATTTTCCTACTTGCATTTCTTACGTGCTTTCGAACTGCTAGGTTGGCAGAAGCTAGGACAAGTCACGGGAGCTCACCCCGTTACGCAGCACTAGGGATTCGAACCGCTGAACTGCCGACCTTCTGATCGACAAGCTCAGCATCTTAGCCATTGAGCCACCACATCCCTTGTAGACAACAATACATATATATTATACCTGCCCTTTGTGTTCCGATCAGTGTATGCTTGCGAACTTCACGGCAGCACAACAGAACACAATTAATGTTGCTAGTTTCTGGGCAAAATGCGTTTAATTTGTGCACATTTTCATCTTGTCTTTGATATTTTAAATTTTATGTCATAAGAGTACGCCTTGTTTTAATTGGGACACTTCTGACACAAATAAACAAACCTTCTGTATTTGGTTGACAGTGGTTCATTGCTTAATTTTCCAAAATTGGCAATCCTCGACTTATAACTGCACAGTTCAAAGCTATGACAAGCTTGGAAAAAGTGACGTATTACTTGTGCTCACACTTACGACCGTCGTACCATCCCCACAGTCATGTGATTGCAATTTGAGCACTTAGCAAATAGCTTGCATTTACGGCCCGTTGTAGCATCCTGCAGTCACATGATAGCAACCGGCGAGGGTTTTTTTGCTGATTTCTGGCAAAAAAAATTCGTCCATTGGGGTAGCTGGTTTCTTTGAACAACTTGTGTGATTCGTTTTAACAACCGTTGTAAATATTGTCATAAACTTGGGTCTGACTCGCTTACGACGGCAACAACCTACAGTGGAAGTTTCCGTCCCACTTGTGCAAGGATTCCTTGCAAAAAATTTATATCGTTAAGGAGATTTTATGGCTGTCAATATCCTTACCTTTCTTTCATGACTTCACTAGTTTCTTGTTTGGGAGCAGAAGTAGGATTCTTGATGGCTGCTTCACAAGAGAGTTGGGTACTGACCAATGCCTTATAGAACTGAATTTCAAAATTAGGAAACTTAGTATGTGAACGTGCAAATTAGCTGACTCCAAATCTCTCTAATTCATCAACATTTAAACAGAAATTATTATGGTAAGAAAAGCATATACAATCACAGCTGGGACAGTTATTCATAAAAAGAAAAGAATATCTGTAGCTCAGAGTTGAACTGTGGGACCCTTGGTAGTCTCTGAGCTTGGTCGTATTCTTTTCATTACCCCACTAGGTATCGTATTTTTCGGCGTACAAGATGCTCCGGACTATAAGACGCACCTACCTAAGCAAGAAAAAAAAAAACAAAACCTGCCTCTGCCTCTCAGCAATTTGCCTCCTTGCAGCAAACAGCCTGCTTTAGTTTCATTTTCAGCACAGCCTGATTAGCACAAGAAAAAAAAAAATCTCCCTCCCAGCAATTTGCCTCCTTGCAGCAAACAGCGGAGGCCCGCGAGGCAAGGGGCAATGGCAATCCCTGCAGCCTGAAACAGCTGACGGTTGGGAGGCCGATCCAACTGACAATCAGCTGCTTGTGCTAATCAGGCTGTGCTGAAGCTGAAACGGGCTGTTTGCTGTTTGCTGCGAGGTGGTAAATTGCTGGGAGGCGGAGGCCAGCGGGTGGGTGGGGCTACATTCGGTGTATAAGACGCACCCAAATTTTCACCCTCTTGGGGAGGGGGGAAGTGTGTCTTATACTCCAAAAAATACGGTAACTTCATCAGTGCTAGAAGAGAGTAGGGTTTGCACTCTATTTATTACCCCTTCTGGCACTGATGGCGTTACTTAGTTGGGTAAAATGAAACGTCTGTAAGAAAACCACCAAGCTTAGAGACCACCAAGGACACCTCAGTCATCTCTCTTGTTCCCTTTCCTAAAGATATTTGGCTTTGCTTCAAAAGTCCCAACATGTAAGTAGAAATTTTCCCAGGCTGTTGACATCGTCCTGTTTCCAAAATGGTGACTTTTGTTCAAGGAGACCAGCAACCTGGAATGAAGGAGAACTTTCCTGACAGTGAGAACAATTAATCAACGCAACGGCTTCCCTTCAGAAGTTGTGGGTACTCCAACCCTGGAAGCTTTTAAGAAGAGATTGGACAATGATTTGTCTGAAATGCTTCGGCAGGAGGTTGGACTATAACAGGGGTCACCAACCTTTTGGATTACAGGAACCACCAAATTCATAATTTTAAATCCCGCGGACCGTTAATATGATCTGCTTAATAACCGGCTGGGTGGAGGGGTAGCTAGGTGGTCATTTGACTGAGAGGGCGTGGCCAACTCAATGTCACTCATGTCGAGGGGTCCCTTGCCGGCCGCTACTCACCCCTCCCGTCCCAGCCCCTTCTCGCCTGCAGGAGGGGCCCCAGCAGTTGCTGGAGCTAAGCAGCCACCACGAGAAAGAGTTGGCAAAACAAGCTCAGTTCAGATTGAATCTGGCCGAGAAGGAGGCTCAGCAGAAGCCCCTCACTGAGGACTAGGAGCATAGGCTTTCCAAGCAGAGGGAAGACCTGCGGGAGTGCAAGGCCAGGGACCGGCGCCTGGAAGCTCAGCAGGCTGAGATGGTCAGCTAGTTCCAGGCCATCCCACTGGAATGAGGTCCTCTGGCTCTTCGCCACCAGCGGCCCTTCCCTCCAGCCTTCACCCAAAGTCCCACACCAGGAGGCCGAAGCAGACCCCATGTCGGAATTTCTGCCCCACACAAAAAGACCCCAAAGGGGGAGACTCTCTGCTGCAACACAAACGTTCATTGCACGTATCCGTCCCAGGGGCCGTAGTTTGAGGACCCCTGATTTAGTGTAATATAAAAAAATGCAAATCATTTTTCTGCGGACCACCAACATTTTCTCGTGGACCACCAATGGTCCACGGACCACCAGTTGGTGACCGCTGGACTACAAGACCTCCAAGGTCCCTCCCAACTCCTGTTATCCTAAGAATAGCAACTCAACCCTTGCTCTTCTAACAAGTAAAACTCCAAAAAGCTAGGCTCGGCTGAGAAAGATGTTGCTGCTACAGCAGATGACCAAAGACACAAAAAGACACAAAAAGACAAAACCCCATTGATGCTAATTAGATACTCATCAGGTGTGCTGCCCATGTAACCCCCTAATCTTATTTAATGTTCGTTTTCTAGGGTGTTCTTAAACTAGTCTCAGCACATGGACAAAGTTAAAAACAACAACATATAAGCAGGGGTGGGCTTCAAAAATTTTAGCAAGGGGTTCTCTGCCCGGTTGCTGGGTGGGCGTGACCATGGTGGGTGTGGCCTCCTGCACCACAGGGGGGGGCGTTTTTGCCCTCCCCGGGCTCCGGAGGCTTTCCTTGAGCCTCTGGGAGGGCGAAAACGGCCTCCCCAGGCTCCAAAGTCCCTCTGGAGACTGGAAACAGGGCCATTTCCGGCGTTTCCGAACTTCCGGTAGGCCCGTTTTTCGCCCTCCCCGAGCCTCCACACGCACCCTGCATATCTGCATCCAAAATGGCCGTATGGGGACTCCTGGGAGGGGCAGGGTGGGATGGGCGGGGCCAGCCAGGAGTGGGATTTGGGGGCTCTCCGAACTGCACAGAATCTTAGCTAGAGGTTCTCCCGAACCCCCAGCAGCCCAGCCCTGCATATAAGCCAGTTTGCAATCCTGTTCCCCCTCCTGCCCCCATTTCCCACCTGGGTTGTTTACCTTGACCATAGCGTGCCAGAGATTCGCAAGGGCAAATTCTCGTATAGCGAGCAGCCACTGAGTGATCTGAGGGTTTTTGCTCGGATACTGGATGTTGGAAAGCATTTCCCTGTATCCGGATGTGTTGGGCGAAGACATGAGGTTCAAGTAATCTAGAAAAATGTAGGGATGCTGATGGCTGGCTAGCCCCATTGGGTATTCGCTCAGGGCGACCAACAAGATAGAACTCAACTCGGAAGGCTGAAGGCCCTTAGAGTCCAATCCTTCTAGGAACGCAAGATGGACGTCGTCTTCGATCACCCCCAGTTCCAGTTCCAACAACTGTTGCTTCTGGTCGTGTTGGAGTTCAGACAACCAGAAGTGTGCAAATTGTACAAAGTTTTCCCTGGAGGAGCTCCACTTGCCCAGCTCGCTAAGGACACCTTGAGCCTTCTCTTGCCAACAAGTTACCGAGGTGCTATCGAAGTACCTAAAGATCTTCTCCAAGAGCTGGTTTTCTGGTAAGAAATGCAGGTTGAGGGACTCCTTGGAAGACACGACTCCGTTGGTCACCTGGCTCAGGTTGGGCAGGACTTTTTTACCAATATGGGGAAGAGGGACAGCGTTGAAGAGAGGGCAGTTCCTGATCTTTAGGGAGAAGAATTCCTTTTGCAAATGGTTGTTGCTGGCCTGGGAGTGAGCCATTAAGCTACGGATATTGGGAAGGTGGAGGATCTCTTGTGGCTGATCCAAGCCACTTTCCTGCAGCTGCTGTCCCAGCTCCTCTTCCTCGGCCATAGTCAGAACAGAGAGGTCTGTCACTCGGTCCTCGACGCTCTGCATGGTCGTGAAGCCCAGGATACGGTGAGCGGCCTTCCTTGGCAATGTAAGTCACAATTTAATGGATCTCAATATGAACCTGCGACAAAGCAAAAATAACGGGAAAATACAGGCAAGTCAACAAGAGTTGGACAAGAACAGAGGTGGTATTCAGCCGGTTCAGATAGGTTCGCCTGAACCGGTAGTGGAAATCGCGGGTGGGGCCGCCCCCCCGCCCCCCCCGCCCCAGCTCTATGCCATCCTATTTAGACACGTTTTTGAGGCCGGGCACACATGTGGAAGGCATGTGCAAGACCAAAGCGCATGCGTGGAAGGCCGGGCACATGCGCAGAAGGCAGGGATGCACACGAACCGGGCATACGCACATACGAAGTGAGTAAGCACATGCACAGCGAACCGGTAGTAACGTAATGTAAAACCCACTGCTGGACAAGAACCAACTGTTGGAAAGGGAAGCAGTATGCTCCCATATTTGGGAAGACCAGGTTGCCCTGATAGAAAAAAAACAATTTCTCCCCTGGTACAGCTGACAAAGTGAGGAGAACCGGTAGCTTAACAGGGTTCGGCAACCTTAAACACTCAAAGAGCCACAAAGGTCCTAACCGGAAGCCCTCATTCAATTCTGGAGCCGACCGGAAGTCCGGTTCCCCCATCATAGTCTCCTCCTAGCGCAGCGTCCTTTTTCCTCTGCCGACTGGAAGTCGGTTCCCCCACCATAGAGTCTCCTCCTAGCACGGCATCCGTTTCCCCCTGCTGACCAGAAGTCCGGTTCCCGCATCATAGAGTCTCCTCCTAGCACGGCGTCCTTTTTCCTCTGCTGACCGGAAGTCTGATTCCCCCCCCACCATAGAGTCTCCTCCTAGCACGGCATCCTTTTTTCTCTACCTGTCCTAACCGAAAGCGCTATCAATTGTGGAGCCGACCAGCAACAGGGAGCCACAGCCGAGGGATGAAAGAGCCACATGCGGCTCCAGAGCCACAGATTGCTGACCCCCTGGCTTAGAGGTTAATATGCAAGCAGCCCAAGTTCGAATCCCGGAAGGGTATGGCTAGCTGATGAGAGCTAAATAGCTTGAAATTGATCTATACTAATTCCCCTTTATTTCTTTGTCAGTAAATATAAATTTAACACAGAAATAGTTTGTCGTGAAAGCGACTGCCTGGGAAGGCTCCCAGATTGGGGCTGAAAGGCAAAAGTGGAAGCCGTATGGCTCCTTCCCATACTGCCCTGATAGAAAAAACACGCAACAGTTGGAAACTTTACAGAAGATCCAAACTCACAATAAGGAAGAAATTCCTGGCTTTAAGCAGTTGGCTTCCTGCAGTGGCAGGGGCTCCATCGCTGGAGATTTTTCAAGCAAAGATTGAAAGCAAAGATTATTTTTTAAAAAAATTTGATTTATATGCCATTTGTTTGCAATGTTTTGGAAATTCCTGCCCTTACAGAATCATAAGGTTGGGAGTTTGGAGATCATCTGTTTTTTCAAGATCCTTTCCGACCCTCAAATTTCTACGTTTCTCAATCTAACATAGATTGAATGTTATTGGAAGGGACTTTGGAGGTCTGAAAAACAGCCCTGAAAAAGACCCTGAAAAAGGCCCCAAAAACGGCCAAAAACAGGCATGCTTGCACCGGCCAGCTGGTCTTTGGATTTCCAGTGCCAGTGTGCACGCATGCACATGCGTTCTGGTTTGGGCACTCATTGCTGAAAAGTTCACCATCACTGCCCTATACTATTATGGAGGTTTCCATAAAAGCTTGGTGTGAAATGAGAATCTCTTTATTATATAACATGGAGGTTTGTGTGCCATTTCTATCAGGCAGAACCATAGCTGTTAGGAAATGGTTATTGTCTAACTAGTTGGTCAGGCAATATATAAACCAACAATGTATGTTTGTAGTCAGAAAGGTATTATATTGCTTTAAGACTGTATTGCATCATCCTGTATCCTGATTGGCTAAGCTCTGTAGCCAATGTACTTAAGGGAAGCCAGGATCATGGCTTGTGTGGACACTACACCACTTTACCTGCTTATTTGCTGTAACTCTCTACCTGATCTCTCTGCATGATCGCTGTTTGAGCATAGCTACATGTTGCTTTCTACTATTTATTGAATGTTTTGATATTGAACTTGTTCCTGTTTTGAAACTCAGGAAGAACTGTTTTATTGTGTAGGACTACAACTGGTAAGAAGACTTTGTACTTGAAATATCCCTCGATTGATCTTTTAACTCTCGTCTTATCTGTGTATGACTTGGATTGTTTTTGGACTTTGCTTTACTTTTCCTAAAAGTAAAAGACTACAACAACTCAGTGTGTTTGTATGTTGACTGTGATTGTTCACAACCACTCCCAGTCGCTTTTCATGCGTTTACTCAAAGGGTACTCTGCTCAATAACCTATAACATCGGTTATGAGCCAAGAATATCCTTAACAATAGCCTTAAGCGGCTCCTGTCTCATTTTGAAGTCCATAGAACAAGTGTTATGACACTTCAAAGACTTACATTGCTCGATCTTTAGTTTCTCGTTCCTTCGCTTTCCTTCTACAACTAGGTTACTGCCACTTAACCCTTTGGCCTTTGAAGTTCAGTCTTGTACATCACTTGCCCATCCTCCAGCAAATGAAATAGCAGAATATTTATTAGGCAACAATCCCTCATTCCGACCAGTCAGACGTCAGGAAGCATTCTATGATGTCATAATCTACGATGATTCCTGAGTGTCACTTCCTTCAAAAATAAAATGGAATGTTGCACCGCGTTTATTGTTAGTTTTCATCCATGGAGTTCCCACTAAGTCTAGATCCGTGATGGCGAACCGGTGGCACGCGTGCCAAAGGTGGCACGCAGAGCCCTCTCTGTGGGCATGTGCGCCATTTTCAGCTGGTTTTCGCGGGTGCCGGAGCACCAAAAAACACCCTGAAAATACCCCGAAAAACGCCCTGAAAACAGCCAAAAACGCCCCAAAAAACAGGCATGTGCACGCCAGCCAGCTGGTCTTCAGGTTTCTAGTCCTCTAGCGCATGCAAAGACCAGCTGGCTGGTGTGCATGCACGTGCCGGAAACCCGAAGACCAGCTGGCTGGCACGTGCATGCACGCAAGTTCCGGTTTGGTCACTCAGTGCCGAAAAGGTTCGCCATCACTGTTCTAGATGGTTACCCTGCACTTACCTCGCATCCAAAACCGGACACGTGGAGACTCCTGGGAGGGGCAGGGTGGGGTGGGTGGGGCCAGCCAGTCCTTGCAACTACCGGTTCTACGAACTAGATGTAAAATTAGCATCCGGTTCGCCTGAACTGGTCTGTTGTGGTCCACCAGCAGCCTGCAGAGCTGGCAGTGGAGTCAAACTGCAATGAGGCTGAGGAAGAACATGGGCCAATCCTGTAGGCTGGGGAAGGCCCAGATGAGGGCTCTGCGTCGGAGGCAGAGATGGGGCCAGGGCCATCTGGGAGTGATGTGCAGACTCCGGAGCCTCCAGAGTTGGACATCAGAGAGGCAGAGGAACAGGAGGAGCCTGTTCCTAATGCACACATGAGAAGAGCTGCCAGAAGGCAAGAGCAGCTAAAGCAAAGAGGACGACTCGGGAGTAGGGCCAAGAGATGATTGGCCCCTCCCATAAAACAGACCAGCAACGGCGTTTGGGCTTTGCCGGAAAACAACGTTGGTAGCTTCGTCGTCTTCTTCGTCTACATCTTGTATTTATTTTTGTATCTGTGACTTCTGAACTTTTGCCAAGAAAGGCCTTTGGCAGTTTGCCTAATTGGACCAAGGTTTGCGATAGGACTGAGGAATTTGTGTTGGGAGGAATTTGCTTTAATTTAGTTGAACGACGCTGGGAATGAAGTCATTCTCAGCTGTTCGAATAAAGTTTGTTTGCTTTTTCACGGACTGATTTTCCTACTACTTACTTGGGCCTGGTTCACAACACGATCCGAACCGGCTGAATCCCACCCCTGTTACTAACCATCGTGAGAAGAATGAAAGGGAATTTATACTACAAGGTAAACCTCGACTTACAACAGTTTGTTCAGTGACCATTGCAACAGCACTGAAAAAAGCGACTTAGAGCTGGCATTAAATATAATCAGGGGGCAAAAAAATTACACCCGTTTCAACAATGACACTGAAGCTGAGATAAATAAAAGTTAGGACTGCTAACGCATTGCTATCATATTGAAAAAAAAATAAGGTATCTTATATTAACCCATGTCTGGCATCCTTAATCATATGATCGTGAATGTGAATTGCTGCCTGGCAAAATCGAGCAATGTGTATGCAATAAATGGAGAGAAGAAATAAATAGTGAAGATTTAAGTTCTATGCACTGGTGTTGCAAGAAGCCATCTCCTGGAGTTACCAGGTGATTCAGCAACATAAGTCTAGACAGGTGCATTACCTTAACAAATCATTGACTTAGCCATAGGTAAATATTGCAAGCTCCAGTATCAGCATGATTGACTAGGGGGCATGCTATATCTTGCCCGTTGCTCATGATTCTCTGATGATTTAATCATGTTCCATGTTTAGTCACTGGGCGCGCACATCATGTATGCATCGGACTAATTGCTTTCTGTGACTTGGCCTTGTGTACATTGTGTGCGAACCTAACATTTTTTTAAAGTTTAGGAACCAGTATAGTGTATGAGCTCAGAAAACAAATTAACTCAGTTACTTGGCTGCCAGTGCGTGGTGTAAACACCAGTGGTGAAATCCAACTTTTTTTATTACCAGTTCTGTGAGCATGGCTTGGTGGGTGTGGCAGGGGAAGGATACTGAAAAATCTCCATTCCTACCCCACTCTGGGGCCAGCCAGAGGTAGCATTTGCCGGTTCTCCGAACTGCTCAAAATTTCTGCTACCGGTTCTCCAGAACCTGCTGAATTTCACCCCTGGTAAACACGAGTAGTGTAAACCCAGAAAATTTCAGGGTTCAGTAAACCATTATTCGATTGCAGGAGGTCAACGCAAACCAGTGGTGGGTTTCTACCAGTTCGGCCCAATTCCTGTGAACTGGTAGCGGCGGCGGCAGGCTCCGCCCACCCACCTGGACATCATCACGGACAGTCTGAGCATGCGCAGAAGCGTTGCGCGCACGGTCCCAGTTATGAACCAGTAGCGAAGGTAAGTGGAACCCACCCCTGCCACAAACCATCATCATGTTGACTTGGCTTCTGCTGCATGTGAGACACGAGCCCAGGAACTGTGGTTTGCTCATGACCGCCCAAGCCATGGGTTGAACAATGGGTGAACCCAAGTGGATTGCAAAAATTAAAAGCAGATAACGGGATGAGCCATGTTGGGCTCCTGGGTTGAGTCCTCCCTCCGACATTACCTGTAGCCTGACGTTGAATATCATGGAAGTGACCAGATACAGGTAGGAGAAGTTGATGTGGAATTGCCAGGCCAGTTCGAAGAAGACAAGGAGAGTCCGTGTCAATCCTTTACAGAAGATCCCATAGGAGCGTCCGGTCACCAACTGGGGGAGCCGGGCAACCAAAATAGATAGAAGCAGATTTGCCACCTTCATTGTTGACTCGCCAAGCCACGTCGTACAGGCTCCGCCTCCTACCTGCACAAAGATCTGGAGATCCACAGATCAAAGCAACGCAGCGAAAGAGATGACCCGGGATGCTATCTTGCTGTTGATGATGACGACGACGTGACATTCCTATGTCACAATGCACTGCTCCGCCTCGACCAATCCAATCTTTCTATTACAATATTCCCCTCCCATCCAGTTCATGGTTCAAAAGGCGAAGAAGGAAAACCTGGGGATGAGTTACACTGGCTACCAAGAAGTGGAAGTTGATGGACAATTGGCAGAACAAGATCATGTGATTTTAGAATTCACCATATTCCAGGCAGGAAGAACCAATGTTAATCAGATGAACATTCTGGATTTCTCTTCTTTCAAGAGAGTTGAAATCAACAGAAGGGAGAACATGACCATGTAATTTTAGAAGTCGCCATATTTCAATCAATCAATGAGAATAGAACTGGAAGGGACCTTCGAGATCTTCTAGTCCGACCCCCTGCTCAAACAGGATAGACAATTGGCTGTCCAGTCTCTTCTTAAAAACCACCAGTGATGAAGCATCTACAACTTCTGAAGGCAACCTCTGTTCCACTGGTCAATTGTCCTCACTGTTAGGAAGTTTCTCCCGGGTTGCTTCTCTCCTCGGTTAGAAAATGGAGAACTAATGTTAGCTAGATGAATGTTCTGGATTTCAAGAGAGTTGACCTCAACTAGCAACAGGGAAAAAGTAGAAGGACTCCATAGGTGGAGATCTTGAAGAGTTGATGAGGATTGGGAATTTCTGAAAAATGAGAGGATTAAGATCCGGAAACCATACCAAAGAGAAAGAAAGAGGGAAGACCAGTATGGTTGCATAAAGACCTTTGATTGGAATTATTGAGTCTGTCATCTGCACCTCTATTACTGTCTGGTTTGGCCCTGCAACCCAACAAGGCAGATACAGACTTCAGAGGATAATTAGAACTGCAGAAAAAAACAATGGCTACCAACCTGCCTTCCATTGAGGACCTGTATACTGCACGAGTCAAAAAGAGGGCTGTGAAAATATTTACTAGACCCTTCGCATCCTGGACATCAACTGTTTCAACTCCTACCCTCAAAAGGAGGCTATAGAGCACTGCACACCAGAACAACTAGACACAAGGACAATTTTTCCCCCAAACGCCATCACTCTGCTAAACAAATAATTCCCTCAACACTGTCAAACTATTTACTAAGTCTGCACTACTATTAATCTTCTCATCATTCCCACCACCCATCTCCTTCCACTTATGACTGTATGACTGCAATTTTGTTGCTTGTATCATTTGTACCCTACGGCTATCATTAAGTGTTGTACCTTATGATTCGTGATGAATGTATCTTTTATGTACACTGAGAGCATATGCACCAAGACAAATTCCTTGTGTGTCCAATCACACCTGGCCAATAAAAAATTCTATTCTATTCTATTCTATTCTATTCTATTCTATTCTATTCTATTCTATTCTATTCTATTCTACTCTACTCTACTCTACTCTACTCTACTCTACTCTATTCTATTCTATTCTATTCTATTCTATTCTGATATTCTAAGAAGCAAAAAGGATGGCCCTCAAAAATGGAAAGAGGGACATGTAACAAAAGCAGATTATCAGAAAATGGCCTGGATCTCGAAGAAGGAGATCAGGAAGACCAACACTTGGAATGAGTTGAACCTTGCAAGAAATATGAAGAATCGCCCAAAAGGCTTGTGCAGAAGGAAAAGGAAATATGGAAAACAGTTGGACAACGGGTTGAGAAGTTGGCAAGGAGGAGACAGGGAACAAAGCTGAAAGGCTTAATTCCCTTTTTGCGTCTGTCTTTTGGTCAACTTTGTTAGAACTTGCACCAAGGAGAGAAGAAGACAGAAGAGAAATGTATGTCAACGTAGGCAGGGAAGTGATGAAAGAAAACCAAGTGTCTTTGAATGAAGGGAGGTGGATCCGATCTCAAGAGGCGAAAGGATCTGGCAGATGTGATCTCACAATCTCTGACTGTAATCTTTGGGAATTCCTGGTTGGAAATGAGAACCTCCAGAAAGTTTGAGAAGAATTAATATATTTCCAGTTTTTCTTTTCTTTTTTTTTTAAAAAAAAAGTAGAACGGGGGTCCCTACAGAGACCTCAATCCTTGGGAAAGTTCTAGAAAAAGTGATCAAGCAGAAAGTTTACAAGTAATAGTGGGATTCAGCCGGTTCACGCAAACCGGTAGTTAAAGTGCTGGCTGGCCGCTCCCCTCCCCGGAGTCCCCATGCACCCCATTTTGGCTCCCAGATAAGTGCAGGGAGGCCTCCGAGGCCCAAAACGGGGGGCAGGGGGGCGGTGCGTTCCCCCCCCCCCCCGTGGCCCATTTGTGCTGCCAGTGGGGTGGAGGTCGAGTGCTGCCTGTCACACCCCCTGGCCACGCCCGCCATGGCCACGCCCACCCACCCAGTCATTAGGGCAGAAAACTGGTGGTTAAATTATTTGAATTCCACCGTTGTTTACAAGCCCAAAGAAAGGAACAATGGGAATCACCCAAACCCGGAATGAATTTAATTAGATTAAATGATACTAGCAGGGGGGAAAAAAATAGAAGCACAGGTCTGTTAAATATTTACAAAAACGTTTAACGTAAACCCGTAAACCTCAGCGTCAATGATAACATCGATTTTTCTTGTCTTTAAAATGTAAACATAGAGCTTTCAAGAGGTGAGGTGAAAATCGAAAATTATTCTCTCCCCTTTCGCGTTCTGTGATGTGCGTCGGTTTTTTCCAGAATTACATCAGTGGGATTACTCCAGCGGCCACACCCATATACATTAATCATGCCTTTTGTTACCATGCTAAAAAATCCCCTATGCAACAGCTCCAGCTGTATTTTAAAACGGATTTCCTTTTTTTCTAAGAGAGAACTAGCTGTGCTTCCTTCAGAGAGGGTTGAATTGAGGAAATAACGTTGCCAGACTTACAATATGGACCAGCTTTATGGGAAAAGAAGTGTTTTTCCCCCTCATAATAAAGGATGATTGAGACATTCAGTTTCGTTTACATAAGTTTGGGTGGTTTTTTTTGTTATCGTTTGACCATCTGATGTAAAACAATGAAAACGTGATTTAAGTTACGGGAACGATTTCGCCTCGGAATCCAAGGATACGGAAAGATAAATATAAGTGCATAAACTGTTTTTCCAGTTTCATATTCAACTATAACTTGGCTGGTTTATTAGTTATTTATTAATCAGATTTGTAGAGATGCTCATCTCATCAAAAGCGACTCTGGGAAGTGTATGGCAAGCACATATGAAAATCACACTGAAAGATCAAGATGATAGAAACAGATATACATACATGTTTCTCCTAGCAAGCTCTGAGTTCTTAACAGATAATTTACGGATTAACAGAGTTGGAGGGACCTTGCAGATCATCTAGTCCAACCCCACCCCCCATCCAAGCAGGAGACCCTACACCATTTCTGACAGATGGCAGTCCAGTCTCTTCTTGAAGGCTTCCAATGATGAAGCTCCCACAACTTGTGAAGGCAACTTCTGTTCCATCAGTCTATTGTTCTCACTGTCAGAAAATTCCTTACTTCCAGGTTGAATCGCTCCTTGTTCAGTTTCCATCCATGATTCTTTGTCTGGCCTTCGAGTGCCTTGGAGAATAGCTTGATCCCCTCCTCTCTGTGGCAGCCCCTCAAATATTGGAAGACTGGTATCATGTCTCCCCTGGTCCTTCTCTTCACTAGAGTAGCCATGCCCAGTTCCTGCAACCGTTCTTCATATGCTTTAGTCTCCAGTCCCCTATTCATTGAATAGAATAGAAGAATAAAACTTTATTATGGTCATTGACCAGCAATAGACATACAATAAATTGTATGTATAAATTGTAAGGAGCCTGGTTTAGCTCAGCAGACTAAAAGCATAGTGATCAACACCAGCTGTCTGCAATTACTGTAAGTTCAAATGTCACCAGGCTCAAGGTTGACTCAGCCTTCCATCCTTTCTAAGTTAGGTTAAATGAGGACCCAGTTTGTGGGGGCAATAAGCTGACTTTGTATAAATATACAAAAGTATGAAGGCTATTGCTTAACGCATTGTAAGCTGCCCTGAGTTTAAAAAAAAAGAAAAAAAAGAAGAAGAGAAGGAGGAGGAGGAGGAGAAGAAGAAAACTATGATGTCCTTGGTGCTGAGTTTAGTGACATTCCTGCAGACATTTTATTACCATACTAGTTAACATCATCAGTGCTAGAAGGAAGTAGGGTTTTGCAGAGAGGAGGAGAATTATGGGGTCCTTGGTGCTGAGCCTGGTGGTTTTTCTTGCAGACGTTTCAATACCAAACTTGGAAGCAGCATCATGTTATCAACTTAACATGAAGGTTCATAAACTATGCGTCCTCTTAGCGTGCCTTAACTCAAAACCTGGGTTCATCAACCCCAATTCCAGAAATTCATTTTCCGCAATGTAGGAAGTTAGCACCCACCCCTTTCCTAGAAGAATGAAATATTTTGGGAAATATTAAAAAGGCAGAATATGATGTTTCCCTGGATGAGAAATGGAGAAGCATGTTTTACAGACAAAGCAGCTCCCACCTTCCTGCCCCCCACCCTTTTGTTAATGGGCCAGAGGCAGAAGCTCAATCTTTGTCAATGGACCTCATCTGCAAGACAATGGGACCCATCTAGGACAGAAACTCACCACATGGCACCTGGGAAGATTACATCAGCCAGCAGGGCTAGCTAAAAACCCCACCCCCTGGAAGTCTGACAACCAATCAGGATACTCTTTCTGAGCCCCAGGAAGTTCAAAGCCAGAGAGGGCATAAAACCCGGAGACTCGCTGTATCTGCCCCCTTTTTTTCTGTTCAGGAACTCAAGCCATGTGATCCTGTCCGCCATTAAACCATCTTTCCAAGAGTCTCCATGTTTCCAGTGTCTTTTTCCCCACTTGGAGCTGAACCCAGAAGGATACTTCTTCCTACAGTAGCATAGGAAAAAGTAACCATTGCAATGGCTGTTCCTAATGCAGCGGGTTGGACTAGATGACCTCCAAGGTCCCTTCCAACTCTACTGTTACTGAACTCCTCCTCCCGCTGGGGTGAAGAGAGGGGACAACAAGTAAATAAAGATCAAACAAAAGGTTGAGCGGGATAAGCAACCGGCTTTTCTTTTCTCCTGCTTTTTCCCCTACTTTTCATAAACTCTGGCACCAAAAGACCGCCAACGTGGCGCCCCCGTGCGACACCCGACCCAAAAGAACCCGAAGCCGCCCATTAGCGGGAAAAAAAGGAAAAGGCGTCGCCGCAGCGCGAAGATCGACGGATTGAACCGAAGAGCCGAAATGCGGCGAGGAGAAGCGTTCTAACCCGAGTCTTCCCGAACCTCTTCGTTTCTTCACTCGCCAGGGCGCCGGGCGTGGCCGAGGAAAGCGTCGGAAGCTCCCGAAGCGCCTCGACTCCGCCCCTCCCCTCTCTCTTCCCCAATCGGAAGGCGTTCCGGAAGAAGGCGGGCCCGAGAGGAGGAGGAGGAGGGGGGAAGAGGAGGAGGAGGGAGGGCGCTCGCGCGCTCGCTCGCTCGCTCGCTGGCGGCCGGAAGTGAGCGGAGCGGCCGCTTCCTGTTTCCTCCGCGCTCGCCTCAGTCGCCCGCCCCGCGCTTTGGGTGGTGGCCGTTGCCTCCTCAGCTCCCGTCGCCGCCGCCGCCGCTTCTCCTCAGCCGGGCCTTCCTTGCGGTTCCTTTTTCCAGGGGAAAGCAGCGTTAAACCCCGAAGGCCGAGAGACAGCCGAGGCCGCTGAGGGGGCCTTTTTCCTTTCTCTCCTCGCGCCCACGCTCCGAGCAGCCGCCCCGATGCAGGCCATCAAGTGTGTGGTGGTGGGCGACGGGTGAGTGCTGCTGAAGCCCCCTCCCCCCCTTCGTTCGCCATCCCCCCCCCTCACGGAGCTGAGGGGAAAGCTTTGGCTGCGCCTTATGGGAGTTGGAGTCCAGCCTGGCAGGGGTGGGGGGGGGGGGGGTGGGGGGTGGGGGGGAACCCAACCCCGGGGGGAGGTGGGGGGGGCCGGGGGGGGGCGGGGCGGTCTCTCGGCCTTCGGGGGGGTGTTTCTCCTCTCTCAAGAGACGTGAAGATGGAATGTTATCCTCTTTCCCATGCAAAATATGGGCTTTAAAGGGGGCGGTGGGTGGGTGGGTGTTTAAATGGGCTGGGGAGCCGCCATGGAGGGCAGAAATCTTGAATCTTCCCGGGAGGGAGGGGTGGGTGGGTGGGTATGGTTTGGTGCAGGGTAGTCTTAAAGTCGATTTTAGGTCTCCAAATGATGGGAGTGTATGGGGATTCTTCCATCGTCCAAGTCATGGTTGTCCCAAAAGTGTTTTTTTTTCTTTTCTTTTCTCTTCCCCTTCCCTTCTCTTTCCTTTCCTTTTTTCTCTTCTCTTCTTTCCTCTCCTTTCCTTTCCTTTGCTTTCCCTCCCCTTTCCTTTCTTCTCTTCTCTTCTCTTTTTTTCTTTCCTTTGCTTTCCCTCCCCTTTCCTTTTCTCTCTTCTTTTTTCTTTCCTTTGCTTTCCCTCCCCTCCCCTTTCCTTTCCTTTTTTCTCTTCTTTCCTTTCCTCTCCTTTCCTTTCCCTCCCCTTTCCTTTTTTCTCTTCTCTTTTTTTCTTTCCTTTGCTTTCCCTCCCCTTTCCTTTCCTTTTTTCTCTTGTCTTCTCTCCTCTCCTTCCCTTCCCTCCTTTTTCCTTTTTTCTCTTCTCTTCTTTCCTTTCCTCTCCTTCCCTTCCCCCCTTTCCTTTTTTCTCTTCTTTCCTCTCCTCCCCCTTCCTTTCCTTT
>WNWU01000025.1:2996687-3012305 GCA_012654045.1 Ptyas mucosa
CCTCCTCTTTCCTTTCCTTTTTTCTCTTCTTTTCTTTCCTCCTCGTCCGTCCCCTTCCCCCCCTTTCCTTTCCTTTTTTCTCCCCTCCCCTCTCCTTCTCTTCTCTTCTCTTCTCTTCTCTTCTCTTCTCTTCTTCTTCTCTTCCAAAAGGTAACTGGACTTTCTTGGTTTCTTTTTTTTTAAAATTCTTTTGAAATAAAGAAATCTTCATCCAAGAAGCTTCTTGTTCTGCTGAACTGAACTGAAGAAGCTTCTTGGGTGAGAAGGGATATGTTTTCAGAGAGGGGGGAAAAAAATCAAGAAAGACCAATTAGCTTTTTTGGGGGGGGAAGCAATTTTGGGAGGAGGGAGAAAGAAGGTAAAGAAAATTGCCAGATGGGCAGAGGAACGTATGGACATATTTGCCAGGAAGATTTGGAAATGGGTTTAAAAGGGATGTCTTTATTGAAGGGGTGTGTCCCGTGATTCTCAACAACTCTGGATAATTTTATTTCACTGGCTGTGCTTTGATCTTCTCCATCCCCAATTTTTGTGGGGTTTCCATTAGCTTGTGAAGGGCATCCTTTTGCTTGCGTTTCCATTCCTTTCTCTCTTTTTCTTTTTAATTAAACCTTTAGCTACAAGAAACGCCAGAAATGTAGAACTTTTTATGTCTCTTTAATTGTCTGCTCTTTTTCTTTCTTTCTTTTTTTTGGCAGCCTTCTCCAATGGGGTGTTCTTTGTTCGGGTTGGATTACAATTTTTGGCATTTAATTTACAATAATGAGATACAATAAAATTGCGCTGGGTGGGGCCGGTGGGGGATTGCCGGCCAGCCCAGCTCACAGCGCCAAGTTCGGAAGGCTGCTTGGGAGAGTTAGGATAAGTTTGACTGCTTTAGGTCTCCCTCCTCCAAATCCTGTCTCATTACTACCCGATTAATTGAAGCTTGTTCCGTCATCTATGCAAGATTGCAGCCCAGATATCCCTGCAATTTATTCCTGGGAGCTGGGACTTCTCTCTGAGTTACTAAATAGCCAGGGGCAAGTCTACCTAGATTTTACATAAAGCTTTGTTAAACTAGGTAGACTTGTCTGCCGGATAAGTGTGTTTCAGTGGAGCTGATTCCCAAGTGCAATAAGCATGCATTGTGTTCAGGTTTGGCTACATTTGAAGCATTACAAGTAGTCCTCGACTTGCAACAGCTCGCTTAGTGACCGTTCAAAGTTACAACGGCACTGAAAAAAAGTGAGTTACGACCCTTTTCACCCTGATGACTGTTGCAGCATCCCCATGATCATGTGATTTACATTCGGATGTTTGACAACAAACTCACATTTATGACTGTTGTCATGTCCCAGAATCACGTGATCCCTTTTTGTGACCACCTGACAAGCAAAGTCAATTGGGGGAAACCAGATTCACTTAATCACCGTGTTACTAGTTTAAGGAACTGCAGTGATTCACTTAACAAGAAAGGTCGTAAAATGGGGCAAAACTTAACAATTATCTCAGTTGGCAACAAAAAAAAATGGGCTCAATTGTGGTCATAAGTCAAGGATTGCCTGTTATTCTCTTCCTTCCCCTGATCCTGATTTATGATTTCCTTAGGCATCATATGAGTACATTTCAATTGTCCTGATCAAGCCGATTTTAATAAGTGAAGCCTAAGGCACTCCTTGAATTGTAAGTTAAGGGTTAAACCTTTGTCTTTTGGTGTGGGGCAGTTTCTCAATAGATTCCTGGCTTTCTTTCTTTGTTCTCTAAGATGGGAATGAGTTAAGATGGGAAAACAGAGACATGTTCTACAGTTGTTTCTTTAAAAATAGCTCTTTTTTTTCCTATTGCAATCCCAGAGTTTACATGGACACAGTGTAAATGCCCTTAGATATAAGGATAGTTGGCTTTTGTAAAGAAGGGTAGATTTTTTCCCCCCTGAAAAGTTATCAAGGCAGCTGATGCTTTGGAATGCTTAAACAGTGGAGTTGTGTAGATTTCGTTGAAGTGTGTCTTGGGCAGAATCCCTAATCCTTGGGGTGAAGTCCCAACATTGTGTGCTATTGTGTGCTGTGTTTTTCCTTTTTTTCCCCTTCCTTTCTTTGGTAGTACCCCAAGAATACGAAACTTTGCTTTGTTTTGTGGTTAACAAAAGAAATATTTCTTTCTTTTTTTTTTCAAAGTCTGGAGTTATTTTAAGACTATTTTTAGCTATCTTTCAAAAGAAGCCAGACCTTTTGAACAACTGGCCCGTGCCCAAAATATTTTTGGAGAAGTTTTGCTTCCTGCATGGAGCCTTTTGAGATGAATCAGTTTGAAAATGGGAAGAAATGAACCGTAGTAAGATGAACACTCCTTTTTATTAACGGGGATCATGGTGAGATTAGCTGTGGATGTTCTATTTTACAGAGGTAGTTATGCACAACCTAAATATTAACATAGTGAGTCAAGCCTTTATTTATTTTGAACTCTGAAATTTCCCTGAAACCTTTTCCACAATCTGCCTACATTTGAGTAGCCACTTACCTTTGAGAATGAGGAAATGGTGCCATTCAGTCATTGAAAATGTGGCTTAGTTTTTAATTTCTTCATTTCAGAATTTTGAATTTTGGAAAGCAGAAGTTTGTTTGTTTGTTTGTTTAATTTTCCAGAGGGATCCAGATGACTTTCAAAAATCCTCCAGATGGCTGGGCATCCACACCCCTAAAATGAAATAATGATGCCTAAAATTTAAGCTTTTTTTTAAAAAAATAGCTCTGGATAGCATCATAACTATGATTCTAGTTCTCAATTATTTAAAATATTTTTCTAGCCCTGCCTTTATTGACTCTTGATTTGGCTTGAGAGTGGAGAAGGGTTTACCAGATATTTTCTTTGTTAAATTTGCTGCAGTTGATCATGGGAGAAAGCGGTGCACAAAATTTAGTTCTTTGGACTGTGCGGCTTTTGTTTCCCAGGGGAAATGCATCACTAAACAATTATTGTGCATTTTTACTTTATTGTTTATGCGTTATTTTATGCCATAATATCTTTGCTGATTCTCTATAGTGTGTAACTTGAAGAGTTTGGGACCGTTTGAACAATCTTGCTTTATGACTGAAACTGGGATAAAATAAAAACTTCCTTATCAGCCTTAAACCTTGCAATTCACAGATTTTTATGACCAATAAGCAGGTTTTGCAATAGCGGGAGTCATTGTTTCTAATGCCATCTGTTTCTGGTTGTTAGCATTTTTGGTTTTGCTCATTTGCCTATTAAGTATACCGATCAACAGCACACCCAGTAAACCGAATTCAATTTAAAAGTAGTTGGGGTTTGATAATGTGGAATATAAATTACCCCCCCCCAAATTCTAGTATTCTTTAAGGAGGATTAGCTCAGCATGCAGATCAATGGTGGGATTTTAGGAATCTAAAAACACTCTTAACGTAATGCTTCCCAACAATCATGGCAAAATCACGGTTCAGCTTCAGCTCCCAGAATTCTCAGCAACGGCTCTGCAGACTGTGGAATTCTGGGGTTTGAAGTCCATATGCTTGGACATTGCCAAGGTTGGGAAACACTGCCTTGTGGATTCTCTGCCTTCCACCATTGCAAAGGACAGCTGTGGACTCTGTTCTGAGAAATTAAAAAAGACGAACTAGATGTTGCTTGGGTAATTCCTGACTCTTCTCTAAAGCTTTGTGTAAAGTATTGCCAAAATCAGGAATCGAGGCTCTGGGCCTCCATGATGTTCTTCTTCTTGGCATCATGACCTAATAGGTGAAACAGGAAAAATGATAATGGAAAGAACACCCAACTATTTACTTAGAAACGCCCTTTTGCTTCCTTTCCCTGCACCGATTGGAACCAGATGTGCCAGGAGCAGCTTTTATGACACCCTCTTCATGTTTGTCTCCCGGCCCCTCACAACAGCGGAGACCTCCTCTCTTCCCCCAGATTGCTCCAAGACAACGACTTTAAAAAGTTTCCCACAACTTTTGGGCCGATGAGCAGGGGTAATTTAAAGCTGATTTATACAGCATCCACTCCCTGCTACGATTCTTGTCTTTACTGAGAAGCTGACATGCTCTCCTGCTCCAGGAAATGAGGTTTGATATATGAGCGGCCTTTCCTGTTCTCTCTCTTCCTCCCCCACCTCAGAAATAAAACCCTGGGTGCAAACACAAAAGAAGGGAATTTTCTTAGCTGTCCTGCAAGGGGAAAATCAGAAAATCACACTGGCCAGCCGTGTATCATTAACTCTGCTTTGCAGATTAGCTACTGGGGTTTAATAATGCCCTCACTGTGACTACAAGGTTGGGAGGAACGAAGTGAATGCAGTTAGTCCTCGGCTTACGACCACAGTTGAGCCCAGAATTTCTCTCGTCAAGTTGAGACACTCGTTGAGTGAGTTTTGCCCCATTTTCCGACCATCCTTGCCTCCACCTGTTAAGTGAATCACTGCAGTTGATGAGTTACGTACCCGGTTGCTAAGCGAATCTGGCTTCCCCATTGACTTTGCTCGTCAGAAGGCGGCAAAAGGGGATGGTGTGACACCCCCACCCCACCCCCGGGACGCTGCCACCGTCATAACTATGAGCCAGTTGCCAAGCATCTGGATTTTGATCACGTGACCCTGGTTCTAAGTCCCCTTTTTTTTCAGTGCCGTTGTAACTTTGAACGGTCACTAAACGAACTGTTGTAAATCGGGGACTACCCATAGCTCTCCATTGCTTGTTCAGTCCCGAGGTTTTGTTTTTTCTTTCCTTTTTGGAGCCATCTGCTTGTCGCCTGTGCAAATGTGCGAGCTGCAGTCAGCTTTTTATTGTGGTTCACGTACCGCTGATGCGGTATCCCAGCGCACAGCTTTTGACAATGTGGAACCCAGAACATTCGCTCCCAGATTAGCACTATCCGTTTGTGCTGATTGCAGCTCCCGTTAACTTCCAGCTAGCCTAACCATTGGCTGAAAAGGCTGTGGATGATGAGAATTCAGGTCCCGTGCATATCGACGGGAATTAGGTTAGGCGCAATTGGCCTAGAATGTGAATTGTTGAAGTAAGCAACGGTCTGAAAGGGCGCGATGCGATTTTCTGGCCCCAGGAAAATAGATCGATAAATAGGGGCTGTGGAAATTCCAGAATCAGCCTGTTTTTTTTCCCCCCAAGCTCCAGATCAGGGCAAAAAAAAACCAAACCTCTGCAGGATTAAACAAGCTAGAATTCTGTATTCTTGCATTTTTCTGGCTTGTGTGCAGCTCTTCTGGGCTTTGACTAGTTAACGCATCCAGCATCGTTTTTTCTCTGAAATAAACTTGGCTTCCCTAAGAAGCCGCCTGTTTACTTGAACCGAAGGATGATGACAGAATCTCTAGGTAAATCAAACTTTTCATCTTGGAGCCAGAGTACAGTGCTGACTCATCAGGCTGAAAGCCTGCAAGCTTACAAGACGGGATATTTCAAATGAGAACAAATGCTTTTGTTCTTGTGGGTATTTCTTTCTCTTCCTGGACCTGTGCTGCACGACCACTGAGAAGGCTTCAAAAACCCGGTTATACTTGTAGGAAATCTGGAGACCGATTTGCTACTCAAAAAAATGTTAAGAGGTTGAAGGAGAAAAGAATCCACATTTATTTACTGACGACATTGCTGATTTGGTATTGTGAGTAAAAGTGTAATAATCTCAGAGCAAGAGGTAGCATCTTAAAACCAAGGCAAGAAGAACAGGTCCTCCAGCTAAAAGCTACAGAAGGAAATCCACATTCATTGGACACTGGTGAAACTTGCAATATATCTTTTATGTACACTGAGAGCGTATGCACCAAGACAAATTCCTTGTGTCCAATCAGACTTGGCCAATAAAAAAATCTAATTTTAATTCTATATAGCCCAGTACACTTTATGGGGTCCTTGGTGCTCTCTGAGGTTGTTTTCTTGCAGACGTTCCCCAATGACGGTAGGTAGCATCATCAATGTTAGGAGGATAAAAAAAACAACAATCCCGATTCCCCTCTAGCACTGATGATGTTACCTAGTTGGGTAATGAAACGTCTGCAAGAAAACAACCTCAGAGAGCACCAAGGACAGTTTTCAACCCCGAGTTACAAATAATCCCTTCTTCAACTAAATATCAGAAGGAGATATATGTACCTTTTATTGTTCTTAAGACACCCCCTCCCACCTATCCTCCCCCCCCCAAATCAAAAACTTTTAAAAGTTCCAGCAATTTTTGTTTTTTTTGATTTTGAAGTAAACCTCCTGGCTGCCTTGTAGTCATGCCAAAATAAATAAAAAATTTCCCCCCACAGCAAAAAAAAAAAAAAGGGGGGGGGGAGAAGTGACATTATCTGTATGTGGAAATGGATTTTGTTTTTCCAGGACAGCTGAAAAATCCAATTTTTATTAGGAGAGGAAAGCAATGGATGCAATTACAGAAAAGAACCCATTATAGTGCAATCAGTTCCTGTATCAGAGATCTCGTGTTTGAATTCCTAGGCGAGCTTTTCTCTCATTTTAGCTGAGGAAAAAAAAATAATTAAAAAAAAAAGGAAACTTCTGTCAATCCATTACTTTAAAACAATGATGTAATTCGAAAGTCCACGCCGAGTGGTACAATTAGGGCTCTGGTGCGTTCACAGTGCATTCAAGAGGACTTTGGCCTGGCCTCTTGTAGGATTCGTTGACGAAAATAGCCCAAGTGTTCTCTTTCCATTGTTTCTGCTTTCGCTACCCCGAGAAGTGAACCAATTCATGAGACCCTACTTGAATTCAGTCCTCTCTGGCTTGAAAAGTGAAAAGCTCCAGAAACCTCCATTCTCCTCAAACTGTTGTGTGCTTGTGGGTGTTTTTCTTAAGTCTCTGCTGATACGCTTCTCCCTGTGGTGAGGCTCTTTTCTCCCTGCCACACGAAATGCCATTTGTTCCATTAATTCACAGCTTTAAATGCACAGCAACGGCACAGCTAAGTCAACTCGAGCCCACACGTGCCTCGCAGGAAGTAACTATTCTTTCAAAACGAGACATTCTGCTTTAAAAACTGACTTGCACGGGTTTTGCAAACCCCAGAAATCACAGTCCACCAGTTAGGTTAAGAAAATAAAAATGGTCTAATAACCCAAAGCTGGGATGACAAATTCTGTCTTCAGAACTTTGAATGAACATTGCAGAAAGATTTAAGAGCTCCACCCAGTATCCAGTTCTCTATAATGGCCATCTGTGTGTTTCCTGAAAATTCACAAAATCGAGTGTCAGTTTGTGACATGTTTGTGGAAAGCAAGCATGTCCAGTCTGCAAATTAGCAATCTGTAAGGAAGGTATATCTGAAGTATGAGTTCAGCCAAGTATGAATTTTAAAGACTTTGAATCCTTTATCTAACTTGTCAGAAATAAATCATAAATATATAGCAGTTAAAGGATTAGATTTATCTTGTTTCAATTCAAGTACTAATAAACAGCTAATTTTCTCTGCTGAATGGCTTCCTGGTTATCTCCATCACATGAATAATTTCTTATGGTGATTTTTCCCCCTTCTCTTTCACAGTGCTGTAGGTAAAACATGCCTACTCATCAGTTACACAACCAATGCATTTCCTGGAGAATATATACCAACCGTGTGAGTACTTAATTTTTCTTGTGATGATTTTTTAAGTGTTAAGAAGATCATAAAGAGACTTGATTGGGTTGCTTTATAATAGAGGAGCTGTGTTTTTAAGTAGTATTTTTGTCACAGATTTTTTCGGGGTTACAGAATAAGTATCTTTGCAATTGCTCTCCATCTCTGGAAAATTAGCACTTATTTTATTTATTCAGTTCGCTCCCCACCTAACTCCCCATGACTCTGAGTAGTTCGCAAAAAAAATATAAATTAAAAAATAATAATTAAAAAAAATAGCATGTCAGAAGTTTGCAATGCCTGAGGATTCTTGAGCAGCATCTGTTGACTGAAATCCAACATTGTTATCATTTGTTTTAACATAACTCATTTGGGAGAGGTTTCCTGTGCCGTGAGCCCAGTGTGCTGAAATACTTGCACTATTTTAAGACATTGAAATAATTCTGCATTCATTTAAATTAACATTGCAGGTTACTATAATAAAGTACTTTTAAAAAAAAAAACCTCAGAAATAGCACAATGTTGAATTACAGAAGCACATTGCCAGTTTTTGGAGAGATTAAAAAAAAAACTTGTGGGGAGAAGGGAACAAGACTTCAGCGTCTGAAAGACACAAGATTTCACGGACCAGAGTCGACTTTGAAAATATAAAATTGCTAATCTTTTAAGATGGCACGGTTTCTTTTCGTTTTATCATTTAAAGGAGAAACCATGTTCCTTACTTGGGGTTAAACCTCTTACAGAGGTGTTGTTTTAAACTGCATATACAGCCCAAAGCCTGGGCTGGCTTTGAAGATAATGCGCTGGGGTTTTTTTTTTGTTAAGGTTTAGAAGAGTATTTTAAAAACAAACAAAACTGAAAAGAAGAAAAGGATGGGTAGGGAAAAAAGCTATAGGAAACAAAAACCCCTCCAATTTTCTTCAGCACAGAGAAAAACCTAAAGCACAGTCGTCCTTTGAAGTAGACTAAACCAAAATAAACAGTACTTCTATCATCTTAAATGAGCCTTATCGAAACCAGAAATATTTCTGCCAGGAATTTTACCTGAAATTTATAGTAAAGAGAATGTATATTTAATTATTTATGTATTAACCGCAGCTAGAATTGTATTTGCACAACATTGGAAAAGTGGAGAGATTCCCATTGATGAGAAGGTGATAAGGAAAATATTAGAACGTGCAGAAATGAACGGATTACATAAGCAATTAAGGAGAAAGAGCAAATTAAATAATATATGATATGGGAAGTATTTTATCACTGGTTGGAGAATAAAAAAGGAGTTTGAAAATGAAGAAGGCCAAAGAATAAGTAGAAAATATATTAAGGTAGAGAGATAAATAAGATGAAAATTGTTGGTATATCTACGATGTGAATAATGACGTTTGATGTTAATATTAAGAAGAAAATGGAGAGTTTTACAATGGTTAATTGTTTAATATATTAAACGTAATATGAGCCTTGGTGGAGCAGCGGACTAAAGCGCTGTTAAATAGTACTTAGCTGCCAGCTGCCTGCAATTACTGCGAGTTTGAATCTCACCAGGCTCAAGGTTGACTCAGCCTTCCATCCTTCCGAGGTAGGTAAAATGAGGACCCGGATTGTGGGGGCAATAAGCTGACTTTGTATAAAAAAGAACACCGCTTGGGGGGGCCGAAAGCCCTACTAAGCAGGTATATACAAAAGTATGAAGGCTATTGCTTAACGCATTGTAAGCCGCCCTGAGTCTCTGGAGAAGGGTGGCATATAAATCGAACCAATAAAATAAAAAATAAAAATAATATTAAGTTTAGAGAAATAATGTGAATGTGAAAGATGTGGCAAATGAGGAACGATGTCACCCATAGATGTTTATACCCAGATGACGCACTGCATAAGGAAAGATGGAATGTTTATCTTTGTAATTGAAAAATAAAAAAAAAACTTTTTATATATATAAAAAAATGAGCCTTATCATTGCAACCCAAAGTTGACATTGAGGGCTCCTTGGTGCTCTCTGAGCTTGCTTGTTTTCTTGCAGACGTCTCATTACCTAACCGAGTAACATCCTCCTTGCTAGATCGAGATTTCATTTCTCTCTGTTTCAAACAGAACGGCCTAGCGTGGGTAAGAAGGTGCTAATGGTTTCATGTTCCCTGGCAGATTTGACAACTACTCTGCCAATGTGATGGTAGATGGGAAGCCGGTCAACCTGGGCTTGTGGGATACCGCTGGACAAGAAGACTACGACAGACTACGCCCGTTGTCTTACCCACAAACAGTAAGCTTTACACGATGGCAGAGTCGTCCGCCTCTTCTTCTTACAGGCTTGCTGGCCGTCAGAGAAGCTTCTAGCTCTAACGTAAAATGAACTAACCCATCAGTCTCCCAACCTTTCTGGCCACCAGGGACCGGTTTTATGGAAGACAGTTTTTTCCACACACCTGGGGGCGGGGGAGGGGATGGTTTCACGCGCAATCTAGATTCCCCCACATGGCCAGATAAAGCTTTGCTCACTCGCCCGTTGCTTGTGCGGCCCGGTTCCCAACAGGCCGCGGCCCGGTTACCGGTTCACGGCCCAGAGTCTGGGCCCTCCTGAACTAACTCACTGCCACAGTCCCTTGCAAACCGGCATCGTCGTTCCCATGTCACCTCTAGTAAATCCTTCCTGCCCTGCGAGAGCCATAAGTCTTGTGCTCAAATCATTCTCTCTCCTTCTCCCAGCAGCCTGGTGCGATTCTGGGATTTGTGGAGTTTCCAGTAAAATGTCAGCAATTTTAATCTTTAACATTCAAGGACTTGGGATGAGCAGCCTCTCTTTTCATGTGATTGCTTTCCCTCTCTTTGCTGTCCTGAATTGTTTCTTGCTAACCCTTTTTTCAGCCCGTCCGGGATTCCTCTCTAGCTCCATCCAACAAAATTGTCCATTGGCCCCATGGCTGACCTATTTAAGGCTTTAATTTAGCGTTGGACCATAGGCCAAACCGGATAGCAACAGTACAGGTAGTCCTCAACTTACGACAGTTTCTTTAGTGACCCTTAGTTAACCACGGCACTCAGAGTGACTTACGGCCATTTTTTCAGACTTACGACCGTTGCAGCATCCCCGTGGTCACATGATTTACAATTCGTATGCTTGACGGCTGGTTCATAGTTATGACGGTTGCAGTGTCCTGAGATCACGCGATCACATCTTGTGACCACCTGACAAGCCAAATCAATGAGGAAGCCAGATTCGCTTTCCCAACCCTGTTCCTAATTTAACACCTGCAGTGATTCACTTTAACAAATGCGGCAAGAAAAGTCATAAAACGGGGCAAAACTCTATAAACTTCTCACTTAGCAACATAAATTCTGGACTCGATTGTGGTCGTCAGTCAAGGGTTACCTGTATTATTGTGCCCGGAACGCAAGCAAAATCCGATTCTGGTGGATTAATAGATCTCGGAAACATAGAAAACTTAACAACAGAAAAAGACCCAGTGATCTATCAAGTCTGCCCTTGGAGGAGGCCAAAGAGTTTCATCAACACTGTTTTGCTCAAAAAGGCCGGCTTTGTTCTGGCTATTCAGGCTCAATCCGACACTCCCATTGCTAAGGACAATGTTGGCTTTGAGAGAGGAATGGTGACCGAGGCCCTACATTAAATGAATCTATTAGGTAATCTCTACCGGATGACACTAAAATGAGATGACTTGGAATTGTGTTAAACGGCAGCATTCCAAGCAAGGTTTTATTGACAGCTGACTTGCGTGATGCAGATTGATGCCCTATTGGCTCCCATCTCTTCATTCTGGGATTTAAGAGGGAGGAGGAAGAGGAACTGGAGTTATCTACTTTAAGGTTCTCCAACTTTGGCAACGTGGAGACTTGTGGACTTTCAACTCCCAGAATTCCCCAGCCAGCGCATGCTGGCTGGGGAATTCTGGGAGTTGAAGTCCACAGGTCTTGGAGGCCCCTGATCTATTTGCTTTCAAACTAGTGGGATTTACAGCATAAAAGTCTCTTTACTGCATAGTTCTTTTTTTTTTTTTAAAGTGAGAAACTAGCTAGTGTTGTTTTGGGTTTTCCCACATCACTATGGCAAGTTAAGGGAGTCCTTGCAGGGGTGGGGCTGCTGGGGGTTCGCAGGGGTTCAGGAGAACCTCTAGCTAAGATTCTGTGCAGTTTGGAGAACCCCAAAATCCCACTCCTGGCTGGCCCCGCCCACCCATCCCTCCCAGGAGTCCCCACGCAGCCTGTTTTAGATGCAGGTAAGTGCAGGACGTGCGCGGGGGCTCAGGGAGGACGAAAAACAGGCCTAACAAAAGTTCGGGAAGGCCGGAAATGTTTTTGAGAAAAGCCTCCGGAGCCCAGGAAGGGCAAACCCCCCCCCACTCCTTTGTGGTGCAAGAGGCCAACTAGGTCACGCCCACCATAGCCACGCCCACCCAGCAACCAGGCAAAGAACCCCTTGCTAAAAATTTTTTTAATTTGATTTATATGCCGCCCTTCTCCGGAGACTCAGGGCGGCTTACAAGGCGTTAAGCAATAGCCTTCATACTTTTGTATATTTATACAAAGTCAGCTTATTGCCCCCCACAAACTGGGTCCTCATTTCACCTACCTTAGAAAGGATGGGAGGCTGAGTCAACCTTGAGCCTGGTGAGATTAGAACTCGCAGTAATTGCAGGCAGCTGGTGTTGATCACTATGCTTTTAGTCTGCTGAGCTAAACCAGGCTCCTTTTGAAGCTCGCCCCCTGAGTCCTTGTTATGCGAAAAGTGTATTTTTCCAAGACTTGGTGGCAGTTAGATAAATTCAAGAACCGTTTTCATTTTATCCGTCAAATTTCGTTTGCCCACCTGTAAACTGTCAACCAAAGCAAAAGCACACGCAAACAGTTGATAAGCTGACCCTGTGCCTCAAAGCGTGTTCTTACACACGCAAAGGACACGCACATATTTAACACCTTTATGGCCATCAAGGTGTGTCCTCCAATATTGAGTGAAGCTGTTCTAGATCTAGCCTGAATTTAATGTGACTTGCATGAGTCACAGTATTTTGTTTCTCTGTCAAAACGTGCACCTGTGATCCAGGTATTTCTTCCTGCTTCTCCTTATGGCTTTGCCCAGAGCTTACTCTTCTCAAACCTCATCAAAATAATTAACACACTTCCCACAAAGAGATTTGAGGTCCTTTCCTGGCTCTTCAATCAATTCGGGGTAGGTTCCCCCCTCCCTCCCTTTGCCACCCCTCGAGTGAAAATGCTCAACTGTTCAGTTCTCTGAACATTTCTTTCCTTCTCCTTCGCTTGCTCACTAACCGTTTTACACGTACAAGTCAGTTTCTTGTGACCTGCTTTAGCTTTGCGGAAGAGCGAGTTCAACAGAGCCCTTTGTGGACGGCTTCGCTGCTTCCAACAAAAACTGCCAGAAAAGAAAAAAAAAGACTTCTTTGTTCCAGAGAAACGGGATTTATCTGGGACAGCAATCAAATGAGGGGGAAAGCACACCTCCGAAGTGGAGTGGAGTGGGGGAACCGTACAGGAGCCATTGTGGTGCCTCTCCCGTCCTCCTCTGTTAATAGGCTCAAAAATAAAGGAGAGTTGAATAACTTACCAGCCACGGTTGTTTTCTAAGATTGCTGAAAATGTGTTGGGCTCCAAAAACCGAGAAAAACACATTGTCATTCTGCTAAGCCAGTGTCTTTATATCGTGCCTCACCTTTTAGCAGAATCTTGCCAGACTAAAACCTCCTAAGGTAAAGGCGAAGGTTCCCCTCGCACGTATGTGCTAGTCGTTCCCGACTCTAGGGGGCGGTGCTCATCTCCGTTTCAGAGCCAGTGCTGTCCGAAGACGTCTCCGTGGTCATGTGTCCGGCATGACTTAACACCAAAGTGGTCCCTATTTTTCTACTTGCCTTTTTTACGTGCTTTTGAACTGCTAGGTTGGCAGAAGCTGGGACAAGTCACGGGAGCTCACCCCGTTACACGGCACCAGGGATTTGAACCGCTGAACTGCCGATCTTTCGATCGACAAGCTCAGCGTCTTAGCCACTGAGCCACCGCGTCCCTGCTACCAATCCCAAAAAGCAGGTGTGACTAACCTCGGCAACTTTTAAGACCTGTGGACTTCAACTCCCAAGAATTCCCAAGCCAGCAACAACCGAAACAAGCAACTCTACCAAAAGCAGCATATTTATTTATTTTATTTATTTATTAATTAAATTTATATACCGCCCTACTCCCGAAGGACTCAGGGCGGTGAACAGTTGAACGAAAAACACATGTGAAACAGATTAAATTCAAAAATCGATCAAAATTACAGTTAAATAGTTTGGTTCAGAAATAGAATTAAAGCAAACATCTCAATTTAAAGGGCAGATTCAAGTTTAAAAATTTAAAGTAGTTTTAAACGAGGTTAGGTCAGGCCGGCCTGCTTGAATAGGAATGTCTTGAGGGCACGGCGGAAAGCACGAAGATCCGGGATCCTCCGTATCTCCGAGGGCAGCTCGTTCCAGATGGTGGGTGCTCCCACAGAGAAGGCTCTCCCTCTGGGGGCCGCCAGTCAACACCGTTTGACCGACGGCACCCCGAGAAGTCCCTCTCTATGGACTCTAATATATTGCCGTAGATCTTAGATGGGATTTGGCTGGCTGGGGAACACACACAAACACACACCCCACACAGGGTTTACCAGAAAGAAGCCCAATGAACAATATACAAGTCACATTAAATGTTCAGGTTTTTTTAATGGTTTTCTTCTAAACTCTTCCCCTTTGGACTTAAACTTTTGAACATTCTTAAGTATAGAAACGTTTATCCGGGGGGGGGGGGGGGGGGGGGGGGGGGGGGGAAGAAAAGCAGCAACACCCGCATGGAAATACTCCGTTCATGTAGAAAGTCTTTCCTGCAGAAAAGTTGAGGCTCGAATCAGTTCCTCTCTGGTCTAGTTTTCCACAACCAGAGGAATTTGAAAGAAAAACCATGGCCCACTTCAGCCCTAAGTTCCGATCCCTTGCCGTTCCGAAGCCGTAAAATCCATCCTGGCAACGTCGCGCCCGCTTTCCGCCAATGCGCAAAGAGCGTCTTTTCCAGCGTCTCCTAACATTAACCCAAATTGTCTCGTGCTGTCACTAGGTTGAAAGAACGAATGGTAAGGATTTAAGTCCCAGTGGGAAGCGGCAGCCACTCTGCGTATGTAACGCTTTCATCCATTACGTCCCAAGCGCTTTCCGGTGCCCTGTGTCTTCCTCTTTGCCGCTTCTGCAGCCCTAAAACTTGGCTTCCTCTCCTCCGGCACCTTCCTGTCACTCTTTTAAGTCAGGGGCTTCCAACTTTGGGCACTTTAAGACCTGCGGACTTCAACTCTGCCGGCTGGGGGAATCCATAGGTCTTAAAATTGCCACGGTTAGACACCCCGCTCTAGGTAATTGTTCCTGAACAAGCAGTTAAAGCCAAGCCTTTACAAAAGCCACTTCCTTCAAAGGAATGATGGGAAGGAGATGATCTGGGCAAGAGCCACCTAGTCAGCCAGCGAGAGGTGCTGTTGGGAGCTATGGGAGCATGCATACTTTCCACCAATTTTCCACCCATTTACCTGGATGCATGGTTAATGACGGTTGCAAATGCTTAACTGGGAAGGCCTCAGGAGCTGACCTCTCCGTTGGCCTAGAGCTGCAGCTCAATCAACTAACACGCCAGAGGGTTTTCTTGATTGGTTAACAGCCCAGCTGTCGATGTGCAGGGGAAGATGTGGTGTAGGCCTACCTAGGGGGATTTTTGATGTTTGAGAAATGGCATTTGTGAACGGTGGGCTAATCACGGATTTGGCCTGGAGCAAATGTTGGGTGATTTATTTTCCTTTCAAGTGGCAGGTGGCGTTAAAGAAAACTTGAAGTTGTATATCGGCTTAGTGGCTGACACTTTATAGAACATCGAAGGGAGGGCGACTAACTGAATGTGATTTAGTACAGCCCAAATGCAGTTTGGTTTAGTGGTAAAGGCACCAGGCTAGAAACCAGGAGACTCTTGAGTTCTAGTCCTGCCTTAGGCATGAAAGCCAGGTGGATAACTTTGGGCCAATCACTAGG
>WNWU01000025.1:3022591-3034974 GCA_012654045.1 Ptyas mucosa
TCAAAGTCACCCAGCTGGCTTTCAGGGCTAAGGCGGGACTAGAACTCACCATCTCCTAGTGATTGGCTCAAAGTCACCCAGTCGACTTTCATGGCTAAGGCGGGACTAGAACTCCCCATCTCCTGGTTTCTAAACCAGCACTTTAACCACTATACACCAAACTACAGCTTTCCTCTTTTCATTGGACTTGAGAGGAGGGTGTTTCCCCAGTATCCAGGAGAAGACTGAGTGACTACCAAGGGACATCCTAGCTTATGAACCTATAAATGATCAACCCACCCAGGGATGGGCTTCAAAAATTTTAGCAAGGGGTTCTCTGCCCAGTTGTTGGGTGGCCGTGTCCTAGTCGGCCTCCAGCACCAAGGCTGGGTGGGGGGGGTGTTTTTGCCCTCCCCAGGCTTCAGAGGCTTTTATCGAGCCTCCGGGAGGGTGAAAATGGCCTCTCCAGGCTCCGGAGGCTCTCTGGAGGCTGGAAACGGCATTTCCGGCTTTCCCGAACTTCTGGTAGGCCCGTTTTTTGCCCTCCCCGAGCCTCCGCATGCATCCTACACTTACCTGCATCCAAAATGGGCCATGTGGGGACTCCTGGGAGGGGCGGGAGTCAGGAGTGGGATTTGGGGGTTCTCCGAACTGCACAGAATCTTAGCTAGAGGTTCTCCCGAACCCCCAGCAGCCCATCCCTGCACCTACCCTTTTGTGCTGTTTTCTTCGACGATGTGGATGATTTTCCCAGGGAGAAACAAGTGAGGATATTGCGGGCTGGACCCTAAGGGGGAATTGTCGTCTAAACTAGTGTACAAAGGCGACTGCTGGGCCATCAGATTCTCTTCGGCGAGGAGAGGCTGCGTCAAAGCATCTTGGTTCCTGCCATCCAGTTCGGTGGGGAAGTTATCGGGTTTTCCTCCAAAAACTTCATACCAGCATCCATGTAAGAGAATCTGGTACTGGAATGTTGTGCGATCGAAAAGACAACAAAAGGAACAGAGAAGGAAAATCGTGAAATCGGTTTTCTTTGGGTCAGACTGAGGTGAAGAGGTAGCCCTCGACTTAGAGCCATTCGTTTAGCGACCGTTCGAAGTTACAACGGCGTTGAAACAACCGATTTTAAATTATGACCATTTTCAGCATCCCCGTGGTCATCTGGTCAAAATTCGGGCGCTTGGTGAGTATTTATAACAGTTGCACTGTCCTGGAGGGGGTCACCAAAGACTTTCTCTGCCAGCTCCCAACAGGCCAATGGGGGAAGCCGTATTTACTCAACAACTGAGGTGATTTGAGCTGAGAACTGGGACGCGGAGTTTGATGCATACGGTAGTGGCCCAAATTGTGGAAACCTTTTGAGAAAAGTTGTATTTTCTAAAACTAGCTCATAACACCACTTTTGTTGGGAGCGGTACCATAAAATTATATATCAATGGAAAGATAATTTAATCAAGAATGTAATGCGATAACTTTTATGAAGGATTTGCCATTAGAATAGCAGTGACAGGATAAAGAAGAAAAGTGGAACAGGTAGAAAAAACGAGATAGACAAAAATCACCCTAGAAAAAAAGAGATATACAAAAATGATCCCCATGTCAGTGAATACTTCGTTGGGTAACCTTTAGCATGAATTACGGCCTTACAACCTCTTCCCATGGAGTGAACCAAGTCTTTTAGTTCTGCAGCTGTTCTAATGGGAAACCAAGATTGAAGGATGGTTTCTATTAACCAGGTTTTATTGCTAGGTGGCTTCTGACTAACCAGTTTCTTTAGTTGGCTCCATAGATTTTCCATTGGGTGAAGGTCTGGGCTACTCCCAGGCTATTCCAGCAGTGGAATAGGATTATCTTGAAACTCAAAAAAAAGTTGTTGTTGTTATTATTATTATTATTTATAGGACGTATTATTATTATTATTATTATTATTATTATTATTATTATTATTATTATTTATCGGACGTATTATTATTATTATTTATCGGACATATTATTGTTGTTGTTGTTGTTATTTATCGGACTTATATGCCACCCTTTCTCCACAAGGACTCAGGGCAGCTCACAGCAATAAGCAACAAGTCCAAATTAAAATTCAAACAATAAAAGAATCTAAAATTCCCATTAAAACCCCTTCAGTCCATTTATTAGCCGTCAAACCTCAAAAATACACTTTTTCCCCAAAAGGTTTCCACAATTTTGGCCACTACTGTATGTATATGTTAGTTAATGTTAATATTTTAGGGTTCTGTTTGGACTTTTTGCCAAAATCTGGATAAAGAGAAGATGTTATTTTTTAAAAAAATTGTCTATTACTCATAGATGAATTATGAGATAAAGGGTTTTAGATTTGTTAATTAAGAGGAGATGAAGAGAGCGTGAAAACTGTTTATACTTGTCGCGAAGAAGGTAGAAAATAATTTTCCAAAAGGATATCTCAAAATAATCCATACCACAGGGAGAGAACTAAGAGTGTGGTAGGGATCTCTGGAAGCTGGGGTAAGGATTATGTTCACTCTTATAAATGTGTTGTTACAGAAGACCAGATAAGAGTAACAGCAGAAGAGGCTAAGAGCAGTAACAATTCTCCTATTACTTCCCCCCTGTCCATCTCCCCCCCCCTACATCTAGGCCACTAAAGAAACATCATGTCAGGCCTGGAAGCCATCTTTTTCATTGGGCCTTCAGACCTGCCACATTTACTACTGTGAGAAACCTGGGAGGCGGGATTGTATGGAGCCAGGGTAATATATAATCAAAATAACATTCCTTTCTCAGGGAGTCAAGGACATCTTGCCCTGCACCTGGAAGGGTGTGATTGGGAGGCATCTCCAGTTGGGACGGTGCATTGATTGGACTATGTGAGGGACATGTGGGCGTTGGGCGGGGACCTGGACTTTCCTTTGGGTGGGTTGGAAACCTGGAAGCTTTCAGATTCGTTTTTTTCCAGATGTGCCAATATGACATCTCTCATAAAATGTAACTTTGAGGAACTTCAAGCCTCGGAGTCTTCTTTCATTTATTGTTTGTTTATTTATTTATTGGTTCGATTTATACGCCGCCCTTCTCCGGAGACTCAGGGCGGCTTACAATGCGTTAAGCAATAGCCTTCGTACTTTTGTATATACCTGCTTAGTAGGGCTTTCGCCCCCCCCCAAGCGGTGTTATTTTTTATACAAAGTCAGCTTATTACCCCCACAATCCGGGTCCTCATTTTACCTACCTCGGAAGGATGGAAGGCTGAGTCAACCTTGAGCCTGGTGAAATTTGAACTCGCAGTAATTGCAGGCAGCTAAGTGCTACTTAACTGCACTTTAGTCCACTGCACCACCAAGGCTCCTCAAGACTCCCCATGTTTGGGATGTTACTTGGAACCCTGACACCCCAAAGTGCTGTTTTTTCAAAAGGCAACTTGACTTCATTTTTCCTTGAAGACATTTCGCTTCTCATCCCAAGAAGCTTCTTCGCTTCTTCGGAACTGGAGAAGCTTCTTGGATGAGAGGAGAAACATCTTCAAGTCGTCTTTTGGGGGGGAAAAAAGCACCTTTAGAATCACCATGGCCTTGGGTGACTGAAAAAACTCCATATACATAAAGTAAGAACCAGCCAAAGTTAAAGCCACAGCTTCATTTTCCATCCCAAAACTCCCATTTAAAACGATGGACAGAGGCGCTTTTTTTTTACCTTGGGTTTGTTACAGTTGGCAACAATTCTTATGATTCTCCTTTTCAGGTCTTCCAAATTGAGCATGCTTAACCTATTTCAGGCACGACGACGAAAGAAAGAAGCAAAGATGAAAATGCAAAACCTGGCAGAATTCAAGGCGATGATTTTAACCCGAACTACACGCTGTGTAAGGGACACGGTGGCTCAGGGGCTAAGACGCTGAGCTTGTCGATCAGAAAGGTCGGCAGTTCAGCGGTTCGAATCCCTACGCCGCAGAACGGGGTGAGCTCCCGTGACTTGTCCCAGCTTCTGCCAACCTAGCAGTTCAAAAGCACATAAAAAATACAAGTAGAAAAATAGGGACCACCTTTGGTGGGAAGGGAACGGCGTTCCGTGCGCCTTTGGCATTGAGTCATGCCGGCCACATGACCACGGAGACGTCTTCGGACAGCGCTGGCTCTTCGGCTTTGAAACGGAGATGAGCACCGCCCCCTAGAGCCGGGAACGACTAGCACGCATGTGCGAGGGGAACCTTTACCTTTTCCTCACACGTTGTGTACTCTTACCTGGGAACGATGTCCTTCCCCACAATGACTGACACAATAAACTGCTTTGTGTAGGCCGCAAGGGATTTGCTTCAAAGAGAAGAAACAGGAAAGGAAGCACAATTAGGGCAGCCAATGACTGATTCTCATGACCAATACTGATAAAGGCAGGTGTCTAATTACATACACAGGTAGTCCTCGACTTACAACAGTTCATTTAGTGACCGTTCAAAGTTATCATGGCCCTGAAAAAAAGAGACTTATGACTATTTTTCACACTTAGCGACCGTTGCTGCATCCACCCCCACAGTCGCGGGATCAAAATTCAGACACTTGGCAACAGACTCATATTTATGACGGCCGCAGTATCCCGGGGGGGGGGTGTCACATAAACACCTTTTGCGACCTTCCGACAAGCAAAGTCCATGGGGAAGCCAGCTTCACTTAACAACGGTGTGACTAACTTAGCAACTGCAGCAGTGGTGAAATGTAAAATTTGTTACTACCGGTTCTGTGGGCGTGGCTTGGTGGGGGGAGGGTGTAATATACTGAGTGGGCGTGGCCAACTTTTTTTCCCCTCTTTTAAAACCATTTTTTCTACAACCTCTTCGGCTGAAGAGGTTGTAAAAACAAAATGCTTTTAAAAGCCTCTGACGATCCCAGCTGACTTGCCTGATCGGCAGAGGCTTTTCTTTTTTTAAAAAATCATTTCTTCTATAACCTCTTCGGCCAAAGAGGTTGTAGAAAAAATGCTTTTAAAAGCCTCTGACGATCCCAGCTGAGCCGCGCGATCATCAGAGGCTTTTTTTTTACTTTTAAAAGCATTTTTTCGGCCAAAGAGGTTGTAGAAAAAATGTTTTTAAAAATAAAAAAAAAGCCTCTGATGATCGAAGGAGCCTGAGTGGCATAGCAGGCTAATGCCTCCTATTAAGGCAGCATTTAACATCCAGCTGCCTGCAATTACTGCGAGTTCTCATCTCACCAGGCTCAAGGTTGACTCAGCCTTCCATCCTTTCTAAGGTGGGTAAAATGAGGACCCGGTTTGTGGGGGCAATAAGCTGACTTTGTATAAATATACAAAAAGTTTGAAGGCTATTGCTTAACGCATTGTAAGCCGCCCTGAGTCTCCGGAGAAGGGCGGCATATAAATATAAATAAATAAATTAAAAAAAGATTGCGCGGCTCAGCCGGGCAATGGGGGGGGAGGGATTTTTTGCTACCGGTTCTCCGAACCACCCGCCTCCATCGCTACCAGATCGGGCGATCCGGTCCAAAGCAGGAGCATTTTACCCCTGGACCGCAGTGATTCATGTAACATCTGTGGCAAGGAAGGTCGTAAAAATGGGACAAAGCTCACTTCACAAATTGTTTCATGTAACAACAAAAAAAACCCTGGGCTCCATTGTGGTAGTAAGTACACAACTGAACAGGCAGTCCTCGACTTACGACAGTTTGTTATGTGAATCACTGCGATTGTTAAGTTAGTAACTCTGTTAAGTGAATCTGGCTTCCCCACTGACTTGGCTTGTCAGAAGTTTGCTAAGGGGATTACGCGACACTGAAGACGTCATAGGTATGAGTTGCTAAGAGTCTGACTTTGGTTGATTTGACCATGGGGCTGTTGCAACAACTGTGTGAAAAACAGTCGTCAGTTATTTCTTCCAGTGTTTCAAACGGTCACTAAATGAACTGTTGTCAGCCGAAGACAACCTCTACACACAATTCCCTTCTCTTCTTGTAGAAAAAAAGTCAAAATAATTCCATCTTTAGAGTCGTGGTGGAACAGTGGTTAGAAGGCAGTATCGCAGGCTAATTCTGTCTGCTGACGATCATCAAGGTCGCAAAAAAGGATAATCTGACCCCAGGACACTGCAACCGTCATAAGGTAAAGCACTGTGAAGTGGTAAATAAGTCTAAGGGCTATTGCTATCTTTCTTCCTTCCTTCCTTCCTTCCTTCCTTCCTCTTTCTTTCTTTCTTTCTTCCTTCCTTCTTTCTTTCCCTTCCTTCCTTCCTCCTTCCCTTCCCTTCCCTTCCCTTCCCTGTGCAATAATTAGAATGCAGCATTGCAGGCTAATTCTGCCCGCAATCTGAAGTTCGATCCTGACCGGCTCAAGGTTGACTCAAGCTTTCTATCCTTCTGAGGTCGGTAAAACGAGGACTCCAGATTGTTGGGGGACCATAGGCTGACTCTGTAAACCGCTTAGAGAGGGCTGTAAAGCCCTGTGAAGCGGTATATAAGTCTAAGAGCTACTGCTGATTAGCTGTGGTGGCGCAGTGGTTAGAATGCAGTATCGCAGGCTGACTCTGCCCACTGTTAGGAGTTCGATCCTGACTGCCTTAAAGCTGACTCACCCATCCTTCCGAGGTCGGTAGAACAAGGACCCAGATTGTTGGAGGGGGTGGGGGAGGGGGTGATAGGCTGACTTTGTAAACCACTTAGAGACGGCCGTAAAGTGGTATACAAGTCTAAGTGCTATTGCTATCTTTTTTTTTTTAATTTGATTTATATGCCGCCCTTCTCCGGAGACTCAGGGCGGCTTACAATGCGCTAAGCAATAGCCTTCATACTTTTGTATATTTATACAAAGTCAGCTTATTGCCCCCACAAACTGGGTCCTCAATTTACCTACCTTAGAAAGGATGGAAGGCTGAGTCAACCTTGAGCCTTGGTGAGATTCGAACCTGCAATAATTGCAGGCAGCTGATGTTAATAACAGGGCTTTAGACCACTGTACTATCCAAGGCTCTTTAGTTCGTTGATTATAAGACGGAGCAGAAAGACACTTGCTGGGAAGCCAACTGGACTCAACCAGCCACGAGGATGACCCCAGGAAGATCCAGATTGAATCCCAGCCCTGCCTGGCGTCCTGATCTATGCCCCAACAGATCTGATGATTCCCCCACGAAAAGAAGCGACGGGATAAAATAACGTACCTCAATAAGCCTCCGGGTGGAGAAAAAGCGTAGCATCTCATGTTGGGATAAGAGTTTCTGAGCATGATAGCTAGGATGGAGGCAATGCCCCCGCCTAAGCTGTGGCCAGCGACGACCAGTTTATATTCCTAGGGGAAGAGAGAACAAAAAAGGTAGAAATCCCAACGGGAAGCAGAGCCTACTCGGCTGCCGCGTCGGAGAGACAGAACAGAACAGAGTCCAAAGGCCACAACTTACGGGTGCGATGCAGAGCGCCTGGTTCAAAATCCCATCGTTTATCAGTCTTCTATAAATATAATTGGCAGCCTGGGTTATCCCCTAAAAGAGAAAAAGGGGAAGACGTTAGCAGCTGTTCTGACCCAGCTCCCCAAACAAGACAAACCCGCTGAAGTTATTCCTTTATTAGAAGCGCCGGCAAAAAGTTTCTCTCTCACCGCAGGCTAACAAGTCTGCCCGGCAGGGAGATGAATAGTTGTCTGCCACATCTATTCATCTCCGCCCCCTGCCTTTTATTCCCAGAGCTAAGGTGGAGCTTCGCTAGTAACGGTTGCTCTTCCGTTCCAAGGACCGGCCCATAGATTTCCACTGCTCTCCTCTCCTCTGCCTTCTGTGCATCCGGGCGTCAGGCACTGGACCCAGCTGTTCCTCCTCTTCCTCATCAGCCACCTCCAGACCTGGGGGCTGTTGACTCTCCATCTGAGGACTGATGGACGGCCCAGGCTCTGCCTCTGTCTCTCTCTCTCTCTCTGCCAGCTCCGTTCCCACTTTCCCCTCGGAGCTCTCAGATTGCCTTGATGCTGACCCTGACTTCCATGCCTCCTCCTTCTCCTCTGATTCGGCTGCTGGAGGGGCCGGCGGCCAACAGGCCACAACAGCAGCGCTGGTTAAGGCTTCGCTTGCAAGCACAGGTAGTTTCTCATTTACAAGCACAATTGGGATCAGAATTTCAGTCACTAAGCAAAGCAGTTACCGAGCCATGCCTGATTTTACATCTTTGCTGTGGTTGTTAAGTGAATTAAGTGAGCATTCAATCCGTCTTCTCCCATTCATCTTGCTTGTCGGCAACATTTGCTTGTTACGTTCAAATAGTCACTAAACGAATTTGTTGTAAGTTACTACAACAAGTAACTTACAAGTAACAAGTTACTACCTGTAACGAAGCTAGCTTCCTCAACTACTTTCCCATCCCTCAACTTGCTAGTAGTACAGCCTGCTAGTTCGTTCATGAAAGACATTATTACTCCACGTTCTGCTACTATCTGAGTGGTGTGGATGTTATTACAGACAGCCCTCGACTTAACCGTCGTCGGTGTAGTGACCAAACTTGCAACAATACTGAAAAAAAAAAGAAAGACTGACAACTGGGCTTCGTGCATGTGACTATTGCGGTATCTCCTGTCACATGATCCCCACAGTCATATGATCCGAATTCGGCTGCTTCCCAACAAATGCGTATTCATGCCATGTTCCTGGATCATCCCAGCCGGCTTCCAACAAGCAAAGTCAATGAGGAGCCGAGGTGGCGCAGTGGTTAGAGTGCTGTACTGCAGCTACTTCAGCTGACTGCTAGTTCAGCAGATCAGCGGATCAAATCTCACCGGCTCAAGGTTGACTCAGCCTTCCATCCTTCCGAGGTGGGTAAAATGAGGACCCAGATTGTTGGGGGCAATATGCTATTTAGTATATTGTCGACTGTTGTAAACCACCAGAGTCCTCGGAGAGTGGGCGGCATAGAAATATGATTAATAAATAAATAAATAAAAGTTGGATTCACTTAACGACTGCATGACTCAGCTAACAACCTCAGCGATCGGCTTAACGGTAGCCAAAGAAAAGGTCCATAAAATCAGATGGAACACACACTTTGCTTCCCGATCGTCGTAAGTCAGGGACTGCCCTGTAGGCCCTTCTCCAGGACGGCACCCAGCCACTGACGCTATCTCATGAGGTTCCTCTCTCCCCCTGTAACCTTATGGACTAGCTACATTTAATTTTAGAATATAGAAAAACAAGAGTTGGAAGGGACCTTGGAAGTCTTCTAATCCAACCCCCTGCTCAGACAGGAAACCCTGAAATACCATTTCAGACAAATGGTTGTCCAATCTCTTCCTTTACAAATAATTCCCTCAACACTGTCAAACTATTCACTAAGGCTGCATTACTATTGCTATTAGTCTTCTCATCGTTCCTATCACCCATCTCCTCCCACTTAGGACTTTATGACTGTAACTTTATTGCTTGTATCCTTACAATTTATATTGATTGTTTCCTAGTATAATTGGGGTGCTTATTTGTACCCTATGACTATCATTAAGTGTTGTACCTTAGGATTCTTGACGAATGTATCTTGTCTTTTTATGTACACTGAGAGCATATGCACCAAAGACAAATTCCTTGTGTGTCCAATCACACTTGGCCAGTGAAGAATTCTAGTCTAATCTAATTTAATCTAAAAACTTCCAGTGTTGGAGCATTCACAACTTCTGGAGGCAAGTTGTTCCACTGATTAATTGTTCTATCAGGATATTTCTCCTTAATTCCAGGTTGCTTCTCTCCTTGATGAGTTTCCACCCATTGCTTCTTGTCCTGCCTTCGGGTGCTTTGGAGAATAGCTTGACTCCCTCTTCTTTGGGGCAACCCCTGAGATATTGGAAGACTGCTACCATGTCCTTCCCTTCATCAAACTAGACATACCCAGTTCCTGCAGCTATTCCTTATATGTTTTAGTCTCCAGTCCCCAAATAATCTTCGCTGCTCTTCTCTGCACTCTTTTCTACAGAGGAGCACTTTTCAAATGAAGCATAACTGATAGAGCTTTATCAAACTCCGGGCTCAGTGGTTTGCCCTTATTAATATTCTGTATTATTGATTTGCTCTTATAAAGATTACTGGTGGGCTTAAAAAGTTTCTAATTGAGGCCAGAAACGCGAGTGTCAGGGTTCCGGATGCCCTAATTAATCATGAGCCTTGAGCCAAGCTTCAAAAGAAATCCAGTTATTTGTTAGGAGCTTCATGATTAATAGGAGTTCCAAGTACAGCCAACTCTGACCCCACGTAATTCACGGCCCAGACTTGGCCCTGCCCACTCAGGGTGTGTCATCAGTCACATTCGCCAACGGAGCAATTTAGCAGGTTGTAGAGATCATTCCCCTCCGGCCGCTGTGGGTAATCCTGGGAGACAGCCTTGAGAGAGAGATGTCTGGAATGTGCTTTTGTTTTTGGCTGCCGCGCTGCTTTGCCGTTTTCCCATCCCTTTCGCCTACGGCAACTCGAGAGCAGGCCAGGGACGCTTTGCGAGTTGACAGCGGGATGGAAGTGCATCCAAAGAACAGCAGGCAGCTAGCCAAAGGGCCTTTCTGTGAAAATCAAAACCAATAACAGTTCTAAAAGTATTTACCAACCTTATGGACAAGACCATTGTCTAGGACATCTTCAAGAGTTAAGCTTTCACAGTCTGCCGAGAGGTCTGTAAGGACATCCTGAGTACAAATAAATAAATAAATACATACATACATACATACATAACAGGTCATGAATTTTCTTTTGCCTGTCAAGATTATTATCGCAGTATTACTGTGGTTGGAAAAAATGATAAAGCAACATATTGATTTAAAGCTAGAAATATTTTTGTTGGGTATTTTACCGGATAAGTATAGTAAGGGGAACGCATATTTGATTTTACATGTATTAACTGCAGCCAGAATTGCATTTGCAGAACAATGGAAAAACAAAGAAATCCCTACAGATGAAAATGTGATTAAAAAAATTTTTTTAGAATGTGCAGAAATGAATAGATTGACGCTTATAATTAAGGAAAAGGAACGAACTGAATACTTCTTGACATGGGCTTTATCAATGGTGAGCTGACAAAAACGGAAGTTAGAAACATGGAAATAGGAGGAAAAGGACCAACGAAAAGAAGAGAGGTTTGTTTAAATGGATAAGCAAATATTATTATTTTTATTATTATAGAATTAATATCAACGTAATGAACATCGTTGTAAACGTTTTGATTATTATTTCCTAAAACTGTTTGTTCCCAGACCAACACACTGTTGAATTGAAAATGGAATTTTTATGTTATAAAATAACTTTATGCAAAAAAAAAAAGAGAGAGATTATTGTTGCAGCTGATAGGAGCGGCATATTCTGAGGGACTGGGTTCACAAAGCAAACCTGATCTAATCACTTTTTTGAGTTGAATCCAGCAGGTTCTGACAGGTTCTCGAGAACTGATAGCAGAAATTTTAAGTAGTTCGGAGAACCGGCAAATACCGCTTCTGACTAGTCCAAGAGTGGGGTGGGAATGGAGATTTTGCAGTATCCTTCCCCTGGAGTGGGATGGGAATGGGGATTTTGCAGTATCCTTCCCCTGGAGTGGGGTGGGAATGGGGATTTTGCAGTATCCTTCCCCTGCCACGCCCACCAAGCCACGCCCACAGAACCAGTAGTAAAAAAAAACTGAATTTCATCACTGGTTCTCAGTATATACTAGCCAAACTTTGAAAAGATTCCATAAACAGAATCTTATTCCATCGTAATCTCACATGAACCACACGCGGAGAGATTACCTCACATGATAAAGTTCCTCTCACGGCAACCACGATAGCTTCTTTTTGGTGATCCAAGGCCACAAAGAAAGGGATCTCAAAAATCTGAAAGCACAAGCAACACAGGATCCTTTTCAGGTTGGGCTCTTTTGAGAGTCCTTTCAGCCTTGAAGGGGATCATCTGACAACGGTTAACCCTGTCTAGGCAGGATGGTAGACGGAAGAGAATATTTGTAACTCAGGGTTGAATTGTGAGGGTCCTTGGTGCTCTCTCAGCCTGATTGTTTTCTTGGAGACGTTTCATGACCTGACTGGGGAACGTCATCAGTGCTAGAAGGGAGAGGGGTTGGGAAGGGAGAAGAAGGAGAAAGAGAAAGAAAGAAAAAGAGAAAGAAAAAGAGAAACAGAAGGAGAAAGAGAAGGACTGTGGGGTCCTTAATGCTCTCTGAGCTTGGTTGTTTTTTTGCAGACATTTCGCGAACCAACTACCGTATTTTTCGGAGTATAAAACGCACCTTTTTTCCCCCAAAAGAGAGGGTGAAAATCTGGGTGTGTCTTATACTCTGAATGCAGACCCGTCCAGCTTCTCAAACGGAGGTTTCAGAGGCTGAAAAAAGCATCAGAAACGAAGTTTCAGAAAAGAAGCCCCCAAACAGAGCTTCAGAGGCTTTTTTTCTGAAGCTGTTTCGGAGGCTTTTTTTCTGAAGCTG
>WNWU01000025.1:3044777-3058903 GCA_012654045.1 Ptyas mucosa
AGAAAGAAAGAAAGAAAGAAAGAAAGAAAGAAAGAAAGAAAGAAAGAAAGAAAGAAAGAAAAAACTTTATCACCCTGAACATTCTCAGCAGAAGTCCTGTCTTTTCAGAAGACGAACGAAGCACAGAACCCCAAAGGGTTTTACAAAAGCACAAGGACTCCTAAAGCCTCCTTCGTTGAGGTTTCCATTGCAAGCAGCCACAAAACAGTCCAAGAAATGAGCTCCATCTTGGAAGTGGCTGAGCAAGTCACCCTCCTTTATATTATGCAAAGAGTCTTGGCCAAGTCTGAAGGCTGCAATTTAGCTTCCTAAGTCCTGGAAGACTTATCACCACTAGCGCACTGGTGAGAGTGTAAGGACATTACGGATTGTGGCTGAAATTCTCTCCCCTTTTTTGTTTACCAGGGGAACATTTAAGGTGGGTATGAAAGAGGGGAGAAAAGGCCAACGTTCAACCACAATGAGGTGCCCATCACAAGAGGGACCTCTTTCCAAATTGGAGACTCAAACATCTACACCAGGAGTGTCAAACTCAATTTCTGAGTTTGGTGGTAGGAGTCCTGGTGGCGCAGCGGACTAATTCACTGTTACTAAGATCAGCTGCTTGCAATTACTGCAAGTTCAAATCCCATCAGGCTCAAGGTTGACTCGGCCTTCCATCCTTTCTAAGGTAGGTGAAATGAGGACTCAGATTGTGGGGGCAATAAGCTGACTTTGTATAAAATATACAAAAGTATGAAGGCTATTGCTTAACGCACTGTAAGCCGCCCTGAGTCTCCGGAGAAGGGCGGCATATAAATCAAATTTAAAAAAAAAATTCATTGAGGACCACATCAGAGCTGTGGTTGACCTCGGAGGAGGGGCCAGGCAGGGATGACACTGGGTGGGGTGTGGCCAACTGGGTGGGTGTGGCCAACTGGGTGAGTGTGGCCAGTTTGACACCCCCCCCCCCCAAACTGCTGGCATGTTTCCTCTTCACATTGGGTAGACCAGGCCGAAGCCACGCTGGCCTGATCTTTCCTCTTCGCATTGGGTAGACCAGGATGGCCCCACGAGCCAGATCCAACCATATCACGGGCCGGATCTGGACTACAGGCCTTGAGTTTGATACCTACAGGAACTGAGCTGCTATGTCTAGTAGCAGCCCTACCTCTGAGAGCCAACATCTTACCAGGTCACTCTGATGAACAACTCAAAGGCTCCAGGGAAGACAAAATCATCACTTCCGATAGCCCAACGTCGGCCAAACAACATTAATCCAGGCATAGTGGAAATCGGGCTTCAATTCTTCTACCACTGTAGGAGGAGAAGGAGACCAACACACGTTATCCCTTTCTCGCCTGTCTCTCCCATGGAAAACCACTTGGAACGTGGAGCCAATTTACCAAAAAATATTTTTGTGCGTTTATCTCAACAGGTTTTTAACAGTAGAAATTAAGAAGTGCTTTGGAGCTTCATCAAATTTGATGCAAAAATTTTATCCCGGGACTCATTGTTTTGTTTTGTACTCAACGCACAAGCTAGAACTTGTTGGTGTCGGCGGCTTTGTGACTCACTACATTGTTTCTTATGGGAAAATTTTGATACTCATCGCACCTCCAGGAACCAGTGAATGATGAGTACCAAGGTGTCACTGAATAGGGGAGAAAAAACGACCAAAAATACAGCTACCAAAGTTAACAGAAAAGAAAACTAGATTTACTAGATTTCAAAGAAAAACAGTAAACTAGCTCTGTAACTGCATAGTGTAAACTACACTATAACTAAATTACACAAGAGAATGTAGTATATATATATCAAAAATAATTCAATAACAATTTAATCGGATACATTGGGTTAAGTGATGTAGAGCTTGATCTAATTTCAGGCAAGTTCAAGCCTCTGTTAAGAGATACCTGCATTCTCTCTCTCTCTCTCTCTCCCTTTCTTTTTTTTCCCCTCTTTCTTTCTTCTCTCTCTTTCTTTTTGGCCTTAGCAAGCCTTCCTGCAGCCCCTGGAAGCCAAAACGGGTTGCAGGAAAAAAGGCATTTTTTCTCACTCGAATATAAGCCGAGGGGGGCTTTTTTCAGCATTAAAAATGTGCTGAAAAACTAGGCTTATACTCAAGTATATAAGTACTTTTTTTTTTTAATTTGATTTATATGCCGCCCTTCTCCAGAGTCTCAGGGCGGCTTACAATGCGTTAAGCAATAGCCTTCATACTTTTGTATATTTATACAAAGTCAACTTATTGCCCCACAATCTGGGTCCTTTTAAAAGAAAGCTAGAATTAGAAGTTGGAGGAGACTTCTAAGTCACCTTAGTCCAACTCTTTGCTCTGTGCTAGAAACTCTAGAACCTCTCTAGCAGGTGCCACCAGAGCTTCAAGTGATGAAAGAGTTCTAGACACATCATCTCAGACCCAACAGCTTTCACAGTTAGCTTGAACTTTTTGACATGTTTGGGCTTTCTCGACCTCCTTTCTGCTCTTCAAGCCTAGCTGTCCTTCCAAGCTTCTTGAGGACACCATGGGCATCATCCAATGAGACGTCCATCTCCTTCTTTCAACTCAATTGATTGCACCTTCCAAAGAAGTTTCGGTGAAGTCGTAGAGGTTTAAGGCATCACTTCTGTTTTTCATGGACACACACACCTTCTCAAGAACGTTTTGGTAGCACCATAACAAACTGAATATTTATCGGCGCATAACGTCTGTTGGACAGTTGAAGGAGATGGGTCCAAGAGAGGACAGGTTGCTGCCTTCTAAATGTTTTGGACAAAAAACCCACAGGTCTTTATCACCACCTAAGCTAGCCAAGGCTGATAGAGGAGCAAAACATGTAAACACTGAACTAATTTGTTGTTGTTAGTTGCGAAGTCGTGTCCGACCCATCGCGACCCCATGGACAACATTCCTCCAGGCCTTCCTGTCCTCTTATCATCCCCCGGAGACCATTTAACCTCACACTGACGGCTTCAGTAACTCCATCCAGCCACCTCCTTCTCTGTTGTCCCCTTCTTCTTTTGCCCTCCATCGTTCCCAGCATTAGGCTCTTCTCCAGGGAGTCCTTCCTTCTCTTTAGGTGGCCAAAAGTATTTGAGTTTCCTCTTCAGGATCTGGCCTTCTAAAGAGCAGTCAGGGTTGATCTCCTCTAGGACTGACCGGTTGGGTGGCCTTGAAGTCCAAGGGACTCGCAGCTAATTTACCTGCTATTAATTTATGTGGGAGGCATGCTGGGAGCTGTCACCATGAGGCCCACAACAGAACCTCCCATCACCAATGAAGGTGGCCAAACACGCATCTGGGTCAAGGGTTTAAAACTGATTTAAATCAGCCTTTTTGGGGCAAACTTCTGCTTTTTTTCCCCCACCTCTTTGCAAATTCGTTCTTGGAAGAACAAGCATGCCCAGAATTGCTCCCCTACTTTTAATATGCCCAGAAGCCCCCTCCAAGCTGTTCCCCCACCTTTGCAAGGTTTCCCTTCCCGCCCCCCAAAAACCCAGCACCCCCACCTCTTTCCACTTCCCTATACCCGCCACCCCCTCCGCCTCTACCCCATGCCGATCTATCTCTCCCCCTGACAACCCAGAGCTTTGCCCACCCAGGAAGGTCCTCTCCCCAGTCCAGGCCCTTGCAAAAACCAAGGACCCTTCCCCAACTCATCGGACCTCCCCTATTTCCAGCCCCCATCCCCACCCTACCCACCCACCCACTCCAGGGCTTGCAATTCACCTGCCCGGCTTTGCACCCTCCGCGCTTCGGCGCCTTCGCTTTTGCAAAAAAGCAGACTCGCCTCGCGCCCCGCGGAGTCAGAACGCCGTGACGTCACTTCAAGATCCCCGGGCCGACTGCTTTTTTTTTTCTCTTCCCTGTTTTGATGGCCTCTTCCCCAAAAGGCGCATGCGTAGAGCTCTCCTTTGACCCCCCTCGGCACCCTGGCGGAACGGGGTTGGCAGGAAGTGCGCATGCGCAGACCGGAGGAGGACGAGCCTTTGGAGTCAAAGAAGTAAGGATCGCTCAAGAGAGTTTCAGGCATGCTGCAGTTTCGGTTTCGTTCGGCTGCCTTGAGGCGCCGACCGGCTGGGGTTGCGGCTCTACGTTAGGAACAGCCCTCCTTTTGCAAAAAGGGTTGCACTACAATCCCCATCTGTTCCGGGAAAGGGTTTGCTGAGTTACTCGTCTGTAAAGGTGAGAGTGGATTCGGTCCCCGGGGAATTGCATTGAGAACCCTGTAGTGTAGTGGGAATAGCGTTTGATGTAATCCTCTTGGGGTAACAAAATGATGCTCTTTAACGCGCATCTCAAACTTATGCATGATTTTTTTCCCATCTTCCCTCCGCTCCTAGTTTCAGCAGCTCGTCCCCAATGGTAAAGAGTAAAGCATTGGAATTGAAATTAGGGCGGTGTTTTGCAAGCTTGGGGAATTTTAAGGGGTGTGGATTTCAACGCCCAGAATCCCCAACCGAAGAAGAGTTCAAGAGCTTGAAAGTTCTACACTTAACTTTGCAAAGTTTTGGAGGGGGGGGGAGATTTAGGATAAGCATAAGGATTTCCTGGCCAAAATTCCCCATTGAGGGCAGTTTTCCTGTGATTTGGCCAAATAAATATGTTCATTTGTGTAGTTTATCCAAGGGAAGGAGGATAAGTTTTTTCTTAGTTCTAGGGGAAAAAAATGTAGTTTGACTATAACGCATCAGGAGGGGAGGTGATTAGCTTGGGTGGGGGGGGAAATCAGGGATGAGAGTCAGCATCTTTCATACTTTGAAAGCTTTTTTGTGTCCTATCTTCCATCAGGGTGGTTTTATACTGTCCTACCTCTAAGAACTGACTCTACAGCAACGTATACAACCGCAAAACCAAGTTCTAATCAACTCTGGATCAAAGCATCCCCGATTCATACCTTTTTATTATTATGGCTGCCCATTTCATGTCTGGATGAGTTCGCAAATCAAGTTAGGCTTTGCATTTAGTGGAGCTGATGGACCGGTTGTGTGTCTGTAACGTGGGAAGGGCCTTCGATTCTTAAAATAGCTTTGGGTTTTTATGGGCACCGCATCAAATCATCTCTATCTGGGGCTTAGCAGAGTTTATGGAAATATTTTAAGATCGTTGGTTCATAAAGGCAGAAGTTTCTGAAAAGCTACAGCGATATTGGGATAAAGGTAAAGGTTCCCCTCGCACATATGTGCTAGTCGTTCCCGACTCTAGGGGGCGGTGCTCCAGCCAGCGCTGTCTGAAGACATCTCTGTGGTCATGTGGCCGGCATGACTCAACGCCAAAGGCGCACGGAACGCCGTTACCTTCCCACCAAAGGTGGTCCCTATTTTTCTACTTGCATTTTTTTTTTACGTGCTTTCGAACTGCGAGGTTGCCAGAAGCTGGGACAAGGAACGGGAGCTCACCCTGTTACGCGGCGCTAGGGATTCGAACCACCGAACTGCCGACAAGCTCAGCGTCTTAGCCACTGAGCCACCGCGTCCCATATTTGGATACTATCATTAAGATTGAGGCAGAATTAAATGCCACAAGGATTTTAAAAAGGTCTGCTTTTCAACGAATTAATTGCCCCTTTTCCTTCAGCTAATTACCCCTTTCCAAATGAGGTGCAGTCCATCCTAGGAACTTCTCCCAGGCCCAAACCATGCATTTCATGAATAAGACACGGCGATATAAGAGTGAGGAATATATATATATATATATATATTTGGAACAGAAAATTATACATGCACAAAATAAAAAAGCAAGGCTTGAGCTGAGGGAGCTTCCTTTCTCCAGGTAGTCCTTGACTTACAACCAGAGTGGGGATCAGAATTCCTGTTGCTGAGCAAAGCGGTTATGTGAGTTGCATCAGGCTTTATGGCCTTTTTGCCAGAGTTAAGCAAATCCAGCTTCCTCCATTGACTTTGCTTGTCGGAAACAAGCTTGGGGGAGATCACGAATGTTGATCATGTGACCTCAGGACGTTGCAGCCATCATAAATGCCGGTTGCCAAGCGCCCAGGTTTTTGATCACGTGACCACAAAGATGCAGCAACGGTTTCAACGGCAAGAACCAATCGAATGTCACTTTCTTTAGTGCCATTGCAACCGCGGTTACTAACGAATGGTTTTAAATCAAGGACTTCCTGGGGATGAGTGACCCTTTTGCAATGTCAACTATTCAAATGTTTTTTTTTCTTATTTTTCCTACTTTATTTGCACAGTTGTTTTATCTCTCCGCCCGCATCATCAAGGCTTCCTTCAGTTTATGAAAGGATTGGGTGATGGGAAAAGATGCTGCCATCATCTTCATTAGAAACCCATTATGCAAATGATCTGAAGGCTTCAATTAACTGGCCGCGAAATAATTCTTCGCTCTTTTCTTTCCCTCCTGGTGAGAGAGACGATCACATAAAATATGTAAAGACTTCTACATTTCATAAAAACTTTCTGCTCCGGCCATTTTATGACAGAACTATCTTTTAAAAATCGCTTCGGTACATTCTAAACATTTTCTTTGCAGCTCTTGTCATTTAAAAATAAAAATACTGCCAACGTTTTTTTTAAAATTTCAAAGCTACTGTCTATTCGGCAGATCAAAGAAGGAAGCTGCCTTTAATCGTACGACGAAGATGTAACCGAGCCGGGATTTGAACCTTTGCAAGTGACACAGAGAGCAAACTGCACCCCGCAGGGTGAGGGGAGCATCGTTTGAGACCACCACAATGGAGAACCACTTCATAAAATGTTTATTGAGGATGGTAACACAGGATAAATCATGCAACAGAATTCAGTAAAAAAAGAAAAGAAAAGGAAAGAAGGAAAGCTAGAGAACAGGATTTGGTGCTGCCGATTCAAGGAAACGAGTCTATAAAAGGAACAACTGATCGTCCATAAAACTGGCACATTCTAAAATTGGTGGAAAAGCTTAAACAAAGAACGTTTTTACTTGTAAAAGGATTCTGTATTAAAAAAGATGGAGACACCGTTAAAAATTGCCACCTATGGATGATTTCAACCCGGACGATGATTTCAGGGGTGGTGTGAAACGCTGTTGCTGTCGATAGAAAATGGTTTAGAAATATACACACACACGCACACCCTTCAAAAAATTGCAGAATAATTTTAGTCTGACAGGAGCACATGCAAACAGGAATGGCTGTTGCAAAACCGTTACATTGGGGGGGGGGTTTACCCCCAAACCTGGTGCATTGGCACCCAATAGTCTTTTAATTCAGGTCTTCGGGGAGGTGAAGAGTAGTAGTAGAGGGGGACTATTTATGAATAGATGCTACCGACGGAAGCATCTTTTAACGGAAAGGAAAAAGTAAAACGAGTCGCTGAAGGTATTGCTGAAAAACCGTGACACCCTTTCCCGCGAGCGTTTTTCCCCCGACAAGGCTGTTTGGATTTCAGCCCACACAAAACACTCCCAGGTTTGGAGGGTTGAGGAACCAAAAGGAAAATAAATACAGTGGAATCCAATTTGAAGTCGAACAAGGAAAGAGGGAGGGAGTTACCATCCGTCAATCAGCCAAGGCCTGTGCGCGCCCAAAAATCATTCAGCCATTAACAGGAAATCTTTTTCTGAGGGAAAAAAAGAAGTGTTTTGCGCTGATTCCTGATCCCCAAGGATCCCACAAACCCACCCACCCAAACAAACAAACAACAACAAAAAAAATCACTGTGGTTTTTTTGTTTTGTTTTTGGAACTACTCCAATTCGAAACTACACGCTGAATTAAATCCACACGGTATTAAGTTTCTCTCGTGTAAAAAATCTTTATACATAGTAATAAAAAAAGAGAGGGGGGGGAGGAAAAAAAGGTAAGATGCATCCAACAGAAGTCATTTGGTTCTCTGGACCTACAGAGGCCCCCCCCCGCCCCCGCGGGAGGGGTCTCTCTGCAAGAAGAGGGCGGGAGGCCATCTGTTCAAGCATCTTCAACCTCTTGATGGTCGGGATTGTTCTCTCTATGCATCCAGGATGGACTCACCCTTGGCACTTTAGGCTGGCAAACTCAGCTTCTTCCCTTTGAGCACTGGAAAGCAAAAAAAGGGGGGAACAAGATCAGTTCAACACAGATATCCAAGCTGTCCCCCATCTAAAGCACGGTTGCGGGTTGCGTAGCACAACGGCAGTGTCAACTCGCAAAGCATTTCTGGTCTGCTTTCGAGTTGTCATGGGAAAAAGAGGGGGAGATCTGTCGGAGCATCTGTTCAGCAGCCACGTTCACAAGCACATTCCACGCATGCCTTCCTCCAAGGTTGGATCTCAGATTACCGGAGCCAGTTTGTGAGGCGTGGTTTCTACAGCCCGTGAAAGTGCCTCGTTGGAGAATGTGATTTATGACACAGCCTGAGAGGAGGGGGGAGGGGGGAAACAGGGTCATAGTTGAGCCGTGCGGCAGAGTTGACTACACTTGGGAAGCTGCCGACATGTTGCTCCTAATAAATAACTGGATTTCTTTAGAAACTTGGCTAGAGGCTCATGAATTAATTAGGGCATTCGTCGGAGCCCTGACACCCAGGAGAAATTCTCTTCTACAGGTAGTCCTTGACTTATGGGAATTGTTTTATAGTCCTTGACTTATGACAAGGGAATTCTTCTCATGCAGTTAGTCCTCAACTTACAAACAGAATTCTCTTCTTTAAGTAGTCCTCGACTTACGACAGGGGAATTCTCTTCTACATGAAGTGCTTGACTTATGATGGGAATTCTCTTATAGTCCTTGAGTTACAACAGAGAAATTATCTTCTACTGATAATCCTTGACTTATAACGGGGGACTTATTTTTTCTGGGTAGTCCTCGACATACAACAGGGAATTCTCTTCTACAGGAAGTCCTTGACTGATGGGAATTCTCTTGTAGTCCTCGACTTACAACAGGGCAATTCTTTTCTACTGGTAATCCTTGACTTATGATAAGGGAATTCTCTCATGCAGTTAGTCCTCAATTTACAACATAATTCTCTTCAAGTAGTCCTCAACGTACGACAGAGGAATTCTCTTCTACAGGAAGTGCTTGACTGATGGGAATTCTCTTGTAGTCCTCAACTTACAACAGAGAAATTCTCTTCTACTTGACTTATAACAGGGGAATTATTTTCTGTAGGAACTCCTCAATTTACAACAGGGGAATTCTCTCATGCAGTTGGTCCCCGACCTACGACAGAGGAATTCTCTTCTATAGGTAGTCCTCAACTTACAACAGAGACTACTTCTTGTAGAAGTAGTCCTTGATTTATGACAGCGGAATTCTGTTCTACAGGTAATCGTCAAGTTGTGCCGTAATTATGCTTGGAATTACAGGCATAAGCCGTGCCAGTGAACTAGCACGACTGACCAAATTTTACAACTTTATTTGTAGCAGTCATTAAGCAAATGCAAATGCAACCCTTACACGAGCCCACTACCTGTATTTTCATTGCAAACAAAAGCCTTCACTGTCAGACATAGAGAGGAACCAGAAGGAAATAGAAAGGATATGCAGTGGATAATTGAATGAAAATTATAGGTCACCCTTGCTTAGCAACCACAAACTGAATTCCATGAGTAAATCTTGAACCAGCCAATCTCTCAGAGCCTTGCTTATAAACCGGGAGAATTATGCTGGTTTGAGAGGTTGAGCACATGTATTCCGGCTTGCAGAATGGAAGAGACGCCCATCAAAAATCAAATCTACTTTGTCTGAATTTCTTCAGCTCTCTAAAACTGGGCAATCTTGGGTGTGTCAGGCTCTCAATCCCAATTTGAGGCTGAAGCTATATTTCGTCAAGCGAGCCAGCCTTAAGGTGTTGAATTTCCTTCCCTTTTTAAATACGCCCGTACCTGTGGATTAATGATATATTTGGCGGAATTAAATATGTACGGGAATGGCAACCCGAAGCCATCCAACCAGGAGAACCGGTCCGATTATCACATTTTGTATGCAGGAAAGGCATTCACTGCACCCTCAACATTTGCAAAGGGAGTAATTTTAGGCTCAGGTCCTTCCGAAAAATTATGGTACCTACTCCATCCCTTTCTATAGGAAATATACGGGTACCTGAGATAAGAACTCCGGTCATTCTGCGGCTGCAGAATTTATTTTAAAGAATGCATTGAGGGAAACACTTCTATGGAGATTCTCAGTCATCCAGGTCATGGTTGTCCCAAACGTGCTTTTTTCAAGAGGCAACTGGATTTTCTTGTTTTTCTTTGAAGACGTTTCGCTTCTCAGAGCTGAAGAAGCTTCTTGGATGAGAAGTGGATGAGAAGTGAAACATCTTCAAAGAAAAACCAGAAAGTCCAGTTGCGTCTTGAAAAAGAGCACCTTGGGGACATGGAGGGAAACAGGAATTAGCCTATTTTTTGGACTATAAGACGCACTTTTTGTCATGGGTGAAAATGTCTGTGCATCTTATAGACCGAATATTGCCAAAGCCTCACCCACCGTTTTTTTTTTTGGCCTCTGAACGCCCCATTTTCGAGACTTTTTTCATCCCGCTTTCGAGGCTTTTTTCATCCCGTTTTCAAGGCCAATTTTTCCGGGAAAAACAGCCTGAAAAAAGCCGCGAAAATGGGCCAAAAAAAGCCTCGAAAACAGACTGGAAAAAGGCTAGAAAAGGCCCCCAAATGTGGCACGCGAAGGCCAGAAACTTTTTTTTGTTGATTTCCTCTTCTAAATTTAGGTGCTTCTTATACTCCGAAAAATACGGTACCTAGGATGCTTAATTTATGGAGATGTTTCTCCCAGTCTAATCCTAGATCCTCCCAATACCTGTAGGGTGAAAACTGGAAGGAGAGTGACCAGCCCAGAGGCAGCAAAGGACAAGTCAGCAAAAATCCACCCGTTTCCAAGCTGCTTTCATGCAAACCTAGCATGCATAAAAAATGTACCACATTAAAAATCTAGACTTGCTTGTAAGATAGTGTGTCTGTATGCACGCAAGAACCCAAACAAGAAAGGAAAAATTGCTATTCAAACTATCTTCCAACATGTCTCTCAGATATTTCATGGCCCGGGTTTATTGATTTGTGGTTAATGTGGGTTTATTTTTAAATTGCAGTCATCTAAAACAGTGTTTTGTCATAGAAATATCGTGTTCTATAAAGTTGTAGAGAGATAAAGGAGACATTGGGGAGGTAGAATCCTACAGTTTATTGCATTTGAAAATGAGATCTAGAAAAGTCTAGGCCGGTGTTTGCCAACTTTTCGATGGGTGGACTTCAAGTCCCAGAATCCTCCAGCCAGCTGAATTCTGGGAGTTGAAGTCCACCCATCTTAAAAGTTGCTGAAGTTGAGAAATACTGATCGATGCCCATTCTTGCTTTGATGAAGTTTTAGTGTGAGCCATATAAGGTATCATGGAAACATACTGGAGGGATCTAGATTTCCCTTTTCCATCATGGTGCCCTATAGGTGAGCAGGACTATAATTCCCAGCATCTGCAGCCACGGGGAATGATGGAAGCTGGAGTCCAACACAACCCCAAGCTATCAAAATTGAGGAAAGATGCTACATTATACATTATACGCTTCTGAACCTTAGCAACTTTAAGGTGAGTGGACGTCAACTTCCAGAGTTGAGCATAGATGGCTGGGGAATTCTGGGAGTTGAAGTTCACTCATCTTAAAGTTGCTAAGAAACACCATCACAATTATGTGTTGCCGTGCGTCTCTTACCTTTTGTAACATACAAATAGAAGAAGTCGCAGTACAGAATGGTCTGGACCACTCCAGCCACCACAGCTATGAGGTCAAAGAACCCCTCAAAATAGTAACGCCAAATCCAGTTGATCAGGTACAAGGCACGGTAGAGGCCCAGGAAGAAGAGATAGTGAGTAGTGATGGTCTCCGCTTCCCCAGTTTTACTAATCATAAAAAGCTGGGGAAGAATCGCCACGGACTCCAAGTAGATGGAGAAAGTCCACAAGATCTGAAACCATAAAACACAGACGTTAAAATCGTACGCTCCTCCAGATCCCTTGCTGGAACTGGTTATGTCTAGTTTGATGAAAAGAAGGACTAGGGGTGACATGATAGGCGTCTTCCAATATTTCAGGGGTTGCCACGAAGAAGAGGGGGTCAACCTATTCTCTAAAGCACCTGAAGGCAGGACAAGAAGCAGCGGGTGGAAAGTGATCCCACCTGGATCAGCTGCAACCTGGAATTGAGGAGAAACTTCCTGACAGTTAGAACAATTAATCAGTAGAACAGGAAAAGTTAAAATTAAAGTCTCCAAGCTTGGAGACTCCCGAGTTAGACTACAACATGCATCTACACCATGGTAGCTTTTTAAAGTGTTTAAATTGCAGGTCTTGTTGAGTCCTCCAGATGGCACCAAATGCTTCTCAAGTACCAGAGAGAGAAAGAGAGGGAGAGAGAGAGAGAGAGAAGGGGGGGAGAGGAGAGAGAGAGGGAGGGGGGGAGAGAGAGGGGGGAGAGAGAGGAGAGGGAGAGAAGGGGGAGAGGGAGAGAGGGAGAGAGAAGGGGGAGAGAGAGGGGGGAGAGAGATGAGATAGAGAGAGACAGAGAGAGAGAAAGAGAGAGGCAGAAGGAGAGAGAGAAGAGGGGGAGGAGAACAAAAGACAAACTCACTTTCCCAATATTTGTTTAAGGAAATGAGCATCTGAGTGACTAGAGCGGCAATCCCTGCATGTAGGCTGGGAGGAAGTTCTCTCGAATTCAGGGCTCAAATGAGGAACTGTACCACTCCAACTGAAGCTCAGCTGAATTCGGAGAGAAAAGCCAGCCAAAATCTCCCTTCCCTGGTGTGTGGGTGGGTGGGTGGGTGTATTTAAGGATTAACCGGTGTATTCTTGCATTGGTGATCAACGCAAACGCTGCCGCGTTCTGAACTTACCTCCAGAGAAGAGAAATCATGATTGACCAGGAAAGACAGCCCGCCGACGGGGACCACAAGAAACTCGACTCTGAAGGTATCGTGATTCCCGTCGTAGGTGGCCTTGAATTTCATGTAGATCAGGTAGACGGTCGCGTATGCGCAAGCAATGTAGATCAGCTGGAAGGAAGAGACCCAGAGGGGTTACTCAGGTTGATCACCGGGAGGAAGGACAAACATTTTGCGTGTGGGGAAAGGAACTTTTGCGGATTGTTCGGAGTGACGCGCCTTCCCCTCGTTTCCTCGGCGACAGGCGGCCGTTTTAATCGTCTCTGAACTCTGACCGTGAGTTCCCCAACTAGACAGGGAGCTCAAACTCTTGTGAGATAAATGAATCAACGATTAGAGATAAGCACCCGTTTCCACAGTCAAACGTTATCGGTTTGATCCAGGATTCCTGGCGTCTTATGACCATAGGACAGGTGAGTTCTCTTACCTGTTTCATCACAGCCTCTCGGCAACCTGAGGCACTTCTCACATCATTCCCTGAACAGGTTCTTTCAAAGCACTTTTCACCAGTGGTCCAATACTATTCGGGCCCAAGGTTCACATTCCCACAACACTGTCAAACTATTTACTAGGACTGTATTACTAGTCTTCTTCGCATCCTTCCTAGTACCTAACTCTTTCTCTCCTTATGACTATAACCTTGCTGTTTGTATCTTTATGATTTATGTCGCTTTATTTCGTTTCCTGGTATGATTTGGTTGCTTACTTAGTAGCCTATGACTATCACTAACTGTTGTATCTTATGATTCTTGATGAATGTACCGTGTTTTCCCCAAAATAAGACCCTGTCTTATATTTTTTTGAACCCTGAAATAAGTGCTTGGCCTTATTGCCATGCGCTCAAAAGCCTGATTGGGTTTATTATCAGGGAGATGTCTTATTTTGGGGAAAACAGGGTCGTACTTTATTGTCATTGCAATTTCGTACAACGAAATCAAATGCCATCTTCAGTGTACATTATACATAAGGAAAACCATAAAAAAGAAAACAAAAACACACATCCTTCACATTCTATGCGATTTGAATTGAAAACCTCGGATACTGCATTAACATTGTGCTACACAATGGAATTCAATGTAGTTACTGCTAAGGATAGAAGCTAGTTTTTTTCAGCCGATTTGTCCTTGTTTTTATTATTTTATTTATTTCAGGCAAAGGCTGTTGGTCTTCCAGAAGGAAGCGGTCTGTTAAAGCAGGGGTCTCCAACCTTGGCAACTTTACGACTTGTGGCCTTCAACTCCCAGAATTCCTCAGCCAGCTTCTGCTGGCTGAG
>WNWU01000025.1:3061928-3073302 GCA_012654045.1 Ptyas mucosa
GTCTGCAAGGAAGCAACCAACCTCAGAGAGCACCAAAGACCCTACAGTCCTCTCCTCCTCTCCTCCCCTCTGTAAACCCTGCTCCTTTTTAGCACTGATGATGTTACCTAGTTGGGTAGTGAAATGTCTGCAAGGAAAGAACCAACCTCAAGAGAGCACCAAGGATCACTCAGTTCGACTTTGGGGTACAAATATTCTCCTCTATCACTTAAGATTGAAGTGATAAGTTAAATTTAAGTTAAGATTTCAGGATGGTTCTCTTCGTGCAGTCTGACCCTAAGGCCATGACGGCGAACGTATGGCATGCAGAGCCTCGGTGGCGCAGCGGACTAAACAGCTGTTAAAGTAGCACTTAGCTGCCTCCTGCCTGCAATTACTGCGAGTTCAATTCTCACCGGGCTCAAGGTTGACTCAGCCTTCCATCCTTCCGAGGTAGGTCAAATGAGGGCCCGGTTTGTGGGGGCAATAAGCTGACTTTGTATAAAATAGAACACTGCTTTAGGGGGTGAAAGCCTTACTAAGCAGGTATATACAAAAATATGAATGCTATTGCTTAAAAGCATTGTAAGCCGCCCTGAGTCTCCGGAGAAGGGCGGCATATAAATCGAATGAATGAATGAATGAATGCCGCAGGTGGCACCCGGAGCCATTTCTGCGGGCAGGCAAGCTGTTGCCCTAGGACAGCTCCACCACGCATGTGCGCATGTGCCTCCCGCCAGCCAGCTGGTCTTCGGGTCTCTGCCGCGCATGACTCCAAACAAACAAGAATTGCTAGCTGGATTCACCCCAAACCCTTAAATCTGGACCACAATTGCTCTTTTTCCTGATCTCGTTAACGTGAATGGAGCGCATTGATCTGGCTCGCCATAAGCTGCTGTGAAAGGGCTAGGCTTCCGAAGACGAAAACCACCAAACATCTAACGCCTCCTGAGCCAAGGCTATCGTGTTGCACAAACCACATCATTTGGCGTCGAGTGACAAAATCTGCTATGGGAGTTGCCAATTGCCTACTTAGCCCAGGATACACCACAGCCTTTCGTGACAGCCGATGCAGTTTTAGCTTGTACTTTCTGGGCCGGTCGAGGGTTTAGGCAGAAAAAGAGCAGGTGTGTAAGGTAAAGGTTCCCCTCGCACATACGTGTTAAGTCGTTCCCAGCTCTAGGGGGCGGTGCTCATCTCTGTTTCAAAGCCGAAGAGCCAGCACTGTCCGAAGACATCTCCGTGGTCATGTGGCCGGCATGACTCAACGCCAGAGGCGCACGGAGCGTTGTTCCCTTCCCACCAAAGGTGGCCCCTATTTTTCTACTTGCGTTTTTTACGTGCTTTCAAACTGCTTGGTTGGCAGAAGCTGGGACAAGTCACAGGAGCTCACCCCGGGATTCGAACCGCTCAACTGCCGACCTTTCGATCGACAAGCTCAGCGTCTTAGCCGCTGAGCCACCACATCCCTTTAAGGTATGTATAGGCCTCTTAATACAGGTAGCCGTTGACTTACAGCCAACGTTTCGGTCGTGGGTTGAATTTTACCCCGTTTTATGGCCTTCCTTGCCACAAGTTGTTAAGTGAATCGCTGCAGCTGTTCACGCGGTCGTTAAGTGAATCTGGCTTCCCCGTTGACTTTGTCTGTCAGAAGGCTACAAGAGGGGATCGTGTGACCCCGGGATGCTGCACCCGTCATAAATATAAATCGGTTGCCAAACGTCTGGATTTTGATCGTGTGTGACCTCAACGGTCGTAAGCATGAGACACAGTCCCAAGTCCCTTTTCTCAGTGCCGTTGTAACTTGGATTGGTCACTAAACGAATGATTGTAAATCGAGGGCCGTCTGTCCTGCTTAACCAGTGTTTCTCAACCTTGGAAGCTTGAAGATGGGTGGACTTCAATTCCCAGAATCCCCCAGCCAGGCGTCCCTCGACATGAGTGACACTGAGTTGGCCATGCCCACCCAGTCACATGACCACCTAACCCCGCCCACCCAGCCGGTCATTAGGCAGATCATATCAGTGGTCCGCGGGATTTAAAATTATGAATTTAGTGGTCCCTGAGGTCCGAAAGGTTGGGGATCCCTGCCCCAAAGTGTCGTTTTTTTAACCAGGAATCCCTCCAGGACTAAATGTGCCCACTGAGAGTTTACGGGAAGATGCGGAACGATCTGGATTTGAAGGAGAAAAGGTGCTTTTGTGTTGCATCTGTTGGCGGTTTCTCGAAGAAGCAGTTCCTGGCCCTGCGAAAGAGCGAGGTACACCGGGGGGGATTTTTAAGGAGGTGTTGCCAGCTGTGTGCTGTGCACATTCACACACTGGTGTTCTAAATCACCTTGAATCCGGATGGCTTCGCGGCTCCAACCTGATAAGCGAGGTGTTTAAACAGACACACAGCTTTTTTCCTCGCCGCATGGGCGTTCGAGGGTCACAATTCTGCAAAGGCAACACTTCCCTGCCAGGAAAGCAGGTGTCGACTGCAATACATGCCCCATTAACTGAACATAATGTGGGCTCACATGCTCCATTGATCAGGGCTGCCGTGCGTACAGCTTTTCTGTCAACTCAACTTCCAAAACCATAAATGCTGCGTATTTCAGCAAATCCTCTTTTTTTTTTTTAATGTGCTGGAGAAGATAAGGCCTAGTCGTTGATTCTACATCTATCTTAGGGGTGAAATGCTACCGGTTCGGGGCAGTTCTCCTGAACTGGTAGTGAAATGCTACTGGTTCTCCCAAACCGGTCGTAAAAAAATGCTTTAAAAAGTAAAAAACAATAGTTCTGATGATTGCGTGGCACAGCTGATCCTCAGAACTTTTTAAAAACTTTTCTAAAGCATTTTTTTACTACCCGTTCGAGTGATAGGTAGTAAAAAAAATGTTAAAATAAATGTTTTTAAAAAAGGTTCCGACAATCAGCTGTGGCAATCAGCTGTGCCGCAGGATCCTCCGAGCTTTTTTTTTTTAACTTTTTAAAACATTTTTTTTACTATCTATTGGGGATCCGTTTTTGCTCTCGGGAGGCTTCCCTGAGGCCGGCTAGGCCAAAAACGGGGGAGTGGGGGAGTGGAAAGAAGGAAAGGAAGGGAAAGGGAAAGGGAAAGGGAAAGGGAAAGGGAAAGGGAAAGGGAAAGGGAAGGGGAAGGGGAAGGGGAAGGGGAGGGGAGGGGAGGGGAAGGGGAAGGGGAAGGAAAGGAAAGGAAAGGAAAGGAAAGGAAAGGAAAGGAAAGGAAAGGAAAAGAAAAGAAAAGAAAAAGAAAAAGAAAAAGAAAAAGAAAAAGAAAAAGAAAAAGAAAAAGAAAAAGAAAAAGAAAAAGAAAAAGAAAAAGAAAGGGAGGGAGGGAAAAAGGAGAGGAAGGACACAGCTCCAGAGGATACCTTGAAAGAGCACAGCAATTCAGGGCTGGACATTGTTAAAGTGAGTTTCTTTTGACCCCCTAGTCACATGACTCCATAGCCACACCCACCCTGTCACATGACCCCCACCAAGCCACGCCCACAGACCCTATAGGAATAATTTTTAGATTTCGCAACTGATCTATCCGTATACAGGTATCCCTCAACGTACGACCGCAATTGAGCCCAACACTTCTGTTCGCTAAGCGAGACGGTTGTTAAGTCAGCTTTGCCCCGTTTTACCACCTTGCTTGCCCCGGTTGCTAAGTGAATTGCTGCGATTGTTAGTAACGCGGTTGTAGAAGCGAATCTGGCTTCCCCGTTGACTTTTGCTTGTCAGAAGGTCGCAACGGGGGATGACGTGACCCCTAGGATACGGCGGCCGTCATAAATACGAACCAGCTGTCAGGCATCCAAATGTAAAATCGCGTGACCGTGGGGATGCTGCGACGGTCGTTAAGTGTGAAAAATGGTCGTAAGTCGCTTTTTTCCAATGCCGTTGTAACTTTGGATGGTCACTAAATCAGGAGTGGGCAAATGTGGCCCTTTGACAACCTGTGGACTTCAACTCCCAGAATTCCTGAGACAGCCAAGCTATCTCAGGAATTCTGGGAGCTGAAGTCCACAGGTTGTCAAAGGGCCACATTTGCCCAACCCTGCACTAAAGGCTACCTTTCTGTGACAGTTTTTCCACCCAGCAGCAGCCACTTACCTGCCGGATGGGATGGGATGGGATGGGGAGATTTCCGATGCTCCCTGCCAGATTCCCACAAGAAAAGTCAATGGGGAAGCCAGCGGGAAGTCAGAAGCTGCTCTCGCTGCTTTGGGGGATTGTTTCTTGTGTAGGGAAGGAAATATCTCTGAAAGGACAACGAGATATAGTATCTATATCTATTGAGCTGTCTATCCGCTTTTCTAACATTAAAAAAAACAAATCCTAAATAAAGATTTAACACTCCCTCGGGTCAAATTCAGCTCCTAGCAACTAGACGGGGGACATTTGTGACACCGTTTATGTTCGTGACTTGCAACGATATTTATTTGCCGTCTGTTTTCTTGCCAGATGCTTTTTTGACTTCTCAAGTTTAGCTCCGCAACCTGAAATGTCAACAGTGCAAATACTCACTGTGACCCACACTATTTTTTTTTAATTTTATTTATATGCCGCCCTTCTCCGGAGACTCAGGGCGGCTTACAATGCGTTAAGCAATTTCCCTTTTTCAAGGTTCAGTCTGCCTAGCTAAGCGTGATCACACCGGTGATTTATTTATGCTCACACTGGTGTGTTATATGCGTCACCGATTTTCACCCTAAATTTTCATTTCGCTAAAGCTCTCCAAGTCAGCTGGCTGGGGGATTCTGGGAGTTGGAGTCCGCCAGGCTTAAAGTTGCCAAGGTTGGAGACCCCTGCTCTTGCAACTTAAAACAAGAGGATGATAATAAAAGAAAAAAGGAGGGCGAGAACAGGAAGGTAAATACGCCCTGACAACTAGAGGTAATCCTCAACTTACAATTCACTTAGTGATTTATTAGGGGTTTTGCCAGAAACATACAATGGAGAACTGAGATATTTGATTGTGAATGGATTAACAGTGGCTAGAATTGTATTTGCCAAAAATTGGAAAAAGGAGGAAATACCTACGGAAGATGAAGTTATTAAGAAAATTATGGAATGTGCTGAAATGAGTAAATTCGAAATCAGAGAACAGGAAGATAAGCAACATTATATGATATGGGATTTATTTTATCAATGGCTAGATAATAAAGCATGGAAATGAAATATGAAATAAATGTAATAATATAACACATGAAAGGGATCCTTATGGGATGAAAATGCCATTGTTAAATAAACGATAAATGAGAAGAATAATATAAAGAGATATATTAGATTGATATATCTAATAGCCTTGGATAGTACAGTGGTCTAAAGCACCCTGTTATTAACACCAGCTGCCTGCAATTATTGCAGGTTCGAATCTCACCAAGGCTCAAGGTTGACTCAGCCTTCCATCCTGGTAGGTAAATTGAGGACCCAGTTTGTGGGGGCAATAAGCTGACTTTGTATAAATATACAAAAGTATGAAGGCTATTGCTTAGCGCATTGTAAGCCGCCCTGAGTCTCCGGAGAAGGGCAGCATATAAATCAAATAAAAAAAAAAATATGAGAAACCAGGTAATTAGTAAATTATGAATATGAGAGGAAGCACAAAAGATTTGTAACCGATCGACACACTTTCTGCAATTGTAATGGATGATGGTTGTTTTATGTTTTGTTTAAAATATAAAATTTTTTAAGAAAAAACAATTCACTTAGTGACTGTTCGAAGTTACAACGGCACTAAAAAAGTGACTTGCGACCATTTTTCACACTTACGACCACTGCGGCACCCCCGTGATTTACCATCTCATGCTGGACAACTTGACTCGCGTTTATGACAGTCGCCGAGTCGCAGGGTCACGAGATCCCCTATCGGCGACCTTCTGACAAGCAAGGTCAAAGGGTGATGTGGGGGGGGGGGGGAAATCAGATCCACTTAACGACCGTGGCTACTAATTTAACAGCGGCCGTGATTCATTAGACAAATGCGTCAAGAAAAGTGACAAAATGGGGCAAAAAACTCACGTAGCAAACTTATCGTTTAGCAACGTAAATTCCGGGCTCAATTGTGGTCGTAAGTTGAGGACTACCTGTACCAAAGCTTGCGTGATGTTTGCAGTCGGTAAAACGCCAAGCTGAGAGACAGTTTGGGAATGGCATAATCCAATGGATCGAGAGGCCTGGGTTAAACCAAGGGAGAAAACCCCACCACGCAGCTCTGTGGCTGGGAAAGATTTAAGAGTTGAGAAAACTCCAGTTTATCAGCTTAGAACCCACTCTGAACATGAGCCTAATCCAGGGGTCTGCAACCTTAAACACTCAAAAGAGCCATTTGGACCCGTTTCCCACAGAAAACGCCGGGAGCCACAAAACCTGGGTGGGTGTGGCCAACTCGATGTCACTCACTTCCATCAGTCACACGACCACCCCCAGCCATGCCTACCCAGCCGGTCATTAGGGCAGAGAACCAGTTGTTAAAAAACACCAGGGTGAGAAACATTGGCTTAGAGCAGGGGTCGGCAACCTGTGGCTCTGGAGCCGCATGTGGCTCTTTCACCCCTCTGCTGCGGCTCCGTCACTCAAAATATGTGTCACAAGCGATTTATTGAGCTTTTCAATTCCTGGCAGGTCAACAACGGATAAATCCAAGGAAAGAAAAGTTTCAGAAGAAAACAGAACATTTAATTCAACTACATATGCTAGTTTTGTGGTCGCTCAAGATATAGTCAGGCACGGGAAGGGTTTTTGTGGCTCCTGGTGTTTTCTTTTCTGTGGGAAAGGGGTCGAAATGGCTCTTTTGAGTGTTTTAAGGCTGCTGACCCCTGGCTTAGAGTGATCAATGGACACACAGACACTAAATGGCAATAGTATTGCTTTTTAAGTAGGGGGTTTTGACCATGGCTGAACAAACTATAGTTTAATTATTATTATTATTATATTATATTTATATACCGCTCTACTCCCGGGGGACTCAGGGCGGTGTACAGACAAATGATAAAATACATATAATACAAATATTTTAAAGAATTGATTAAAATACAATTAAATAATTTGGTCTTAAACCTAAAATTAAAACTCTAATTAATTAAAAACTCTAAAATTAATGTGATGTGAAAAGTCAAAATATTCCTCCATAGCTCCAGTCCTGTTTTCTACTTCATTTTTTTGACTATATATATATATATATATATATATATATAAAATTTTGATTGTTTTGATTTTCTGTAAAATGTGCTCCCTTGAAGTCTCTCATTATATATTTGTATTTTTTTTTTAAAAAAAAGACAAGGCAGTAGATTAAAGAATATGTCACTGGGATGATTGATGTCCATTATCTTTTTTTTTTTTTGTTAAAACACCTTGTCTCATCCCACTAGTTAGGTTTCTTGAAAAGTTAATGTTTTAGATTCAAAATCCTGCATAAATAAGATCAAAAGTCTTCATACAATTTGTTTCCCCCCCCCCTTAACCGCTCTTGAAGGTCTGTTGTGTAGTTGGCTGTTGCCAATTTGCTTTAAGGTAACTATAAATGGCTCTGTTAAAGGAATACAATTAACTTCAATGTAACTAATTTACATTTCACCCTCCTGCCTCCAAGTGCTAATGTTGCATTTCAAGGTATTCGGGAGAAGGGCAAGCAAACAGGAAAACAATAGTTGCAATTTTCTACTTCCCAAATGCTTCCATGAATTGGATTTCCAAAGATAACTTGCATCAAACAGGAAAACAATAGTTGCAATTTTCTACTTCCCAAATGCTTCCACGAATTGGATTTCCAAAGATAACTTGCATCATTTATAAAAAGAAACGGGCTTAAAAGCCTATGCAAATCATACAACAAAGCCCAAGAATTTTCTCCAACCAGCTCCTTCCAATTCAACTACCACAATTCCCATTCACCGCAGCAACTCCTGTTCATTCTAGCCAAGAATCGTGGGCTCTGAAATCTCCCGCCACCCGCTTGGGCTGTTGCTTGTGGTAGCTTCTTTTGCAAAAAATAATTTTCTGCACTGGTGCCTTTTTTCCCCCCCATGGATACAAGAATGACAAGACCCAAATTACGTTTGCTCTCGCTATTTTAACATTGGATGAAACACAAAAAGACCCCTCGCATCCTTAAATTGTTTCAACTCCTACCCTCAAAACGACGCTATAGAGCCCTGCACACCAGAACAACTAGACACAATAAGTTTTTTCCCCGAATGCCATCACTCTGCTAAACAAATAATTCCCTCAACACTGTCAAACTATTCACCAAGTCTGCATTACTATTGATCTTTTCATCGTTCCTATCCCCCATCTCCTCCCACTTATAATGGCACGACTGTAATTTTGTTGCTTGTATCTTTACGATTTATATTGTTTCCTAGTCTGATTTGATTGCTTATTTGTTCCCTATGACTATCATTAAGTGTTGTACCTTAGGATTCTTGACGAATGTGTCTTTTCTTTTATGTACACTGAGAGCACATGCATCAAAGACAAGTTCCTTGTGTGTCCAATCACACTTGGCCAATAAAGAACGCTATTCTATTCTATTCTAAAAAGCCACGATTAACAGGACATAGGGGAAAAAAGTGAACAGCAATGTGGCAACAACACAGCTATTGTTAAAATGGAATGGCGTGTGATTTGCAAAGAGAGGCTAGCCTTCCCTTAAATCCCAGCTGTTCCCAGGCTGCAAAAAGAAAAACAAACTATAATTCGAGGCATATAGTTCAGTCCTAATTCTGATTAGTCCTTTCTCCTATAAGGCCACACGTGGCTGTTTCAGGACCTGCCCCCTAATCCACAATAACTCAAGTCCCAGCTTTAAAAAAAAAAAATCTCCTTCCAATGAAACGCCAAGGAAGGCTTGATTTATTTCAGCCGCCGCCGCCGCGTGGCATTTCATTCTCCTTAATCTCACTCTTCAGAAAGTGCTGAGCTTGCCTGCCAGGGGTCAAAGCACGGTTTGCACACAGGACTAGCTTGGAGACGCCAAACACAGACAGTTCAGCGTCAAGGCTGGGGATGCAAGTTAAAACAAACAAGCCGATAGCGCTTAAAGGTTGAGGAAGGGGGGTTCGCAAAAAGAACCCAAGGAGTGAAAATGCTTAAAATGCTCGTGCATAAAATGGAATCAAAAGGCCTATTTGCAGGCTATTTATTTCCGATTATCAGCAGTAAAGTTAGCCTCAAAATAATAAGGTAACCAGAGAGACGGTGGCATTCGGTTTCTTTTGAGGAAACGGGTCACAAACAGCCATCTCTTCCCCCAATCAGATTTTGGCTTTTCTGCGGGGAAAGGAGGTTAAAAAGTATAGAAGGTCCCTTTCCCAGGCCCTTCTGTACACCACACCTTCTCCCAGCTGCCACGTCAGACTAACTCAGGCCTTCCAATTGAAAGCCTATTCTTTCGAGAGCTGGGATTTAGGTTGCTTTCCAATCTCCAACAGCAGTTGGTTGGTAGGGCATGGAAAAGCCTCCGTCGCGGAGCTGGATCACCGCTCTTAACCCCTTCACGGGCAAAAGAAGCCAAGCCTTTTTATACGGAAGGGCTCCTCCGGAGCAAATTTCAGACCCGGGAGTGAGTTTCGGCCTGACAAAAGTCGGCAGGAAAGCGAGATCGTTTTGCTCCTGCAAGCAGAAACGTCCGATTGCTAAAAAGAGAATGGGTGGGGTCCAACATCGTACACAACTCTCAAACTTCTGCTTGGGTTTGTTTTCCCTCCCTAAGTCCATTCATTGCATTTTGGCACATTCGTTCTATGAAGAATAAAAGATCACTTCGCCCTGAAAGATTGATTTTATTTATCTGGTTTCACAGTAAAAACAAACAACAAACAACACTGGGATATAACTCACCGGCACGTCGTCTTTCTATGCTAATATAAAAGTACAATTCAGGTAGAACGTCTCCCTGCCCCATTAAAATAACCTTTTAATCTTACAAAGGTTATTCCCTGTCCTTCTTATTTCCAATTGCTTTTCAAGTAAACCTTTCAGGATATTTTTAGTAACCTGCCTAGATTTTTGACCCTTTTCCGAGTCTCTGGATTCAATCACCTTCAATTTCAATTAAGAGTATCTGTATTTGCGATACAGAGCAAGAAATTAAAAAAGCAGTAATATTTCTCTTCCCAGTGAATTCCCACGAGATCTTCCTACATCGGTTTTTCCTTTGTCGTACCTGAGGGAAAAGGTCTCGGTGGAGTTTCCACACGGTAATAAGTTGACAGCTCTCTTGCCGTTAAAAAATGTGATATAGACAAACTGCAGAAATATCTTTAAAGGTACTTCTAGGTTGCCCTATATTTTTTCTCTGTGCCTGTTTTCTAGGTTCAGAGTCCCAACCAATTCCCAATACAGCATAGGGTTTAAAAGGAACACCTCTTCGGCCTTCAAAATAAAGAGAGATAATACTGTATAGGGACTGGGATACCGACCCCATTTTCTATAAAACACTGAATCTTAATCTTTAGAACTGACAATTCACACTGACTCCAATTCTCACATGAATTCTGGAAGAGATGCGTAAAAACTGAGAAAAGTCTTAGGATTATTCAAAAATCATACTGGGAATTTGAATCTCTCTTCCTAATGTTAACTGGGAGCTTGAATCTTTTTTCTCAATCTACACTAAATCATTTCAATAAGCCCTATCACTTAGCACCCCCAAATCTCTTTTTTTTGCAACTTCTCCCTCATCTAATGCAACACTCCCCATCGTTTACACCCACAAGAGACCCCCCCCCAATTAGCTATATAAGATGCATTTCAGAGACCAAGTAATGACTCTACTGAACGCAGGAGCCCACCCACCCTGGACTGTCACAAACAAGGAAACTGAGCAAATGCACCATTTGCCCTGCTTTCACCTAACCCACCCACCCTCCGCACGTAAACTCAACTGACCCACCACGGATGATTTAAGAGGCATCTCCCCCACCCCAATTTTACATTCCTTAAATTGGGGTTTCTCGACCTTGGCCGCTTGGAAGTCCACCCATCTTCAATCGGTCAGGGTTGAGAAACATTGCCCTAACTGCTCCTTTCCAGAATGCAAAGTCCAGCTGGGGACAGGAGGAATTATTTAAGCATGGGGAGGGGGGGGAGGGAATCTACAAACAATCCCTCTCAGGAGACCCTCCCCAAACCCTCAAGATGCAGAGCTTCCCCCTCCCCCCCAATCCATGGAAAGCTCTCAACCCCCACTGAAATGCCTTCTCCCTCCAACCCCACATTACAGAGAGGGGAGCAGCTCCCCAGCTGAAATCAGAGTCTGCCCCCCACATGGAAGATGCAAGCAAGGGGATTCTCGCCCCCCCCCATCCCCAACTCCACAACCCTGCAAGGGATCAATCAATCAGAATAGAGCTGGAAGGGACTTTGGAGGCCTTCTAGTCCAACCCCCTGCT
>WNWU01000025.1:3097612-3113318 GCA_012654045.1 Ptyas mucosa
TAGAATAGAATAGAATAGAATAGAATAGAATAGAATAGAATAGAATAGAATAGAATAGAATAGAATAACAGAACAGAACAGAACAGAACAGAACAGAACAGAACAGAACAGAACAGAACAGAATAACAGAGTTGGAAGGTGATTAGAGCAACCAAGATGATTAGAGGACTGGAGGCTAAAACATAGGAAGAACGGTTACAGGAACTGGGTAGGTCTACTTTGATGAAAAGAAGGACTAGGGGAGACATGATAGCAAGTCTTCCAATATCTCAGGGGCTGCCCCCAAAGAAGAGGGGGAGGGGGGGTCAACCTATTCTCCAAAACATCTGGAGGCAGGACAAGAAACAGTGGATGCAAGGAGAGAAGCAACCTAGAACTAAGGAAAAATTTCCCGACACTGAGAACAATTAATCAGTGGAACAACTTGCCACCAGAAGTTGTGGGTGCTCCAAGACCAGCGGTTTTTAAGAAGAGATTGAACAATCATTTGTTTGGAATGGTATAGGGCAGTGATGGCTAACCTTTTTGCCATCACGTGGCAAAACCGGGGGGAATGCGGGGGGAGGGGGTAGCGCATGTGCGTGCCCACACCCATACTTCTATGCGTCCTGCCCCCCGTGCGCATGTGTGCGTGGTTCCCCCACTATTGGCACATGATGGCCTGGTAGGCCTGTTTTTTGCTCTCCCCAGGCTCCAGAGCTTTTTTAGAAGCCTGAGGAGGGCGAAAATGACCTCCCCCCCCCCCCCCCCCGCCGCCCCCCCAGAGCCCAGAAACAGCCCGTTTCCCAACTTCCATTTTCGCCCTCCCCAGGCTCCTAGAAAGGCTCTGGAGCCTGAGGAGAGCAAAAAACGGGCCTTCCCCACCCCGTCCGGAGGCCCCTCGGAGGCTGGAAACAGCGTGTTTCCTGACTTCTGGTGGGCCCAGAAGGCCCCAAAATCAGCAGAGCTGCGCTCACGTGCCCACCGATATGGCTCTGTGTGCCACTTGTGGCACGTGTGCCATAGGTTTGCCATCATGGGTACAAGGTCTACTGCTCGAGTAGGGGGTTGGACTAGAAGACCTCCAGGGTGTCTCCAAACTCTGTTAGTCTGTTAATTTAAAAGCTTCCAAATGCATCTGATTTCATTCCTTGCAGGCAAATGGGGACTTTAGAGCTTTCCATGGTGACATCAGTCGGACGATAAAGAGAATAAAAGTACCTGAGAGTTGATTCCCCCCCCCCTTCCAATGCAGAATATTCTACCAGTCAGTCATATGATTATGCCTACTTTAGAAGCCGAACCCTATGATTAGAACTGCACAGTCATTATCTTTCCTCGTATTGTAGAACAATGACAGCAAATGTGAACAACTGACATTTAACAAAAATGCCAAAGAGTTTCTCTGGGTTTTGTGCTGGATTTGTCTTTTTATTTTTATTTTTTTCAGAAGGCATTTGTCTCCCAAGGCAGCAAGTAATTATGAGATATAAATTCATCTCTCTCTTTTTCCCCTTTTGGTTCAGGTTTGAACGGCTGCAAAATTTCACTCTTAGATGGTGAAGTGGTGGGAGGAAACTGAGGGTGCGTGGAGACAAGGAAAAGAAAGAGAGAGAAATAGAACGAGGAGAAAAAGAGAAAGAGAAAGAAAGACAGAGAGAGAGAGAGAGAAAGAAAGAGAAAGAAAGAAAGAAAGAGAAAGAAAAGAAAGAAAGAAAGAAAGAGAAAGAAAGAAAGAAAGAAAGAGAAAGAAAAGAAAGAAAGAAAGAAAGAAAGAAAGAAAGAAAGAGGAAGAGAACAAGGAAGGAGGAAAGACTGATTTTGAAAAGGAAGGAAGACTAATTTTGAAAACGAAGAATTTTAAGAAGGAAGGAAAACTAATTTTGAAAACGAAAGAAGGATTTTGAGAAGGAAGACTGATTTTGAAAGGGAGGGAGGGCGGGAGGGAGGGAGGGAGGGAGGGAGGGAGGAAGGAAGGAAGGAAGGAAGGAAGGAGAGATAGTAAATTTTAGGTGTCTTCAAGTTGATTGCCTGGATGAGTCCCTGCAGTTTTCTTGACAAAACCTTTGGAAGCATTTTGCCATTGATTTCTTCCCAGGGCTGAGAGAGAGTGACTGGCCCAAAGTCACCCAGCTGTCTGCACTCTACCCCAAATTGGGTATCTTAAATATGTAACCAGCCGCAAAGCCATACGTTCCTCCCCCTCTCACCTCATTCCCCCACCCCCACCCCCAAATAAACTTTAAAAAGATGGAGAAGCCAGCAAACCCAACGGAAAGCTTTCCGACTTACTTTAAAGATTTCGCTGGGGATGGCCGCGATGGCCTCAGGCTGGAAATAAGCCATCAATTCGTGATCGAGGCGTCTTAATTCCTTCTCGTCTAAGCCAGCTAGCACGGGAGAGGAAAAGAAAAGGGGAAGCGATCAGGAAACAATGTCATGCCGTTCCGATTAGACGGAATTCGGCGCCTTTGAGGAGCGCCAGCCCTTAGCGGATCAATATTTGATTTTTAAAAAAATCAGGATTTCAAGCCCCTCTGGGAAATCAAACCAGAGCTTGCAATTAAATGGATGTTTGATGGGAACCAAGTTTAGTAAAAAAAAAAAATGCAGGCTCAATTAGTGCAATTCTCATTTTTGCTGTTTTGCTTTTACTAAGAAGGGCTCCAGTGGTGGGTCGCTCCCGGTTCGCACCGGTTCACAAGAACCGGTAGTAAAAATTTGTAGTAGTTCCGAGAACCGGTAATAACATTGGCTGGCCGCGCCCCCGAACCGGTCGCCGGCCCGGAAGCCGCTTGCTTACCCCGTCCACCTCATCAGAGGCGCTTTTTTTTTTTTACTTTTAAAAGCATTTTTTTCTACAACCTCTTCGGCCGAAAAAATGCTTTTAAAAGTTAAAAAAAAAAGCCTCTGATGATCGCGCGGCTCAGCTGGGATCGTCAGAGGCTTTTTAAAGCATTTTTTCTACCACCTCTTTAGCCAAAGAGGTGGTTTAAAAAATGCTTTGAAAAACCTCTGACGATCCCAGCTGAGTTGCCTGATCCTCAGAGAGGCTTTTCAAAGCATTGTTTTCTGCAACCTCTTAAGGTTGTAGAAAAAATGCTTTTAAAGGTAAAAAAGAAAAAAGAAAGTTGGCCACGCCCACTCAGTCACATTACCCCACCACCAAGCCACGCCCACAAAATAAGCCACGCCTACAGAACCGGTAGTAAAAAAATTAGGAAACCCCTCCCCCTCTATTTTCTCTTACTTCTTCCGCTGCACAGAAGCTGAATCAGATCAGAATGGAATAACAGACCTGGGAGGGACCTTGAAGGTCTTCTACTCCAACCCTCTGCCCAAGCAGGAGACCCTGTACCATTTCAGACAGGTGGCCGTCCAATCTCTTCTTAAAACCTCCATTGTTGGAGATCACCTACAACTTCTGAAGGATCGTGGGGCAAATCATGGCTTGTTGTGGTTAACTACACTTTCTTACCGGCGATAGTCCCAATTTCTTGCAGGGTTGCATGGTTCCATTTCATGGGACTCCCAAATACAGATTCGACTTTCTTTTTAAATTCTCGCAGAGTGATTGAGTGACACAGCAAAGAACCCAGCCTGGCTAAAACCACACTACGGAGAAAGAAAAAGAACACCTTATCACAATCAGCCTTTTTTTGACCCCCGGTTGCCAACGTTTCGTAGGGAGAAGAAAGAAAAGAAGGGAAGATGGAAAGAAGGGAGGGAGGGAGGGAGGAAGGGGAGGAATGAGAGAGGGAGGGAGGGAAGAAAGTAAGAGAAGAAGAAAGAAAGAAGGAGTAGGAAGGAAGAAAAAGAAAGAAAGAAAGAAAGAAAAAGAAGGAAGGAAGGAAGGAAGGAAGGAAGAAAAGCGAGGGGAGGGAATGAGAGACGGAGGGAAGAAAGGAAGAGAAGAAGAAAGAAGAAGAAAGAAGAAGAAAGAAGAAGGAAGGAAAGCGAGGGAAGGAGGGAGGGAGGGAAAGAGAGAAGGAGAGAGGGAAAAAGGAAAAGAAAAAAGCAGGAAGGAAGGAAGGAAAGAAGGAAGGGAGAAAGAAAAGCGAGGGGAGGGAATGAGAGAGGGAGGGAGGGAGGGAATGAGAGAGAGGGAGGGAGGGAAGAAAGAAAGAGAAGAAGAAAGAAAGAAGAAGGAGGAAGGAAGGAAGAAAAAGAAGAAAAGAAAAAAAGAAGGAAGGAAGGAAGGGAGCCTGAGTGGCGTAGCAGGCTAATGCCTCCTATTAAGGCAGCATTTAACATCCAGCTGCCTGCAATTACTGCGAGTTCGAATCTCACCAGGCTCAAGGTTGTCTCAGCCTTCCATCCTTTCTAAGGTGGGTAAAATGAGGACCCGGTTTGTGGGGGCAATAAGCTGACTTTGTATAAAATATACAAAAGTATGAAGGCTATTGCTTAACGCATTGTAAGCTGCCCTGAGTCTCCGGAGAAGGGCGGCATATAAATATAAATTTAAAAAGAAAAAAAGAAGGAAAGGAGAAAGGAAAGCAAGGGAAGGAGGGAGGGAGGGAAAGAGAAGGAGAGAGGGAAAAAAGGAAGAGAAAAAAGAAAGAAGGAAGGAAAGAAAGAAAGGAATGAAGAGAAGGAGAAAGGAAAGAAAAGTGAGAGAAGGAAGGAAGGAAAAAAGAGAAGAAGAAAGAAAGAAAAGAAAAGAAAAAGACAATGATACAAGAGCTAGGAAGTTTTTGCCCCTTCAGCTGTCAGAGACAACGTAAGAATTAAATAATCAGAGCCTGTAGGATTTCAGAGTATCTCTCTTCAGCGGTGTCCAAACACCGTCCCACTATCTTTATGAGTAGAATTTGAACTAGAAGGGCATCTGGCTGCAACAGATCTAGACAAGGAATGGAAAAACCACACCGCAAAAGATTGTTCACCTTTTGCTCAAATCGGTTATTTCTATTAATGTGGCTGGTTGCCGTTTTAACGGTTAAACACAACCTCCGAGTCCTGATTGACGAAGGCAATTCCATATTCTGCAGCTTGGTCGCAATAATATATAGGTTGCTTTGCAAGCCTGAGAAATGGGTCTAAAAAACATCGAAGGAAAGCGGAGTTTTTTCTCTCTTGAAAAAAGCAATACCCCCCTTGGACTATCACATCCCTTTTAGAAGCATTTCACGGATGAGAGAAGAACAGATGGGTATACGTACCCGAATTCGGTGGCATTGATGGATGCAACCTCTGACGAGTTTAGCGTGCAAAGAGTGGCGTCGAGAGCTACCAGATCAAAACTTTTGAGACTGGATATCTCTTGCCCCGAATCATTCAGAAAACCTTGCAAAATAGATTTCGCCTGGGGGTGAGGGGGAGAAATAAACAACAATGACCACAATACATATCCCTGTGTTTCTCTTCCCCCCCCCCAAAAAAAACCATATTACTTTATGCAAACTGATCTCAGAATAATTTGCAACACAAATACATCCACCACCATAGAGTGAAGTAGGGGTGGGCTGCTGGGGGTTCGTGAGAACCTCTAGCTAAGATTCTGTGCAGTTTGGAGACCCTCCAAATCCCACTCCTGACTGGCCCCTCCCACCCGACCCACAGGAGTCCCCACACGGCCCGTTATGGATACAGGTAAGTGCAGGGCGTGCGTGGAGACTCAGGGAGGGCAAAAAACGGGCCTACCGGAAGTTTGGGAAGGCCGGAAACAGCCCCAGTTCCAGCCTCGAGAGGGCCTCCGGAGCCTGGGGAGGCCGTTTTCACCCTCCCAGAGGCTCAAGGAAAGCCTCCGGAGCCCAGGGAGGGCAAAAGCTCCTCCCCGCTGGGGTGCAGGAGGCTGACTAGGCCACGCCCACCATGGCCATGCTCACCCAGCAACCGGGCAGAGAACACCTTGCTAAAATTTTTGAAGCCCACCCCTGGAGTGAAGGGACACCCCCCCCCCTTTGAGATCCAAGGTTTGAAGGAAAATCTTGAACATTGGGAGTGCCGGGTCCAAAGATTTCCAAAATATTTCTTTCCAAATTGTATTTTCTTACGCGACCAAAGGAGAGGAGCCAATTCATCACCGTGATCACTTTGTTTATTTAAGGGTACACATCAGGGGTGAAATCCAGCAGGTTCTGACAGGTTCTGGAGAACCGGTAGTGGAAATTTTCAGTAGTTTGGAGAACCGGTAGTGGACGTTTTGAGCAGTTTGGAGAACCGGTAGCGAAAATTTTGAGTAGTTTGGAGAACCAGCAAATACCATCTCTGGCTGGCCCCAGAGTGGGGTGGGAATGGAGATTTTGCAATAGCCTTCCCCCAGGAGTGGGAAGGGAATGGGGATTTTGCAGTATTCTTCCCCTGGAGTGGGGTGAGAATGGAGATTTTGCAGTATCCTTCCCCTGCCACGCCCACCAAGCCACGCCCACAGAACCGGTAGTAAAAAAAATTGGATTTCACCACTGGTACACATGTGAAATCAAAGACCGTTTTGGCCCAACTGCTACCGTACTTTTTGAAGGGAGATATTTAGTTGGGTGGATGCCACTTCACGGACCCTAATTTTCAATTCTGCTTTCTTTACTTTTACTTTTACTTTTATTAGACTTCTATACCGCCCTTCTCCCGAAGGACTCAGGGCGGTGTACAGCCATATTAAAACACATAAAGTTTACAAAATTTAAAAACCATTAAAATCAAATATACAAAAATTTGGCCCACAAATTAAAAACTAACATACACCCATTAAAATTCATATTCATATTAGGCCAGCCCAGCTTGTTGAAACAAGAGGGCCTTCAGGGCGCGGTGAAAGGTGTGCAGGTCGGGGATCATGTGCACATCTAGGGGCAGCTCATTCCAGAGGGCTAGTGCCCCCACAGAGAAGGCTCTCCCCCTGGGCGTCGCCAGTCGACATTGTCTGGCCGACGGCACCCTGAGGAGTCCCTCTCTGTGGGAGCGTATTGGCTGGTGGGAGGCTGTCGATGGCAGAAGACGGTCTCGTATATACCCCGGTCCTAAGCCATGGAGCGCTTTAAAGGTGGTGACCAACACCTTGAATCGCACCCGGAAGACCACCGGGAGCCAGTGCAGCTCGCGCAGGAGAGGTGTCACGTGGGTGCGACGGGTCGCCCCCATAATCACCGGCACGGCCGCATTCTGGATCAGTTGGAGCCTCCGAGTGCTCTTCAAGGGGAGCCCCACGTAGAGAGCATTACGTGCACAGATTTTAAAGCACACACATAAACCAACAATAACGAGACTCGGCAGACCTCTCTTAAGCAATGGACTCTCGGTGTGAACTTTTATTAACCTGAGATGGATTCCAGGCTGTTTGTTGGGTCAAGGCTGAAACGGTGTCAATCAAGCTGAGATCCAGCATGGCGATTTCCTTCTCATTCAACGCCGTGACAATGCAACCCAGGGACACAATGTGGTATCTCTTCCAGCCTTCCGGCGGACCCCAAACCTGAAGAAACACACACACATATATATCATAATAAAAAAAAAAATCTGGAATGTGCAGAGATGGATAGGTTAACCCTAAAAAGCAAAGGAAAAGAAGATTCGGATTATTTCACAACATGGGAACTATTCTATAAATGGTTAAATGATGGATATTGAGGTTAGAGGAGTGGAATTAGGCGAAATATGGTTTACATGAGGAAGGAAAACAGAGGAGTAAATTTTTGTTGATGGTTAATTGATACCATAATGGAAGATAATATATGTTATAATATGACTGATTTTATGATATATTTGTTTATAAAGGTAAAGGTAAAGGTTCCCCTCGCACCTATGTGCTAGTCATTCCAGACTCTAGGGGGTGGTGCTCATCTCTGTTTCAAAGCCGAAGAGCCAGCGCTGTCCAAAGACACCTCCGTGGTCATGTGACCGGCACGACTAAACGCCAAAGGCGCACGGAAAGCCTCCGGAGCCCGGGGAGGGCAAAAAGCCATGGTGCAGGAGGCCAACTAGGCCACGCCCACTATAGCCACGCCCACCCAGCAACCGGGAAAAGAACCCCTTGCTAAAATTTTTGAAGACCACCCCGTGGCCTTCACTAATCTGATGTGTTGGAGAATAGATCCCATCATCCCCAGTCTCTCCCAACTTCCCAACCGGTGGGGGGAAGCTGTTCCGCCAGGCCGGGTTATCAATGTAAATTATTTTAAATTGGGTGTTTTAAATTTTTGGGTTTTAATTTGGGCCGAAATTATTTAATAATTTTAATTATTTTTTCATTGATGTCTGTATATTTTTTGTGTTTTTAATAGGCTGTACACCACCCTGAGTTCTTCGGGAGAAGGGCGGTATAGAAATATAATAATAATAATAATAATAATAATAATAATAATAATAATAGTAATAGTAAGTAGTAGTAGTAGTAGTATTGTTATTGTTGTTGTTGTTGTTATTATTATTATTATTTCAATCGCTGAATCACCTCAACTTGATTTCCCCAATTGATCAAGAGACTATTTAGTGCAGATTGGCAAAGGAGCAATTTATTTTGGAGGCCTGAGAACTCCCCAAAACTCTTTCTACACTCTTAGTAAACCTCTTGTATCATGCAGTGATTTTGTTTTAGCTTGGGAACAAACATAGAACTGGGAAGATTTTATATATCTATTTCTCATCTTAGGATATGGAATGGAAACTAATGGACATTTTCACCTGCCCGTCTTGCTATATATTTCGCGAGTATTCCTAGGAAGCTTTACCCGGAATGATAGATTTTTATTTATTTACTAGTACCCCTTGGGCATTACGATAGGAGGACATTAACGTGTGCATTTTCAAATCATTATTTACTTCTACTTTTTTCTACCCTCCGCCTCCCTTGGCCTTGTCACTCCCAGAACAGCTAGCAATTCAGGATATAATATTGCAATAACATTTTAATAGCGCAGCTGCAGCCTAAATCAATAGCAATAAAGCAGGAGGACAAGACCGAAAAGAAAACTGGATTTAAGAGCTCATAACAAGCTAACAAAGTTTTTAAAAACAAGAACAAAAAAAACAGGGAGCTGTTTTAATACGTTAAAAGATGCAGCACCGGTCTGTTTATTTACTTATTTTTAAGGAAGAAAACCATGAATTTAACTCTCCTCCTGTGTCCTTTTGTGAGTTCTCGCTCTCTCTCTCTTTTAAACTGCAGCAGTCATCGGTGCGATTATGGAACAACGGATCCTGAAATCGCTCTAAGCTACGGTTTAACCATAGCTTAGCAAATCACCCACAACGGGTGGCATCACGGAACAAGATGCACAAAAGCTAAATCAGTTTGTGGCTTTATATATATTGGGCTAAAATAAGCAACCACAGGCTGAAAGACAGAGCAGAAAAATAGCAAGTTGGTCAGCGAGGGAGAAAGTGAGTTGGAATAAGAAGATGTCATTACCCAGGCTGTTCCTTACATCAAGATTCAGAATGGAGCTGGAAGGGACCTTGGAGGTCTTCTAGTCCAACCCGCTGCTAAGGCAGCAGACCCTATATCAGTGATGGCTACCCTTTTTGCCATCACGTGCCAAAAACAGGGGGAGTGCAGGGGGGTCGCGCGCATGCCTGCACCCATAATTCTACGCGCCCCGCCCTCCCGCGCATGCGTGCACAACCCCTCCCGCTCTCCCCGTTTTTTTTGTTTTTTTTTAATTTGATTTATATGCCGCCCTTCTCCGGAGACTCAGGGCGGCTTACAATGCGCTAAGCAATAGCCTTCATACTTTTGTATATTTATACAAAGTCAGCTTATTGCCCCCACAAACTGGGTCCACGCTTTTGGCATGCGATGGCATGGTGGGCCCATTTTTTCGCCCTCCCCAGGCTCCAGAGCCTTTCTAGGAGCCTGGGGAGGGTGAAAACGGCCTTCCCCACCCCCTGGAGGCCAGAAACGGCCCAGTTGCCAACTTCTGGTGGGACCGGAAGGCCTGTTTTTTGTTCTCCTCAGGCTCCAGAGCTTTTCTAGGAGCCTGGGGAGGGCGAAAACGGCCTTCCCCACCCCCCCGAGGCCCTCTGGAGGCTGGAAATAGCCTGTTTCCCTACTTCTGGTAGGCCCAGAAGGCTTGAAAATGGAGCTGAGCTCGCGTGCCCACCAATATGGCTCCACGTGCCACCTGTGGCATGCGTGCCATAGGTTCGCCATCACGGCCCTATATGATTTCAGACAAGTGGCTGTTCAGCTTCTTCTTAAAAACAGAGTGTTGAAGCACCTACAACTTCCGGTGGCAAGGTGCTCCACTGGTTAATTGTTCTAATTGTTCGGAAATTTCTCCTTAATTCCAGATTGCTTCTCTCCTTGATTAGTTTCCATCCGTTGCTTCTTGTCCTGCCCTCAGGTGCTTTGGAGAATAGCTTGACTCCCTCTTCTTTGCGGCAGCCCCTGAGATATCGGAAGACTGTTATCATGTCACTCTAGTCCTTCTTTTCTCTAGACTATCCAAAGAGGTAGTCTTCAACTTACGACTACAATTGAGTCCAACATTTCCGCTGCTAAGCGAGACAGTTGTTAAATTAGTTTTGCCCTGTTTTGCGACCTTTCTGGCCACCGTTGTTGAGCAAATCCCTGCAGTAGTTAAGTTAGTAACACGGTTGTTAAGCGAATCTGGCTTTCCCCGTTGATTTTGCTCGTCAGAAGATCGCAAAAAGGAATCACGTGACCTTGGGATACTGCGACCGTCATAAATACATGCCAGTTCCCAAGCAACTGAATTTTGAGCTCGTGGCTACAGGGATGCCGCAATGGTTGTAAGTGTGAAAAAAAATCATCTCGTTTTTTTTCAGTGCTGTTGTAACTTCGAACCGTTACTAAACGAATGGTTGTAGGTCAGGGATTACCGGTGGGAGGCTCCGCCCACCGTCCCGGATGTCATCATCGGTTGTTGAACTAGTAGTAAAGGTAAGTAGAAGTCACCCCTGGTCCCAGAAGTTTCCCCGAGCCACTGGATGAAACCAGTGGTGAAATTCATCTGGTTCTATCTGGCTCAGGCGAACTGGTAGCGCCGGTCGTGGGAGGCTCCTCCCACCCGCCCTGACATCGTCACGTCCCTTTTTTGACCCTCTGCGCATGCTCTTTGCGAACCGGTAGCGAAGGTAAATGAATTTCACCCCTGGGTGAAACTATATCCAGAACATACAGACACAATGCATGTAAGGAATAGCCACACCTCGTGGAAGATATGGTGTCCTTTTATACTTTCAGACATCAGCTTAGTACCCAATTCTGCCCCCCCTGGTCCAGACCTTCCTTGTAGCACTGCAATTCCAATTCTTAACAAAGCAATTCTTACAGAAGCAAAACAGCAAGTTATTATTATGTCCCAGTAATCCTACCTATTCTACTATTATTATCTCCCTTCAACCTCTAATGAACTGGGCACATGAATGCATTAGGGGCAGGTCCCTGGATTTGGAAGAGCACAAGGAATTTCCGTTCCCCTCTTATCATTCATTACCTGTTTAGCTTTTTCCTTCAAGACAGCCAGCTGCGAGGTGTTAAAATTACGCACTGAGCCAAGGATTTCCACTGTTTGGGCAAACGTCCTGCTTTCCATACAGTTCAGTTCCTGGACGGACCAGAACATGTTTGCTTCTGATAATTTCATAATCTCATCCGAAGAGGGTGCCATGACATCTTCGCAGTCTGAAAATGGAATAACACGGAGGCATTTCAATATTATTCACTCAAACAGGGCTGGCCGCGATAGACAGACAGGTTAAAACTAATAAAAAGGAAGGTGGCTTTTGTACCTACACCAAATAGTAACACCAAGAGGAGAGGACCACACTGGGAATAAAGAACGACATCAATCATAAAACAGCTGTCGGGGTTCCAACGGATGCCCTAATTAAATCACGAGCCTCAAGACAAGCTTTAAAAGAAATGCAGTTCTTTATTAGGACCTTCATGTCAGCACATTCCAAGTGAAGCCAACTCTGACCCCACGTAATTTACGCCCCAATCATGACCCTGTTTTCCCCCCTCCCCCCAGGGTGTGTCATCAATCACATTCGACAACGTAGCAAGTTCAAGGGTTATAGAGATCACTCCCCTCCGGCTGCTGTGGATAACCCTGGGAGACAGCCTTGAGAGTGATATGTCTGGAATGTGCTTCTGTTTTTGGCTTTTGTGCCTATAGCAACTCGAGAGCAGGCCAGGGATGCTTTGCAAGTTGACAACAACCTGGTGAGAAAATATCTCCTTATCCATCATCCGAAGCAGAGAAATGGCTAATCTTATTACAGCCACCTATTTATTTATCAAATGTCTATGCCGCCTATTTTCTTATGAGGTCACACAACCCTAAAATGTCTAGATGGAAAGTCCAGTTGCCTCTTGAAAAAGCACATTTAGGACATTATAACAATGATTTCCAAAGGGAGGGGATCTGTTTAGGAGATCATTTCACATGGAAATCTTTGTCATAATGTGCCAAAGGTGCTTTTTTTCAAGAGGCAACTGGACTTCCTTATTTTTCTTTGAAGAAGTTTCGCTTCTCATCCAAGAAGCTTCTTCAACTCTTGCAAAAAGCACTTTTGGGACAACGATGTCCTAGATGACTGAGCATCTCCATAGAGATAAACAACAAAAAATGAAATAGAAGTTTAGCAAATGCCTTTTAGCAAATATTTACCATATTTTTCGGTGTATAAAATGCACTTTTTCTCCCCCTAAAAGAGGGTGAAAATTTGGGTGCCTCTTATACTCTGAATGTAACCAAAAACGCGAGGCATGGAGGCGGCAATGGTCTGTGGCAGTCCCTGCAGCCTAGAACAGCTGATTTGGGGGTATTCCAGGAGGCCAATCCACCCAATTGTGCTGAACCAGGCTGCAATAATGTGCTGAAACTGACCTGGCAGTTTGCTCAGAGTTCGCAGCAGCAATCACATCCAGAACACACCCACACACAAGTAGGATTGGGGATCAGCAGGATTGAATAACTTCTCTTTATATATAATATAACACATGAAGTAAATATACAATATCAAAAGCAGATTTTCTAATGTGGTAGTAAATACAAGCAAAACACAAGCAGAGGAGAGGAGTTTCAGTTTTGAGCAGCAGACTAATTTAGACTAGTTCAGCACAGACTCAGAGCTACAGAGCTAAGCCACGCCCAGACTCCATGCTGTCTCCTTCCTTGTTGTTCATACAGCAAATACTATTTCAGTTTCCAAACAGTCCTCAACCCTCTCACACACTGACAGGATGCTAGCCAGATGAATACCGATAGATGCTGGTAGGCAGAGGCAGAATTTTTTTTTCTTATTTTCCTCCCCAAAAACCAAGGTGCATCTTATTCTCCGGAGAGTCTTATGCTCTGAAAAATACGGTACTTATTTTGATGCCTCCTAATTTAAAAAACAACAACAACCTCCGAGGAACTCACAGAAGTTTTGACAGATCGATGCGATGCCTATTTTAAAGAGCAGTGATACAAAGAAATCGATGGTTTGAGTCTTACAAGACAGAAGTCACGAAGAATAGAATTGCTTACCGGGAGTTGAATTAGAGGGTTGGGTTGGAATTCTGGAGCCATAAAGGGATTCAAATTGAGCGAAGAGAAGCTGCTTGGGTGCAGAGAGCCCTCTGGATGCTTTCGATGCTATTTCCGAGATGAAGTCAGGAAACTTCAGGAGGGAATGAAAAAATAAAAAGATGCGGATTTTAAGTCACCTCTGCTTTGATTGAAGCAAGGGTGAAATCTAAAATTTTTCCCTAATAGTTCTGTGGGCATGGCTTAATTGGTGGGCATGGCTTGGTGGTCAAGTGACCTGGTGGGCGTGGCTTGGTGGTCAGGTGAACGGGTGGGTATGGCCAATAATAATAAATAATAAAAATAATAAACAAAGTACACAAAACAAGGGGTACCAAAAAACAACTTTTACACTTTACACACACACACAACACAACACAACTGACTCACACACAATGTAAAAGCAGCTGCACTTGACCAAAAATGGCCCCCGCAACAAGCAGGAACCTCACACAGCCACAAAAAGCTCAAAAACCATCACTACCGGATCACACAATCCGGTCTGAACCGGGAGCATTTCACCCCTGGATTGAAGGCCCTGAAGAAGGTGTAATAAGAGGTGTATCTCCTGTTCCTCAACAGCCAGGGCTGGGATTCTACTGGTTCAGACCAGTTCGGGTAAATCGGTAGTTCCAACAATCAACTGGGAGCGAACCAGTTTGCTCCGACGATCAGCTGGGCCCACCCGCACGCTCCTGCGCTTTACTTACCTTTATCTTCACAGCTGATTAGCGTGGCAGATTGTCACACCTGAGCTGTTTTAATTCCCTAGCACTAACGCGGAAGGTGTTTTTTCGTTGAACTGCGCACGCAAAGCGCGCGATCACCAAACCAGTTGGTAAACCGGAAGCATCCCATCCCTGCCACCAGCACTTTCTAGCTTGTCTTAGAGACTTCCAATCCTTGCGGCAAAACTACAGTAATGACAACAAGGTTTAAAACGTAAGCATGGTTTCAGGAATTGGGTATGCCTAGTTTAGGGAAAAGAAAGACTATGGGTGGCATGATAGCCGTCTTTCAATATTTGAGGGGCTGCCACAAAAAAGAGGGGGTCAACCTATTCCCCAAAGCACCAGAAGGCAGGACAAGAAGCAACGGATGGAAACTAATCAAGGAGGGAAGCAACCTAGAACTAAGGAGAAATTTCCCGACACAGAGAACAATGAATCAGTGGAATGACTTGCCTCCAGAAGTTGTGGGTGCTCTATCATTGGAGCTTTTAAAGAAGAGATTGGATAGCCCTTTGTCTAACATGGTGTAGGGCCATGATGGCAACTTATGGCACGCCATGCCCATGGGTGGCATGCAGTGCCCACTCTTCGGGCACGCGAGCTTTCACCCCAGTTCAGCTCTCCCATGCATGCGTGCGTGCCTCCCGCCAGCCAGCTGGTCATCAGGTCTCTGCTGCGCAGGGGCGGGGCATGTGCAGGGGCCGCGTGCACATGTGGGGGGCATGTGCAGGGGGCCGTGCATGCATGTGTAGGTGGGCGTGTGCAGGAGGATCACGAATGCATGTGTGGGGGTGGGGGGCATGCAGGGGGCTGCACACACATTGCATTGTGGGGGCTCGGGCGCACACACTTTGGGCATTCGGTCTGTAAAAGGTTAGCCATTACTGGTGTAGGGTTTCCTAATTGAGCAGGGGATTGGACTAGAAGACCTCCAAGGTCCCTTCCTACTCTGTCATGCTGTTATTTCAGGGATGACTTCTCCTGGACTTTGCGATGTCTCTGGGATTGACAGGATGTGTCCTCCACTATCACAGTCTCAACGGGACTGTGAGGTCCAAAAAGGACTTTCCAGTGACGGAGCTATCGACGGCGATCCTGGAGCTACAGGATCCTCCATCGTGCCATCGCGACGTCAGCTCCACCCTCTCCTTAGAAACATAGCTAAGGAGAAGAGAATAAGATTTACTAAGGAGGACTTAAATGGGGGTTTGTATCCATTTCTTGTATGTTTGATCACCCAGTCACATTTTTATTTGATTGTGGATTCCTGATCAGTGATGACTCTTGGACATTGTGCATCTATGATGCCAACTTTCGGTCTTTACAGAGCAGATCCTTCCTTCCTTCCTTCCTTCCTTCCTTCCTTCCTTCCTTCCTTCCTTCCTTCCTTGTTCATTCGTTTATTTTATTCCTATCTCAACTTTATTTCCAGGAGATCAAGAAGATAAATGGGATTCTGCCTACACCACAAACTCTACAGCAGGAGTAGTATTCACTTACCTTGGCTACCAGTTC
>WNWU01000025.1:3164929-3181125 GCA_012654045.1 Ptyas mucosa
ATATATATATATATATATATATATATATATATATATATATATATATAAATACAAGCTAAAATAAGATGGTGGGTGTTAAGCTGGATTTTAATACAGGGCAGAAACTGAGTCTGTTACAAATCAGAACGTTTTGTCCTCAGCTAGCGCATAAAACCGTTGATTAAATTAGTTAAAAGGACAACACTGTGCCTGCCTGAACAAAGCTAAATGCTGACAGGGAATGTAAATCTTTTTTTAATTAGAATATAATTCACACGAACCGCTAGAGGGCAACATTTTCTCACCTACATTGGTCCACGCCTAGTAAGGGAGCTTAGCAATTGGACAAGATTTAACAAGAGAAAATAAAGAGCATCATCGACCTTCATGGATCCATCCGGAGGGAAAAAAGGACATCTCTTGCCTTCCAACTGAGATAATACAGAAGGAAGGAGCACAAAAGAGTCTGCCCCTCTCTTTTCACCTTCGTTTTTAATTTTTTTAATTTTTTTTTAATAAACCAAGATATGGACCACAATCCACTGTATATACAAAAAAACACCCTACAATTCAACAGACGTACAAAACCCCTTTAAAAGGAAATAATTAATCCAACTATTTGTACAATATGTTACAAAAGCAAATTAAAAATCAGTTAAGCAGAGAGAGAGAGAGAGAGCAGTGCTGCCCTTTAGTAATATTTATTTCAAAGGAATCCCAAGATTGATGCAATTAATGCCCGGGGTAAGATTAAGAATGAATGGCATGCAATATTTAGCAGTAATCAGGGGCTGTTTTCTGCGTGTGAGGTCCACCTCCAATCCTTGGTCTGTTCCCACATCTTGGCTCCTAGCACAATAGCATCTATTATACGGCACGTTTTCTTCCTCATGTATCTTCATGGATATATTCATAGTGCCTTGTCCAATCAAGGCAAGATTTCTACAGGACCAAAGGTTTGCTTCGTGTTTTCAAACACAAATGCCCCTTTGATGCTGTAAAAGGGCACCAAACAGCCCCCTATTTAAAAGAGTGGATAAGGAAGCAAATTCGGGGCCTTTGCAAGAAAGCATAAAATTAAAATGGATGCAGTTGCCGCTGCTACTACAGTTCCTGAGGATTGTTGGATGGGATTTTTAATATGGTATTTCTTTTCATCATAGGCTGGCAAATGACTTATGATTTCACAAAGCCCAGAGAGGGTCTTAGGGACGCACAGGGATCTTCCCACATTTTTTGAGAAACCCTGATACAAATGAGATTTTTAACCAGAAAGCAATTTCTGAGCGAGAAGTGCTCTTCAGGGATGCTATGGGAGGGAGGCTCAAGGCACAGCAGAACGGTGGCCAAAAAGCCAGAATCCTATTATTAAAATGGCTGTTACAGGTAGTCCTTGACTTACAACCATGGATTTAGTGGCTGCTCAAAGTTACAACGGCACTGAAATAAGTGACTTATGATCTTTTTCACACATAGGACCGTAGCAGCATCCTCATGGTCACGTGATCGCAATTCAGATGCTTGGCAACGGACTCACATTTATGTCGGTTGCAGTGTCCCGGGGTCACGTGATTCCTCTTTAGTGACCGCCTGACAAGCAAAGTCAATGGGAGAATAAGATTCACTCAACCGTGTTGGTACCTTAATAACTGCAGCGATTCTTAACAAGCAGTCATAAAATGGGGCAAAACTCACTTAACAACCGTCTCGCTTAGCAATGGAACCTTTGTGCTCCATTGTGGGTCACAAGCAGAGGACTACCTCCACTGTGAAAAGTGGAATTCTGCATTTACCAAACGCCGCAGAGCTAAGCAGGATTCAGCACGGCATCAAACAAAAATAAACACTTATTTGTTTCTCAGCATTTTGGCTAAGATCAAGCGATCCCATTTTTTGCAGGACACTTATGTCGAGCTGACAGATAGTACCAGAATTCTGTGTATTGGCATAGAAAGCTTTCAGGCTGAGCAAAGTGACTTTCCAGAAAAGGGACTTAATATTTTGGACCTGTATAAATGGAACACAAACTGCTTGGGGAAAATAGAATAGAAGAACAGAGTTGGAAGTCCCAAAGATGGGTTTTGTTTTGTTTTTTTCTTCAAGAGGCATTTGGACTTTCTGGTTTTTCATTAAGTGTTGTACCTTATGATTCTTGACAAATGTATCTTGTCTTTTGATGTGCACATGCACCAAAGACAAATTCCTTGTGTGTCCAATCACACTTGGCCAATAAAGAATTCTATTCTATTCTATTCCTATTCTGCATTTCCATTCCATTCCAATGTTCTGTTCTACTCTATTCAATTGTAATATTCTATTCTATTCTATTCCTATTTTATTCTTCTGCATTTCCATTCCAATCCAATGTTCTGTTCTACTCTATTCTATTGTAATATTCTATTGTAATATTCTATTCTATTCTAATATTCTACTCTACTCTATTAATAATCTAATCTAATCTAATCTAATCTGAATCTATTCTATTCTTTGAAGACGTTTTACTTCTCATCCGAGAAGCTTCTTCAACTCTGACTGGATGGATAAATCCTTCCATTCCCCACCATCATCCAGTCAGAGCTGAGGAAGCTCCTAGGATGAGAAGCGAAACGTCTTTTTCAAAGAACCACCAACTGAAAAAGTCCAGTTGCCTCTTGAGGAAAAATAAATAAAAAAGCACCTTTGGGACAACCATGACCTGGAAGACGTGAGAATCTCCCTAGACAACAGAGTTGGAAAGGACCCTGGAGGTCCTCTAGTCCAACCCCCCCCCCCCCAAGCAGAAGATCCTATATAACCATTTCAGACAAACGGTTGTCTATATACTCCATTCTAATTAATAGTTAATATATTAGAGGAATTCGGAGCATTTGGGACCTTTTCCTTTTGTAGTCCCGTTTGATGCTGGCTAGGAGCTCCATTCCCCGTCCGCCTGCTTTATAATGGGGGTCTAATTCCTGCACCCCCCCTGACCTATAACCCTCCTCCGTCACCCTCCCCGTCGCCACCCTGCCCGCAACTTTTTTCACAGGACCCCCGAAGGGCCTTCGTTCACCGGGACGCCATTCGTCCCCCTTAGCAACCGACCCCCCTCGCGACGCCTAGCAACGGCGACCGCCTAGCAACCGCGCGACCGCCCCTCCCTCCCGGCGACGCCACACTGACCCCAGCACTTCAGCCTCGGGCAGCGCAGAAAAGCTCGGAGGGCGGGTCTTGTCTCCCTCCCCCCCCGCCCCCCACCGACTCTTCTCAAATAGCTTGCCATTGGCCGGAGGCGGAGCCCCTCTGCTCGCCATTGGTCGGAGCGGCCGGGAGCGGCCGGCGAAGGAAGCGCGCTCATTGGCTACTGCCGGCGTGGGTTCCTGGTTTTGAATCGCGCCGGGCGTCCTTTGCCACGTTGCTTCTCCGGCCTTATGGACACGCCCCCTGAGCCCTCCGGGAGGGGCGGGGAGGGGCGTTCGGGAGAGTCCGGAGACGCTCGGAGGAACTCGGGAGCGGCTTTAAAGGCAGCGCGCAGCCCGGCGCCCGCAGGGACGGTGAGCGGCGGCGGCGGCGGAGGCGCCGAGATGCTCACCGACAGCCTGGTGGAGGAGTTCGAGATCCGCGAGGATGAGCCGTGGTACGACCAGCAGGACCTGCAGCAAGGTGAGCGGACGGACGGACGGACGGCGGCTTCTTCTCCCTTTGGACTACACTCCCCATTATCCCCAGCCGACGCAACCCCCCCCCCCATCTCTTTGGCTTGGTGGGGTTGGAACTCCGGCGCTTTTATTATCCTCCCGCGTCTCGTCTCCTCGCTGAGTTCAAGCCCTGGACTACACTCCCCATTATCCCCAACCTCACCTTCTAGCCAATGTTCTCTTTGGGTGGGTGGGTGGGTGGGTGGGAGACGGACTCCAATGCCTATTATCCTCCCCCTTCCCATCTCCTCGCAGAGTTCAAGCCCTGGACTACACTCTCCCTTATCCCCAGCCGACGCAGCTTCTACCCGACATCCTTTCCATCTTCTCTTCTGGCTGAGCTCAAGTCCTGGACTACACTCCCTATAATCCCCAACCTCACCTTCTAGCCAATGTTCTCTTTGGGCGGAGGGATTCCAGAGCCTATTATCCTCCCCCTTCCCATCTCCTCGCTGAGTTCAAGCCCTGAACTACACTCTCCCTTATCCCCAGCCGACGCAGTTTTTAGCCAACATCCTTTCCATCTTTCTTGCTGAGCTCAAGCCCTGGACTACACGCCCTATTATCCCCAACCAGCCCAACCCCACCTTTTAGCCATTCTTCTCTTTGGCTTGGGGGGAGGGGGGAAGGACTCCAGTGCCTATTATCCTCCCCCTTCCCATCTCCTGTCCTCGCTGAGCGCAAGTCCTGGACTCCGCTTCCTATTGTCCCCGACTAACCCAACCCCACCATCCTCTGTGGCAGGGGCGGAGGGTTTGGAACTCCAGTGCCTATTATCCCCCCCCTTCCCATTTCTCTCCGTGCGCTTGAAGTTCAAGCTTCAGACTACACTCCCCATTATCCCCACCCAACCCAACTCTACCTTCTAGCCAACATCCTCTAGTCTTGGGGGGGGAAGGGTGTACTCCCAACACCTATTATCCCTGTTATCTTGCGTGGGAAGGCTCCCCATCATCCCCAGCGCGCTCCTCCAGCCAAGGGACCCCGCTCCCATCACCCCCTGGCTAATCCAGAGGGGAAGGTGTGGGTGTGGGGAGGATTCCAGCTGCAGAGAGTTCCCTGCCTCCTCTCTACTCCAGTCCCCATCCTCCCCAGCTGGATGGGTTGGGTAGCTGTAAGCATGCTGGGCCAGGGCTGGCAGGGGTCACCCCTTCGCCTCCTTAATTGAGTGGGGGTTTCTCTCCCCCTTCCGTCCTTCCGTCCTTCCTTAGGACAATGGCTTTTTCTTTTAATTCTTCTTGCTCACCTGTGCAAGCAGCCTCCCCTTCCTCCCTCGTCTTTTGTTGTTTTAATTCTGCTCACCTGCCCTTACCCACCTCCCTCCCTTTCTGCTGAAAGGAATCCCATCATCCCCAGCCGGAGCCTTCCTTTCTTCCTTCCATCACCCTTCCCCGTTTCCTTCTTCTTTCTCACCTTCCTTTCTTCCCTTCGTCAGTCACCCTTCTCCCCTTCCTTCTCTCCTTCCTTTCTTCTGTCAACCTTCCTTCTTCCTTCTCATCTTCCTTTCTTCCCTCCGTCACCCTTTTCTCCTTCCTTCCTTCCTTCACCCTTCTGTTTCCGTCTTCCTTCTCACCTTCCTTCCTTTCTTTCCTTGGTCAGTCACCCTTCTCCCCGTCCTTTCTTCCTTTCTTCTATCACCCTTCTCCTTCCTTCTTCCTTCTCCCTTCCTTTCATTCCCTGTCGGTCACCCTTCTCCCCTTCCTTTCTTCCCTGTCAGTCACCCTTCTCCCCTTCCTCTCTTCCCTCTGTCAGTCACCCTTCTCCCCTTCCTCTCTTCCCTCTGTCAGTCACCCTTCTCCTCTTCCTTTCTTCTATCACCCTCCTTCTTCCTTCTCCCCTTCCTTTCTTCCCTCTGTCAGTCACCCTTCTCCCCTTCCTTTCTTCCCTCTGTCAGTCACCCTTCTCCCCTTCCTTTCTTCTATCACCCTCCTTCTTCCTTCTCCCCTTCCTTTCTTCCCTCTGTCAGTAACCCTTCTCCCCTTCCTTCCTTTCTTCTATCACCCTCCTTCTTCCTTCTCACCTTCCTTTCTTCCCTCTGTCACCCTTCTCTCCTTCCTTCCTTCCTTTCTTCCTTCCCTCCGTCAGTCACCCTTCTCCCCTTCCTTCTCTCCTTCCTTCTCCCTCCCTTCCTTCCACATCTGTCCTGCCCTGCTTTGTTCCCCCACCCCATCCCTGCTCTATTATTCCCACCAGAATAACGCTCCAAGGGGGACCAAATGGTACCTCCGCCTTATAAAAAGGCATTTCACCCCGCATAAAGGGGGAAACGCGAACCTTGAAAGAGCTGAAGGAGTCAAAAGGAGAATGGCAGGGAGGGGTCCCCCGAAAGCAAGAGAGGTGGGGGGGGGGTGAGGACAATGAATAGAGGAGGGGCCTAGCTGGGAAGCCCCTTTAAGAAGAAATGATGGATGTGAACTTGGTGGAGAACGAGGGAGTGGGAAGGGAGGCTGGGGAAGAATAGAAAGCGCTCAGGAAAAGAAACGGGGCCTTTACAAAGCATAAATAAATGTGGGCAGAAGACGCTAGACCTCATCGGCGTTTAAAAACGTGTGGACTTGCAACTCCCAGAATTCCCCAGCCGGCCTGGGAATTAAATTCCAACCTTCTTAAAACTTGCTGAGGTTGAAAAACACTGCCCTTGAAGAAAACATTCTTCGAAAGCCTAAGGAGAGACTTTTAAATGCAATTAAAGATGGCTAAGCCTGATTCCTTGCTGTGTTTAATTTGGAAACTAAATCCTTGGGTTCAACCAGAGTACTTAATCCTTGCTTGGGAGTAATAGAGCTAAACCCTCCGAAAGACAGTTTGCAAAAGAAAAAGTTAGGCTTCTGGGAAAGCTGCAGATCAATGAACTTTTAACTTTTGGGGGATATTTATTTATTTATTTATTTATTGGTTCGATTTATAGGCCGCCCTTCTCCGGAGACTCAGGGCAGCTTACAATGCGTTAAGCAATAGCCTTCATACTTTTGTATATACCTGCTTAGTAGGGCTTTCGCACCCCCACCCCACCCCAAAGCGGTGTTCTTTTTTATAAAAGTCATCTTATTGCCCCCACAATCCGGGTCCTCATTTTACCTGCCTCGGAAGGATGGAAGGCTGAGTCAACCTTGAGCCTGGTGAGATTTGAACTCGCAGTAATTGCAAGCAGCTGGGCAGCTAAGTGCTACTTAACAGCACTTTAGTCCGCTGCACCACCAAGGCTCTTAATATTCCCACAGTTTAGCGCAGATACGCAAAGAGAATTTGAGTTTAGGGCGAGTCTAGTTTCCGAATCTAGGTTGATTACAAATAAGCAATGCTTATTGTTTTTTCCCCCCTTGAAAACGTTTCGCTTCTCATCCAAGAAGCTTCTTCATTTCTGTTCTTCAACCATGGCCTGGATGATTGAGATTCTCCATAGACATGTCTTACTACTGTTTTTAAATTTGCAAGGGGGGTTATCTCATGTTCCATAGGATTGGAGGGGCGGGAAGGGGGGGATAGGATTTTCTCTAGAATTTAGACCTTTCCAAATAACTTTGTTTGGGTGAGCCATAAAATTTGCCAAGGTGCTCCGATGGTGCGTACAGTGTAGAGACGGGATTTGGGTGTGAAGTCCAGAGACACGTTTTGTGCAGATAAAGAAAATAAAGTGATTTTATTACGATACTGGTACCTCTGCTCTGTATTTAGTTCCGTTTAAAGTCCAAAAAAAATTACATTTTTGCCTTTCTGTATTTATCTGTCTACTTTTGGATGTTGGAAAAAATACTGAAATGTTTTGGAAGGGAAATATTCTTTACCTGTCTTTCAAAGGTGTAAAGCTGATCTGGAAACCTCTCTCCTTCACTTTTAGCATTTCTAAAAGCCTGCCGTTTAAAAAAGGCATAGCTTTAATTTGAGATAATACGTTGTTTTATGAAATGCTGTACACAAAGGACTTTCTTCAAACAGGGCTCAAACTTTTCCCTTTTCCTGACTGTCTTGATCGATGATGCAATATCTGAGGCATATATTCATTTAATCCAAGGTTCTTATTCTCCAAATTGTTGTACGGTACCGGGTTTTTAAATTATGAATCACAAGCTCTGATTTCTTGGCTTTGGATGCAATGAAAATACAGCTGTTGTCACATACTGTCCTTTTAAGTCAGATTTAAGTCAGTTTCAAAGTGTGGAAAAGGCATATATTTTTTTTAAAAAAGAAAAATTCATCATAAATCATTTGGACTATTGTGTTGCTTAAAATGGCAGGTTAGAAATATTGCATCGGTTGCAACATCTAAATTGCATACTCAATTACAAGATTATATTACCTGAGAGGTAGAAATTTATCAATCATGCACACTGTTTTTCCTTCACAACAATCAACACTGCAAACCTATTTTCTTTTATTGGACTCTGAACTTTTGCCTAATTGTTCCAGGCTGTTCATGTCATTTAATATTGGACTGTGGAGTTTATGATTAATTTTCCAGACATGGTGGCAGGCCATATTCTTATATTATGGCTTTGCAAGATATTTCAAATTGATTATTTCTCATGCGGTACAGGTAATCCTCGACTTACAACAGTTCATTTAGTGATCAAAGTTGCAACAGCAGTGAAAAAAATGACTTATGGCTGTTTTTCACACTTACGACCGTTGCAGCATTCCCCATGGTTACATAACCAAAATTCAGACACCTGGCAACTGACTCACATTTATGACGGTTTCAGTATCCCGGGGCTAGGTGTGATCCCCTTTTGCGACCTTCTGACAAGCAAAGTCAAAGGGGAAGTCAGATTCACTTTAACGGCCGTGTCACTCACTTAACAACGGCAGTGATTCTCTTAGCAACGGTGGCAAGGAAGGTGGTGAAATCACGCAAAATTCTCTCAACAAATGTCTCGCTTTACCACAGAAATTTTGGGCCCAAAATTTACCACAGAAGTTTTGGTCGGAAGTCAAGGACTGTCGGTAGGGAAAGAAGGGAGGCAGGTGTATTTCTGAATGTCTTTTAAATTTCAGAATTTCTTGCTTCATGCTTTCCAACCTCCAAGCTGCAGACATCGTACGATAATGGGAAGATGAATTCCTTTGCTAGTTATCCACTCAAGATTACCGTATAATTTTGCTGAGTGCCTTCAATTGAACTTCAATTCGCCTTAAAATTGATAGGTTCTGGTAAAATTACTAAGACGTGCAGCTAATTTAGCTTCAATATTCTCCGTAGGAAATGTTTCATCTGAAATACCTAGGTTCTGCGGACTTTAGCACAAGCGATGCGTTGGAAGAGAGACACACAACTTCGGTCTGTAGTACATTTTGGAGTATGCAGGTGGATTGTTTTTTGTAGTAGTAAAAGTGGACTTCAGGGACTTTTCCATGGCTTTGCAATGAATTGATCAAAGATTCTATCAAAGCATCACTGGAATTGGAGGAGTAGCTATGAAATGATGGGTAATGTTGAAGAAAACCTGGGAAAATAGATTTCTGGCTACCAGGTGTATCTGCGTAGTATGGAGCTCTTGACTCCCATAGTAAATTTAGAAGTTGAATACATCTGCAGGAGAATCACGTTGGGGAAAGGGATCTCTCATCAAATACAGTTCTCAACTTATGGCCAGAATTGCCATCGCTAAGCAAGGCATTATTAAATGAATTGCACCCAATTTTACAATCGTTTTTTTTTTTGCTACGGTTGCTAAGCAAATCTCTACAATTAACTGAATCCTGCGGCCGTTAAGTAAATTGGACTTCCCTCTTTGACTTTGCTTGTGGGAAGTTGACACGAAGATCACAGGGTTTGCATGATTCTGGGACATTGCAAATACATGCCTGTTCATGAGCACCCAAATGTTAATCACGTGACCTTGGGGATGCTGTCCAGTGGTGAAATCCAATTTTTTTTACTACCGGTTCTGTGGGCGTGGCAGGGGAAGAATACTGCAAAATCTCCATTCCCACCCCACTCCAGGGAAAAGATACTGCAAAATCCCCATTCCCATCCCACTCTGGGGCCAGCCAGGTATTTGCCGGTTCTCCAAACTACTCAAAATTTCCGCTACTGGTTTTCCGAACTGCTCAAAATTTCCACTACCGGTTCTCCAGAACCTGCCAGAACCTGCTGGATTTTCACCCCTGATGCTGTCACATGTGTGTGAGGACACTTTTTTCACTGCCCCTGCCCTGTAACGCTGAACGGTTGCTAAACAAATTGTTGTAATTTGAAGACTACCTGTCCTTACTTTGATAATTTGATGGGGGGAGGGGGAATGTAGCTTATGAACTTTGAATGTTGCTCGATAATAATAATAGCGTGGAAGTTATTGGGTACGCCAGCGATGATCTTTGAACTATTAAGCCTGGGCACCTGTGTTCCTGACAATTCTGCCAATTGTTAGAAAAGATTACAATCAAATTCTGGCTCGAACGTTTGGCAAAAAAGCATCCGTGATCATTTTACAGTACTTCTAAGATCAAGCTTGTAGTCACCGAAGAAGAGAAATTGTCCTTTGACGTCTCTGACATTTTATGAAGCCCAAATAAGTTTCCTAGAATTTTTACACCGATAAGTGCGATAGAAAAATTACAACGCATCAGGGTATTTCAAGGTTTGATGTCCCTTGTTTGGTTTCTAGTCAACGTATATTTTTTTCCCCCTATTTCAAATTGTCAAAGTTGTAGCAGTTTTTGTAGTGTCAGCGAGCTTTTTTCCAAAACATTTAACTTGCAAAAAAATTTAAGTGCAAAAGCTTAACCAAAACAGAGCAAATGGAGATCTTAAAATTAAACACAAAGATGTGTTGAGGTGTTTAACAGCCGTTCTGGGGTGTTTAGTTTCCCCAAGAGATTGTCATTCTGTTGTGCTAATTGTCAACATGACAACCTTTTGAATGAATTTCACTACTGGTCAGCCGAAATATTGTTAACAGCAAAAGTTCTTTTGCAGGTTATACAGGTAGTGGGAAAAGATTTTAAAGTCCTTAAGTCTTAGCACCCCTTTTTTTTGCAATCTGCCAATTCTTTGCGTGATGAAAATTGTACCAACTTAATACCAGCAAAGTTGGCCTGTTTAAAAATAACTTGCATTCCCTGGGACCAAGCCAGCATTTTAACACCAAACATTTAAGGCAAGGAACAAAAGCGGTGTTTTGAAACCGTGTGTTTTAAGGGCCATGCAGTAAAAATGTTATCTTGTTCGTTGTTTCCTTCCTTTGTGGCTGTTAATTCTATGTCGTTGTAGTTTGGTTAATTGAATACGCAAAAAAAAAATAAAATGGGTGAAAAATAGAATTATCTGATGCATCTGTTTTCAAACTCTATCCTGAAAGGACTTCACTAACTCTGCACCAGTGAGATGCTGAAGGGCAAAATAAGAAGCATAGATTAAGCTTTAGATAATAAATTCTGTTCTAAAGAATTTTATTCTACTGTAAAGCAACTTTGATCATTATTACCAAAAAGAAAAATGTTATGGAGATTCTAAAATGTGCCATTAATCTCCACGAATGAAGCAAACCTGTATTCCTTTGGAAATTATACCGTACTTGATTGATTGTAATGCCTGTACGCTACCTTAAAATAAGGTGGTGCAATTAGATTAAAGTCATACCTACAATTTGTCGTAGATCTTCATCTGGCTGCTGAACTGGGAAAGACTCTTTTGGACCGAAACACGGAACTGGAGTCCTCTCTGCAGCAGATGTATTCCACCAACCAGGAGCAACTGCAGGAAATAGAGGTGACTGAAGACTGCCCTGTAAAATTAAATTATGTACTTCAACTCTGCATGTTTGCTGTTACGATGTGGAAGCAGGAGTGGGGCTGCTGGGGATTTGCAGGGGTTCGGGAGAACCTCTAGCTAAGATTCTGTGCAGTTCAGAGAACCCCCGAATACCACTCCTGGCTGGTCCAGCCCACCCAGCCCCTCCCCTCCCAGGAGTCCACACGCGGCCTGTTTTGGATGCAGGTAAGTTCAGGGCGCGCATGGAGGCTTGGGGAAGGGGAAAAATGGGCCTACTGGAAATTCAGGAAGGCCAGAAACAGACCAGTTTCCAGCCTCCGGAGTCTGGGGAGGCCGTTTTCGCCCTCCCGGAGGCTCGAGAAAAACCTCCGGAGCCCAGGGAGGGCAAAAACACCTACCAGCCCGCCGCAGAGCAGGCGGCCGATTAGGCCACGCCCACCATGGCCACGCCCATCCAGCAACCAGGCAGAGAAGCCCTTGCTAAAATTTTTGTAGCCCACCCCTGTGTAGAAGTATGGTGAGGCAGGCCACCAAGCCATGTTCGCACCAAGGTTCGTAAAGTGGATGCCATGAGGAGCTGAGTCAACACGTCGTATCGAGCTATCATGGGGTTTACTTTCAGCTTAGGGTGTTGCACCATCTCACCTGTAGTTAAATTTGTAAATCCAGCCCATTTTGGGACTAAATTGTAAACCGTCTCACATTGGAGCAGAGCTGATTGGATGCCAACTGAGCGTAGATTAAACCCCAGATTTTCCAACATAAATTTGTCTTGCAAATGTGCGAACTCACAAGCGTCTTTTCGTTAGGAATTCTTTATTTAGGAACGTCTTCCATTTCTTCGGAGGAACAGTCGAGAATTAATCTTGTTAGGTTCGATTGCCCATGTTCGGACCAGGTCAGATGAAGGCATGTAATACTTAGACTTATATACCGCTTCATAGTGTTTGACAGCCCTCTCTAAGTGGTTTACAGAGTCAGCCTATCGTCCCCAACAATCTGGCTCCTCATTTTATCGACCTTGGAAGGATGGAAGGCTTAGTCAACCTTGAGTCAGGCTCGAACTGCTGGCAGCATTAGCCTGCAATACTGCCTTCTCACCACTGCGCCACCATGGCTCTGAGATAGAGATGGATGGATATGGATGGATGGATTGATAGATAATAAGTAGATGATAGATGGATAGATAGGAGAGATGGATAGATAGGAGAGATGGTATACATAGATAGGATAGATAGAAGAGAGAGAGAGAGACACACAGGGAGGGAGAAAGAGAGAGAGATTAGACTTATATACCACTTCACAGTGCTTTACAGCCCTCTCTAAGCGGTTTACAGAGTCAGCCTATTGTCCCCAACAATCTGGGTCCTCATTTTACCCACCTCGGAAGGATGGAAGGCTGAGTCAACCTTGAGCTGGTCAGGATTGAACTGCTGGCGGTCAGCAGAGTTAGCCTGCAATAATGCATTCTAACCACTGTGCACCATGGATGGATGGAAGGAAGGAAGGAAGGAAGGAAAGACAATAGCACTTAGACTTATATACCACTTCACAGTGCTTTACAGTTGTCTCTGAGCAGTTTACCAAGCTAGCTTCTTGCCCACAACAATCTGGGTCCTCATTTTACCAACCTTGAAAGGATGGAAGGCTGAGTCAACCTTGAGCTGGTCAGGATCGAACTCCTGGCAGTCAGCAGAGTTAGCCTGCGATACTGCATTCTAACCACTGTGCACCATGGATGGATGGATGGATGGATGGAAGGAAGAGGAATAGCACTTAGACTTATATACCGCTTCACAGTGCTTTACAGTTGTCTCTAAGCGGTTTACCAAGCTAGCTTCTTGCCCACAACAATCTGGGTCCTCATTTTACCAACGTTGAAAGGATGGAAGGCTGAGTCAACCTTGAGCCGGGGAGACACCCCCCAACTGCCAAACTACTGAATGTTATTTTCATGGCCCAATAATCTTGTTGCAGGGAATTCTGAGGCTGAGTATGTTGTGTGAGCCCAATTTGACATACTTTTGGGTCCCTTTATGGAGTCCGTGGTGCTCTCTGGGCCTGGTGGGTTCATTTGCAGACCTTAGATTTACAACCTGTTGGAGCCAGGATTTCTGTACCTAAGCAAGGCAGCTAAAGTGAGTTGTGCCCAATTTTCCAACCTTGCCCGTAGGATCACCGCAGTTATTCAGCGAACTAACTAAAACAATTGCACTTCACAACTGTGGCAAGAAAGGTCTTAAAACGGGGCAAAGCTCACTCAACGGGCGTCCCGCTTAGCAACAGAAATGTTGGGCTCAATTGCGGTCGTAAGTCGAGGACTACCTGCAGTTAAAAAATAGGCTAAGTAGAAGAGTGACGGAAACCTTGTGTAGATTGTTGGAACAGCTGTGGATTTTAACACCTTTTTTTTCTCCAGTCACCTCTTTGACACTTGAACCTTTTCTTGCTAATGAAACAATTAGCACCACAATACTAATGTGTGTGTGTGTGTGTGTGGTGTTTTTTCAGTTTTCCAGCACGAGAAACAAATAGAAATTCATGGTTTGGTACAGGTGGTCGTCAACATATAAACAGTACATTCAGTGGCCATTCAAAACTACAGCGGCACTGAAAAAAATGTGACTTATGACCATTTTTTCACGACATTTGCAGCGTCCCCATGGTCATGTGATCAAAATTGAGGGGCTTGGCAATTGCCTCCTAGTTATGACCATTGGCGGGGTCCCAGGGGTGAAATGTTCCCGGTTCGGCGGCAGGTGGTTCGGAGAACCGGTAGCAAAAATCCCTACCGCGCCCCCCCCCCCCAATGCCCAGCTGAGCCCCACGATCATCAGAGGTTTTTTTTTTTAAATTTTTAAAAGGTTTTCTACAACCTCTTTGGCTGAAAAAATGCTTTTAAAAGTTAAAAAAAAAAAGCCTGATGATCGCATGGCTCAGCTGGGATCATCAAAGGCTTTTAAAAGAAAAAAAAACCCCTTTTTTTCTTTTAAATGCCTCTGACGATCCAAGCTGAGTTGCCTGATCGTCAGGGGCATTTAAAAGAAAAAAAAGTCTCTGCCGATCAGGCAATTCAGCTGGGATGGTCAGAGCCTTTTTGAAAGCATTTTTTACCACCTCTTCGCCGAAGAGGTTGTAGAAAAAATGCTTTTAAAAGTTAAAAAAAAGAAAATTGGCCATGCCCACCCAGTCACATTACCCCACTCACGCCCAAAGAACCGGTAGTAACAAATTTTAGATTTCACCACTGCTGTGTCCCAAAGTCCCAAGATGCGACCTTCGGACAAACACACTGTTGGTTAGTCGCCAGTGTGAGTTTTGCATCGAGTCTTGGAAAACTGAATGATCCGGGGACGATCTCGCTTATATTTCCCAAATGCCGCCAGGGATTATGGGGTCGTTAAAAGAGGATGGTGAGGTCCCGAGTCCTAACATTGAGACAACGCTCCGTGTTTGAAATGATGAAAAAAGTCGCTGCGGAGAAGCTGGTTTAATAACTGTAATTTTGTTTTCATTCTGCAGTATCTTACCAAGCAGGTGGATCTTCTACGTCAAATGAACGATCAGCACGCCAAAGTCTACGAGCAACTGGACGTTACGGCGAGAGAACTAGAAGACACTAATCAAAAACTGGTTGCCGACAGCAGGGCCTCCCAGCAAAAGATAGGAAGGTAATTAAGTTGGCTGCTGGCAGGATAAATTTCCCCTTATCTGCCAGGTTATTATAAGTCGATTCGTCACGGACCTTGTCCGATTCTATCAGAGGATTATCTAAGCAGGACGTTTGAGTGGCGGAATGGATTGTAGGCTGGCATGCGTACTCCTCCCCCCCCCCCCCATGAGGCTCTTTTTCTCCACCCCACCCCTGAAAATCTGGGGGAGTCTGGAGGTCCTGAGTAAGAAATTGTGTTAGGAGGCCTAAGTTTTTCGTGAGCTGCGGCTGCTTCATCCGATGCAGGACGAAAACCGAATCCGATAGCAATGCCGTGTGATGAGTTTATCAGATCCATCAACTGCAGATTGCAGAAGGTTCTGGGTTTTATCAATTTTGCAACACCGAGGGTACTTTTCAACTTTAACAACCATTCGTTCAAAAGTCACAAGGGCACTGAACATGACAGATAAAAGAATTCTATTCTATTTTTAAAAAAGGCTGGTTTTATGGCTGTTTTTCACTCTTAACGACCTTTGCAGGATCCTCGCGGTCACGTGATTCAAAATCCACTGGCATTCGTGCCCCGGTGGTTGCAGTGTCTTTGGATCACGTGATCGCCATTTGTGACCTCCCCAGGGATCGGAACAGGCAACGACAATGAGGAAAGGTGCATTACATTAATGAACATGTGATTCACTTAACTGCCATCGATTCATTCAACGACAATGGCCAAAAAAAAAAAAAAAAGTCAGAAAATTGGCCGCAATTCACTTAACACAACTGCTTCACTTAGCAGTAGAAATTCTGGTTTCCATTGTGGTTGTATGTCAAGGACTGCCTGTAGTTCGGAAAAGGGACTAGCAGACCAGTGTTGCTTTTTACTCATACCCAATCTGCTCCCAAAAGTTCATTAAAATTAGAAGTTAAGCAGAAGTGTCTATACCATGCTTACTTTGGCACTAGTTCTTCTGAATTTTCTAATCTGGAACCTGATTTTTTTATCTTTAAAAAAAGACTGTCTTTCTCTTGAACATGGAGATGTGATGTTCACAGGACCCCTTTTATTAGCTGGTGGCTGTGGGAGAGGAAGGTCTAAGTCAGGAGAACATCAAGCTATACTTTTGAGAGGTCCAAGTCAGGAGAACATCAAACTATACTTTGAGGGGTCCAAGTC
>WNWU01000025.1:3181135-3191260 GCA_012654045.1 Ptyas mucosa
ACATCAAACTGTACTTTGAGGGGTCCAAGTCAGGAGAACATCAAACTGTACTTCGAGCAGGTGCAATCTTCTCAGATACCTGAAGGAGTTTGACAGCTCTATCCATGATGGTTCATGTGCTTTCTAAACTTTTCTTTTAGTCTCACGGAGACCATTGAGAACCTCCAGACTCACATCGATGAACTGCAGAGGCAGGTGGAAGAGTTGAAGACCTCTGGGCAAAGCCACGTAAATTACGAAAGACCCGAGCAGCCCAAATCGGTTCAGAGTTTTCCATGCCTGAAAGAACTGTACGATCTCCGCAAGTAAGTAGCAAACTCACCAAGTCACAATGTGGAAGACATTGAAAAATTAATAACGGATCGCATGCCACGTTCCCGCCAAAAATTCCCAATGGTTTATTTTCATATAAGGAGGATGCCATAGCGTGTTTTGATTGAAAATTGATGTTTAGAACCGGAAGTGATGTCATGGCGATACCAGTCGCAAGGGAATGGAGCTCTCTGTCTCTGTGCTGGCTTCTCCCTGTTTGTGGGCTCCGAAAGGAGCCAAAACCGCCTTGGAGGGGCGTCCTATGAGGTCATAGGTGAGAGCACAACTCTCCTGCAGAACTCCAGGACTTTTTCTTCCCTCTATGCCACGGCGAGGAGAAGAGGCAGCCTAAGATGGCTGCCACAGAGCCAGAGACAGCTTAACATATAAGAAGAGTGCTGGAGCGGATTTGGTGAACAGTGTTTGGAACTGGGTGAAAATTGATGTTTAAAATGCTTAACTAATATTCCAGGTTTAAATAAATGCACCCAAGTCTTTTACTTTGGGGCAATTTCTTCCCGATGTGATGTATCCATGCAATTGATGGTTTCATATGCGATGGGAATGAGATTTATTGGGCAAAACACGCTAAACATTTTCCTTCTCTCTTTCTGTGTTACACCTAGGTATTTTGTCTATGATCATATATTTGCAGAAAAGATTATATCAATGGATAGTCAACTAAGTCCCGTAGAAGAGGAAAACCAGAATTTGAAGAAGGCTGTAACTCTCTTGCAAACTCAGCTCAACGTGGAAAAAGAAAAGAGATTGTCTATGGAGGAAGAGTACAGTTTTCTGCTGAAGGAAAACACAGATCTGGAGCACCGGCTGGTGGACATCCATCTGTACCAGGCGAGAGCCGAGGAACTGGAGACAGAAGTAGCTGAAATGAAGCAGCTTTTTCATTCTGGAAGCCCCTGTCCGAATAGGATGGAGCAACTTCCCCCCGAATCCTTTTTCATTTCTCTCAAAGACCCCTTAGAAAAAGAACTCAGCCACGGTCCTTGGGACGGGATGTCCTTCATCCTTCCTGAACTTGAGAAGAGGTCCCTCAAAAGAAGCACCAGCGAGAGCTTGCTCAGTAGTGGGGCAGGCGAGGACCTCTTCAAAGGCCATGAAGAGACCTGCATCAGGAGGGCGGAAGCCGTCAAACAACGGGGTGTCTCTCTACTCAACGAGGTTGACGCCCAATACAACGCTTTGAAGGTCAAGTACGAAGAACTTCTGCAGAAGTGTCAAACGGACAAAGAATTGCTGGACCACAAGGCCGTGCAGACCTCAAAACAGCGTCCCAAAGATGTCCGTGGTGGGTGTGTACCCCTGGAGGGGGGTCTTAGGGAACCCCGTTCCCCAACTGCTGATTCAGCCAACTTCTCTTCCAACGCTTCTCCTGAATATAAACTTCTCTTCAAGGAGATCTTTAGCCGTATCGAAGAAACTAAAAAGGAAATTGATGAACATCGGGCAAAATATAAGTCTTTCTCTTCTCAATGTCCTTAAAAAAGTATGCCGGGGATCAAAAATAATAATATTTTTTTTTGTCATAATGTCATCCTTTTAATGTTTCTTAGGGAACAAAAGATGTAAGCTTGGCTCAGGATTGGCAGATTTTCTGTAAAATGGGTTGGATCCATTTGGTTAGTTCTACCGAGTTGGAATCCGGTTGATTCCGCCTCGCCCTGAACCAAGTTCTCTCCAGAGGGCGAAATCTTTAACAACCAGTTTGCAAATTAATTTTATTACGGAACTCCAAATTAACAATTCTAGTTCTGCTGAAAAAAAACCTGACGCGTTATAGAAATGAAAACCACACAGTTATACCACACAGCTTATGTTACGCACAATAACAACTCTTCTGGACTTAAGACACTTCCTGGGGTTGAAAACCAAAATATAGATTTTTGGTAGTGGGCCATTGTCATATACAACTGCAAGCAAACAGTTAAAACATTGTGCACTCTGACATTCCTTAAGTGAGGGAATTTTAAAGATCTGTCACTATTTGATATGCTGGGATGCCATTGTCTTATTTTAAAATCCAGCGTGGCCTCTCATTTAAAGAAACAAAAAAATGAATTCAAGGATTGGAATATAATATATATATATATATTGGAGGCTATAATTTGGCTAATAAAACTCCTGGTATGTCAACCTCCCGCTGCATTAGAAGACTGAATATTACAAAACAGCCTTCATATAAAAAGTAATGATTAGCATAGAGCAAAATAAAAAACAATAACAGAGTCTCCAATTTCACTTTAACTTAAATCCTTCCAGCGTATTTTCAAGGATTTGATTTTCTGGAAATGGTCTACCACACAGCCAACTCGAGGCTAAATTGGGAAGGATTTAGAGCAACTTAAGCCACAAAGTCACTATGATCACACCAGCAAATATGCTGTATGTAGAACGGGCCAAATATTTAATATATGCTGTGATCATATTTCATCCTTTTAAACCTCCTGCGGAAACTCGTATCTGTTGCAAAGTCCAATAACTAGTTTAGTTTTAGAGCAAGCGTTTACTATTTTTTTGTCAGAAGAAATGCTTGGGGAACAGAAGTGGAGAATTTAAAGTCCCTTCCCTTTAGTTCTGAGTTTTTAAGAAAAAATTCAATAGAATGTACAATAGTTCTCTCCAAATATACGCAAATAGGTCAGTTGCCAACCAGTGTCACAAAAGGTGACTTGTTATTTTATTTTTTCAAAGAAAAGGGATCTGTTTCATACTGCATTCCTAATTTAAAAAGAAGAACTTGAGCTGCCTGCAAGAAAAGAAGAAAAAAACCCAACACAATTGCAGTTTTTAAAACTCTTGGCTGCTGTTACAAATTCACCTGCCTTATCTACTGAGGGTGGCTTGTTCTCTTTCGATTACGAGATTCCAGGTGGAAACTCAACTCTGCCACATGGTGTATTTCCACTTACTACCAGTTTGTTTGGTCTTATTGGGTGTTTTGCAATTAAGGGCAAATAAATCCTTTCTACAATGAAGTTTGTGCTGGTTTCTGGTGGGTGCATTTAAATATATATATATATAATTCAAAATTTTTCACCTTTAAAATCGCAATTACACTTTTATAGCTTTCCGTAATCAGAATTTTTTCTTAATTCTAACTTATCCTTTGGCTTATTGTATACATCTACATTCTTATTTCTTAAGTACTTATTTATATAATATATACAATATATACATTATCTACTACACACTAAATATATTTTTTTTCATTATATTATCTTAACATTCACTATTCATTAATTTTAGAATTCTTTTCCAGCCAGTATACCACCTATTCCATGTCTCATAGTATACTGTTTCCTCTCTGTCCCTTAATTCCATCGTTAATTTGTCCATTTCTGCGTATTCTAGCACCTTTTTTATAATCATTGTGTTTGATGGAGTATGTTGTTGTTTCCAATTTTGGGCAAATGTAATTCTGGCTGCGGTGATTATATGGAGCATGAGATATTGAATTTCTTTATTCATCTTTTTCCTTTTATAATACCCAAAAGAAACAGCTCTGGTTTCATATCGATTTTTAGTTCAATAATCTCCTCCAACCACTTTTTAATTTTTAACCAATGCACTCTGGCTTTGGGACATGTCCGCCACATATGGTAGTATGTCCCTTGTTGGTGGTTGCATTTCCAACAATTTGTTGAGCTATTAGGAAACATCTTGGCCAATCTCACTGGGGGGCGGGGGGGGCGGTAAATACCATCTATAAAACTTGTGGGTGCATTTTATGTGCTTCCAACTTCAACCAAAGGAAAGGTGCAGTAGAAGGGTGCAATAATGTTTATGACTACAGATGTGTATTAAAGAGAGGATGTCCTTCTGTATTCACAACTGCTGAAGGAGGTGACGGTGCATCGCTTACTTTTCCTGGATTGGGAGCTCCTGTTCATGGTTCCACCTTTGTCCTTACTCATTTGGACTTCTGCAGTGTCCTTCATGTGCAGCTCCTCTTTTAGTACATCTGGAAGTTGCAGTTGACACACTCAGAACAGAGAGGTCCAAGTAGCTATGGATGCTGGTTGAATGAACCCATGGAAGACTAGTTGACTTCTGATGCCCATTGTCTTCTTGAAGGTTCCGTCTTCTTGAAGGTCCTTCATGGTTTGGGACCACCTCAGCCCATCTGATAAAATTCAAGGGTGACCTTTGGGCTTCTTGAAGTCACGGCATCAATGGGTTTTTGGAAGCAGATCTTTTATTATGGTTTGCCTTCCTTGAAATAAGATGCCCCTGGAAATTTGAATGTCCTCCATACTTATCATCACCACCATCCTCTTTTAATGACCCCATAATTCCTTGTGGGGTGGAATCTGGGCAACTGAATGGAGCTGAGTGTTTACTGGCCGGATGCCCTTCCTATCCCCAATGCAGAGGTTTTTTTTCCCAGCAGATATATTCTCATTGTGCCCAGAGAGAGAGAAATATCTGCTTTTACCTAGGATCGAACTCACAGCCTCCCAATTGTGAGGCGAGCTGAGCCACCGCACCACTCCATACTTATGCTGTTCCATAAAGCTATTAAATCTTGGCTGTTTTGGTACATCTTTGGAGTTGAAAGATGAGACAAGTTTCTCTGGGAGAGGGGAAGTTGTTAAGCAATTTCCCAGGGTTGTGTGTTTGTTTTTGATGAATTATGGCGACTGTGAACGATTTCACACATTCTAAAGTTACCAAACAGAGACATGTGATTTATGCCTTGATTGCCACACACTGTAAATCAAATTTAAAAACTAGAGCACCGTTTTGGTTTTAAAGCTGACGTCCTAAAGGGCAGGCAGTGGCTGATTTAAATATATGCCTACATAACACAAATTAATGTCTCCCTTCCTATGCAAACGGCTCACCTAGATTTTTATTGTGTCCCATGGCCGCATTCTAGTTTGAAAATAAGGAGGATCACTTTGCAAAAAGACGATTTAAAAGTCCTTTTTAAAAGACTCCTATACAGGTAGTCCTTGACTTACGACCACTCATTTAGACACTGTTTGAAGTTAGGACTTGGACAAAAGTTCTGGCCTCTAGGCCACTGATGGCGAACATTTTTGGCACCGAGTGCCCAAACTGGAATGCACGTATATGTGTGCGCCCCAGAGTGCCGGAAACCCAAAGACCAGCTGGCTGGCGCACGCATGCCTGGTTTTTGGCTATTTTCCGGCAGTTTTCCAGGTTTCTGATTTTTTGGCTGGTTTCTGGCGCTCTGGTGCCTGCAAAGTCCAGCTGGCTGGCATGCATGTGCGTACCCAGAGAGTATTCTGCGTGCCACCTCTGGCATGCATGCCATAGGTTCACCATCACGGCTCTAGGCTCTGTGCATTCACATAACTACGATTTGTGCCATTTCCCTCAAACAAATGTCCCATAGCAAACAGTGGGTTCGGTTAACTAGGTTAACTACAGGATTCGCTTAACCACCATTGCAAAAAAAGGCCAGGACGTCACCTGCCTAATGACGGTCGCAACTTACGGCCATAATTGCGGGCTCAATTATGGTCATAAATGGAGGTTTACTTATAGTTTCATGCTCTTCAGAATACACAGCACTAATCTTCCATTTCAACTCGCGAAACAGGTTAGAAGGGGGGTGTCTGATTACTTGTTTCCTGATATGCCAACATTTTCACTCCCTACGCCAGCTTCATTGAAGTATCATTTTGCCCAACCTGGGCAAAGCAAGAATTCCACCTGCTTCATTACAGAATAAAAACAAGGGGGGAAAATATATGAGTGGGTTTAGCTGCGATGGAGATCTGACCTGCATTGTTAAATCTGAACAAAGCCAGCTTTCGAAAGGAAACAGGATCGTTTAAAACGAGTTAGCCGTTTTGGTCTGGATCCGGCAGTTTGATGTCACTCACAACTGAGCCCCAATCCATGCCGTGCCGTCCGAGAGGTGACCACAGTTAACACAAAGAAACCTCAAGAGGCCTGGCAGTGCAGCGATGAGAAAAAGAGACCGCAACGCGTAAAGATAAAAATCCGGATGTCCTCCTGCAAACTCGAAATTTATTGGCATTCATTATAAAATGAACCGTTAGATCATGATTTCGTAACAGTTCAGCCACCATATTAAGGATTGTTCATTTCATGGTTCCTTCTAAGTAAGATGGAGAAATATAGATATATTAGGGATCCAAATTAAGCTAGGGGGACGTTAGCCCCTGGTCCGTTCAAGATTAGTGGTTTAAACGTCGTTGCAAATAGCTAGTACGGCCGTCACTATCCATCTGGAGGAGCTGTTTCTTTCCTTTCCTATCCTATCCTTCTGCCTTCTCTTTGTCCATTTTGGGATGAAACCAGATGCAACTGAGGCGAGTCCCATCGTCAAGAGGTTGGCTGCTGGACTGTCCCTTTGAGGTACCACATGCCTCCTTGGCTTACACAACAATCCTGCAGGAAAAGGAAGAATAGTTTAGTTTAGTTTTATTAAATTTATATACCGCCCTACTCCCGAAGGACTCAGGGCGGTGAACAGCCAAAAGATAAAATACACGTAATACAAACGTTAAAAACCCATTAAAATACATTAAATGCTTTGGCCCCAAACAAATTTAAAACACCCCCATTTATAAGACAAATTTAAAAGCAATATAAAAGGGAAAGTTAGGCCAGGCCGGCCTGCTGAAATAAAAATGTTTTAAGAGCGTGGCGGAAAGTGCACAGATCCGGGATCCTCCGTATCTCCGGGGGGGGGGGGGGGGAGCTCGTTCCAGATGGTAGGTGCCCCCACAGAGAAGGCTCTCCCCCTGGGGGCCGCCAGTCAACACTGTTTGGCTGATGGCACCCTGAGAAGCCCCTCTCTATGGGAGCGTACTGGTCGGTGAGAGGCTATTGGTGGCAGAAGGCGGTCTCGTAAGTACCCCGGTCCTAAGCCAATAAAATAGAATTCTTTATTGGCCAAGTGGGAGTGGACACACAAGGAATTTGTCTTTGGTGCAGATGCTCTCAGTGTACATAGAAAGACAAGATACATTCGTCAGGAATCATAAGGTACAACACTTAATGATAGTCATAGGGTACAAATAAGCCATCGAATCATATTAGGAAACAGTCAATATAAATCGTAAGGATACCAGCAACAAGGTTACAGTCATACAGCCATAAGTGGGAGGAGATGGGTGATGGGAATGATGAGAAGATTAATAGTAGTGCAGACTTAGTGAATATTTTGACAGTGTTGAGGGAATTATTTGTTTAGCAGAGTGATGGCGTTCGGGGAAAAAACTGTCCTTGTGTCTAGTTGTTCTGAGATGCAGTGCTCAATAGCGTCGTTTTAAGGGTAGGAGTTGAAACAATTTATGTCCAGGATGCGAGGGGTCTGTAGATATTTTCACAGCCCTCTTTTTGACTGGTGCAGTATACGGGTCCTCAATGGAAGGCAGGTTGGTAGCCATTGTTTTTTGGTTTGGTTGCAATCAACCAAGCTTGCCCTGAATTGCATTCTGCAGCAACGGAAGCCACGGGTGAGGAAAACAGAGACTGGATCCCAGGTTAACATTCATGTTTTTTTTCAAACACCCCCCCCCCCACACACAAATTATACAACCCACAACCTTGAAGGCAGGTAGTTCCTGGTTGAAGGATGCTTCCACAAGACAGCCAGGGTTAAGAACTGATCTGGTTCTAATAGAAGGTTGGCTGGGGAATTCTGAGAGTTGAAGTCCGTATGCAGGGATGGGGCTTCAAAATTTTTAGCAACGGTTCTCTGCCAGGTTGCGGGGTGGGCGTGGCCATGGTGGGCGTGGCCTAGTCGGCCTCCTGCATCACAGTGGGGTGGGGGTGGGGGCATTTTCACCCTCCCTGGGCTCCGGAGGTTTTCCTCAGAACTTCCCGGAGGTGCGTTTTTCGCCCTCCCCAGGCTCTAGAGGCTTTCCTTGAGCCTCTGGGAGGGCGAAAATAGCCTCCTCTGGGCTCCGGAGGCTCCTTGGAGGCCCGTTTTCGGCCTCCTGGAGCCTCCGGGGGGGGGGGAAGCTGTTTTTCGCCCTCCCTGAGCCTCTGCACGGGTCCTGCACTTACCTGGCATCCAAAATGGGCCGTGTGGAGACTCCTGGGAGGGGCAGAGTGGGAGGGGAGGGATAGGAAGGGAGGGGCCAGCCAGGAGTAGGATTTGGGGGTTCGCCGAACTGCACAGAATCTTCTTGAGAGGATCGCCCAAACCCGGGCAAACCCGGAGCAACTCACTGCTGTCCGTATGTCTTAAAAATGGCCAAAGTCGAGGAAAGACTAATCTGGGGTCATTACAAAATCCAGAACCACCACCAACTTCCAAGTAGAGAAGATCAATAAACCTGTGGACTTATTTAGCAGTTATTACCGGAGGGTATATATATATACCCTCCTTTTTATATATATATATAAAAAGAAAATATTGTGGTGCTGTCAAGGCAATGACTGATAATTCAGGGACGGTAAACAAGCCGCCTTCAAACATTTCCGAGGGGATTTGATGTGATCTCATTTCTCACCTCTGAAAAACGCACAGTGCTTTTAGCTCCCTATCTGCCTGGAAGCGTAATGACAGGTGTCCCCCCCAAAACACGAAGTTGCTAATTGCTGCTATTAAATAATTAACACCGTGCCTACAGATGAAAGCAAACAGAGAACATGTGCCTGCTGGGGGGTTTTTTTTGTGTGTGTGCAAACATCTGGGCTCCGCTGTCTCTTCAACAGCCCTTAAATCACTTTGAGTTTTGGTATCTAGACAGCATTCAGATTGGAAGGACAATCCCGATTCAACAACTAAAAAACCAGATATAACCAGATTTAAATACCACTTGCAGACTAGATCAAAGTATGCATTCCGGGCGGAGAGATATTCTCGGAGGATGGGCTCCAGCACGAGCCTGAAAGCTTGGAAGAGTACAGGTAGTTCTCGACTTACAACAGTTCACAGTGACCGTTTGAAGTTACGACGGCACTGAAAAAAAGGAACGGATGACCGTTTTCCAGTTAGGATCTTTGCAGCATCCCGGTGGTGTAAACCTGATTTACACTCGGATGCTTGAGAGCTGACTCACATTTATGATGGTCGCAGCATCCTGAAGCCAGATTCACTTAACAACCGGGTTCCTAATTTCACAACCGCAGCGATTTGTTTAGCAACCGTGGCAGGAAAAGTCGTAAAATGGGGCAAAACTCACGTGACCAATTTCTCATTCAGCAACGTCAATTCTGCCCTCACTAGACTAGCCGTGCCCAGTCTTTGCAACCGTTCTTCATATGTTCTCGCAACCATTCCTGCATGGTTCCTGCAACCGTTCTTCATACTACCTGAGACTTCTCAGGAAACAACTGAATGAAAAACTGCGGGGGACCTTCTACCGCTGCACCAGAGAGAGTATTTTAACGTCCTGCACCTGTGTACCGTTTGCCAATTGCACAGTGGCAGATAGGACAGCACTCCAGAGGGTCAAAGTCATTGCCCAGAGGATCATTGGTTGCCCTCTCCCTTCCTTGGAAAAACTTTATAGCTCCCGCTGCCTTAAGAAAGTTCAAAACATTCTTAGAGATCCATCTCATCCTGGGCACCTCCCCCCCCCCTTTTTTTTTTTGAACTATTACCCTCTGGCAGCCGGTCCAGGATAATAAAAACCAGGACAAATAGGCTGAAAAACAACTTCTATCCCAGAGCAGTAACTATATTCTACTGAATAGTGCAATATTAATGCAATATCAGGGGTTTTCAATTCAATTGCATAGAATGTGAAGGATGTGTGTTTTTGTTTTCTTTATGTATAATGCACACTGAAGATATTTATTTATTTATTTATTTATTTATTTATTTATTTATTTATTTAT
>WNWU01000025.1:3233360-3244746 GCA_012654045.1 Ptyas mucosa
GGAGGATTAACCAATCCCCGGCCGGATGTCCTTATAAGGACATAACACTCCTCCCCCCCTAGATGAAACATGGTTCAGCTCGTGTCAATTAACAAACGTAGTCACGCAGGTAGGCGGGACGTCTGGAAGCCCTGCTCGACCTGCGCAGTTCATTCTGTTCTCCGTCGTCCGTCTGGAAGGTGGCTGCTCCGGTGTCCTCCAACCCTCGCCCCTGGGATGCCAGCCGCTGGGTCGTTGAAGGTGCCGGCCCTGTCCGTGCGCCTCCGGCCTTGCTGCTGGGCTGCGAAGTGGTCGTTGCAGGTACCGGCTCCGGTGTGCCGCCTCCCGACCCGCTGTTGGAATATATCTGCTGGTCCGGTTGGTCTCTTCCCTGTCCTGGGTGCCGATCGTCGTGGGCCGGTAAGTCCCTTGGGTTATTTGTATTTTTTGCAAATTGTCCGTATCTTTTAGACTTGTGCTGGCCGACCCTGTCTGGGTGGTGCAGGTCGACCTGGTCGGGTCGTTGTTGCTTGGGACGGGGGTCAGCTGGACGGAAGATTTCAGACGGGCGGTGTAGTTCTTGCATGCAGGGGTGTCGTAGGCCTCCCTCACCGGGTCGTTGTTGGCCCTCTCGGTTGGGCATGTCCCGGTCTACTGGCGTTCCCTGGAGTTCCCTGCCGTCGGGGTGGCGTTGGGCCGCCTTGCCGGGGAGGCGTGAGTTTTCGTTGCCGTGGAGTCCCCTGTCTACTCGGCAGTTGCAGTACGGTAGCTGGTCTGCTGGCTGGCCGGTCATGTTGGGGTGGTACGGCCCTTCCTCGACTGGGTGTTGCAGGGCTACCTCACAAGGGTGGTGTTGTCCTGCCCTGCCCGGGTGGCGTTGCCCTACCTCGACGGGGTGGTTTTGGCCTGCCCTGTAGGGGTGTTGTTGTCCTACCTCGTCGGGGTGGTTTTGGCCTGCCTTGTAGGGGTGTTGTTGTCCTACCTCGTCGGGGTGGTTTTGGCCTGCCTTGTAGGGGTGTTGTTGTCCTACCTCGTCAGGGTGGTTTTCGCCATCCCCTTCCCACCGCTTCCGGAGTTGGTCGATGTGACGTCTACAGACCACTCCATCTTGCAGTTCAATGGTGTAGGACTTCGGGCCGGTTGTGCTCTCGATTCTCCCTTTAAGCCATTTCGGCAGGCCGTGGAAATTAAGCGCGAAAACCGGATCTCCTGCAGCGAAGGCTCGGAGGGGGCGGCTCGCGGTTGCGGTGACCTCGGAGTGGTACAGGGGGTGAAGTCGGTCCAGGGGTGACCTCAGCTTCCTGCCCATCAGCATTTCGGCCGGGCTCTTTCTAGTGGTGGCATGCGGCGTAATATGCTGAATCAAGAGGAAGTTGTCGATCTTCTCTTGCCAATCGCCCGGCCCCATCCTGGCAAGGGCCTCTTTAGTGAACCTCACCATCCTCTCAGCTTGTCCGTTGCCAGCCGGTCTGTAGGGGGCAGAGAGGGCATGGCGAATGCCCAAACTGGCCAGGAACTCCTCCATTGGTTTCGAGGTCAGCTGCGGGCCGTTGTCGGAAACAAGGATGTCCGGCAGCCCGTGGGTAGCGAATAGACGCCGGAGGGCTCTGATGGTGACTTCAGTAGTGATGGATGCCAGGGGAATGACCTCAAGCCACTTGGAAAATGCGTCCACCACTATTAACAGGAACTTCCCTTGCATCGGGCCCGCAAAGTCTATATGTATTCGCGCCCACGGGTTGCTTGGTGTTTCCCATTCCGCAATAGGCGTTTGCGGAGGGGCGGGGCGGACTTCTTGGCACGGATCACATCTGGAGACCCAGTTCTCAATGTCTTTGTCCAGTGATGGCCACCAGACGTAGCTCCGTGCCAGTCCCTTCATGCGCACGATGCCAGGGTGCCCCTTGTGCAAAGTCTCCAATGTCTTTAGGCGCAAAGCCTGGGGAACCACAACCCTGTCACCCCACAGTAGGCAGCCCTTCATGGTTGACAGTTCCTGCTGCCTCTTTGCAAACGGCTTGAAGTCGTCGGTCAACGGTCCCGCAGGCCAGCCACGCAGCACCCAAGACATCACTTGCTTCAGAGTCCGGTCTTTCTGGGTTAGTGCCGCGACGTCTGCGGATGTGACTGGGCAAGCCAGGTCGCCATCGATGTGATGCAGTCCCAGGGTGGGGGCAGGGTCCTCTACTAAGTCCTTTGACGGGCATCTGCTCAAGGCGTCAGCGTTGCTGATGTTACTGCCCGGCCTGTGGCAAAGTTCGTAAGAGTACCCGGCCAAAAAAATTGCCCAGCGTGTCATCCTGGGCGATGAATAGTTAGGTGTGGGCTTGCTTCCTGACAGAAGGCCCAGCAGGGGCTTGTGGTCTGTGATGACCGTGAACCTCCGTCCATATAAATACTCATGGAAGCGCTTGACGCCCGCAACGATGGCCAGGGCCTCTTTGTCCAGCTGGCTGTAATTTCTCTCGGCGCTGGACAGCGTCTTTGAGAAATAGGCGATGGGTGCTTCCTTCCCGTCCGGGAATTGATGACTGAGGACTGCTCCGATGCCGTAGGGGGATGCGTCGCACGTCAATAGCAGGGGAAGTGTCTCGTGGTATTGGATGAGGACACTCTCGGAAGAAAGCAGGTTCTTGACAGCTCTGAATGCTGCTTCCTCTTCCTTCCCCCACCTCCAGGAAACCGCCTTCCCCAGCAAGCGATGGAGCGGTTCAGCCACGGAGGCTTTCTGTTTCAGGAAAACACTGTAAAAATTCAGTAGTCCCAGAAACGCCTGAAGCTCCGTCTTGTTTTGGGGGGCTGGAGCTTCATGGATAGCCCTAACCTTAGATTTAGTGGGGTGAATGCCGTTCTTATCAATGAGATAACCCAGGAACTCGACTTCCTGGACCCCGATGATGCACTTGTCCCTCCTGACCCTCAAACCCTTCTCCTTGAACCGCTGTAAAACCATGCGCAGTCGCTCAAGCAGTTGGGTTTTGGAGTGGCCGGAGATCAAGACATCATCGAAGTAAGGGACCGCCCCTGGAATGCCTTGAAGAAGGCGTTCCATAAATGATTGAAAAATACCTGGGGCTGCGCTGACCCCAAATTGGAGGCGCGTGCATTTAAAGGCCCCTCTATGGGTGACAATGGTTTGTGCCTCCGCAGTTTTTTCATCCACTGGCAATTGCTGGTAAGCTTGGGCCAGGTCCAATTTCGCGAATATTGATCCGCTCCCAAGTGAGTGCAGCAGATGTTGCACCACTGGAACCGGATATGCGCTCTGCTGGAGGGCCTTATTTATCGAACACTTATAGTCGGCGCAGATGCGCACAGACCCATCATGCTTCATCGGGGTCACAATGGGGGTCTCCCATGCAGCATGATCGATCGGTTCCAGGACCCCCTGGGCGACAAGCTTATCTATCTGGGCGTCGACCTTGGGCCTCAGGGCGAACGGAACCCTGCGGGGCTTAAGCCTAATTGGGGTGACATTTTTGTCCAAATTGAAGGAAATGGGTTTCCCCACAAATTTCCCCAGCTTACCATCGAAGACTTCTTTGAACTCTTCGATGATGGCGTCGAGTTCGTCCCTACGAATTTGGTGGATCCCGCTGATAGACAGCCCCAATGGCTCGAACCACTCCATCCCCAGCAGGCTCGGGCGGTTTCGCCCCACGACAGTGATGGGTAGGACGCCCTGGAAGTCGTGGTAGGTGACCCGGAGCGAAGTCCTCCCCAGGATTTCAACAGGGTTGCCGCTGAAATCGACAAGACGGGCCCGTAGGGGCTTGAGGTCTTTCTTCGAGATGCCCGGCTTCAGGCGCTTTAACTGGTGCCAGTCCATGATGGAGTAGTTCGATCCCGAATCAACCTCCATAGAGCAGGGTGTTCCCTCCACGATTACGGTGGCATGGAACTTTGCGGCCGCATCGTCAATGGTGTGGATGCCGGAGGACAGCTGCTCAGTTCTGACCGCCGCGTAGCCGCCGCCTCGTTGCTGAGACCTGGCAGAGGACCGTTTGGATGGTCTCTGGTTGTCTTGCCGTTTCTCGCCCCAGCCGGGGGGAAACGGACCCGGGGTAGGTGCTTCGGCCCTGCAGGCTTCAGCGATGTGCCCCCGCTTGTTGCAGCGTCGGCAGACAGCGTCTCTCCAACGGCACTTGGCTCTGGCATGGCTTCCTTTGCAGCTGCCGCAGGGCTCGATCCGGGCGCCATCTTGTGTGCGCTCGCGACGGTTTTGGCGGGAAACCTTGTGAACGGCCATTCCGTCGTCGGAGCAGGAGCTGGCAGACGACTCCTCAGACGAGCTCTTGGGTTGGCGGTGCAATTTGTGCACCCCTTTAGCCCTACTCATGGCGGCAGCCGCCTTTTCTGAGATTTCGGCCGCGATTGCCTCCTCAACGACGTCTTTCAACGCAATCTTCTTTCGGCTGAGGAACTTACGTTGCAGTCCAATGTCCCTCATGCCGAAGACAATGCGGTCTCTGATGGCGTTCTCAACGTTGTCAAACTCGCAGTTTGACGCGAGCTGTCGCAGAGCTGCCACAAAGTCCTTGATGGGCTCCCCTTCCAACTGATTCCTTTGCTGAAAGGTGAATCTGTTGGCAATGGGAGTTCCAGTGGGAGCGTAGTGCTCCTTCAGCACGTCTTGCAGATCGGCCCAAGACATCTCCTCGATGTTCCTTGGGGATACGAGGTCGATGGCCATCTCCAGCACCTCGGAGCCGCAATGCGCTAGGAACAGGGCTCGTTTCCGTTCATCGGAGAGGTCTTGGTAGTTGTTTCCCCGCAGAAACTGGCGGAAACGAACCAGATAGGAGGTCCATTTCTCCACTCTGGGGTTGAATTTGGAGATCGGAGCCATCGCGGCTTGTGACGCCTCCATCTTCAGTGACTTCAGCTCAGTGAGAAATTCTCGATGAGTGACTTAGCTCCGCGTGGCGGTTCTTTTCAAATCCTTCGTCGCCAGTGTTAGATCAGGCGCAGGAAAGAAGACAAGACCAGCGGGGTCTGTTCAACAAGTTTTATTCAGCTCTTAACTAAGTCAGAACAGACGAACGGCTGTGCTGCCGGAGCCCTTTTTATAGCGCTCCGGCAGACCAGCCGTCCAATGACAGCGGTTTAACTTTCCCGCCCGGAGGATTAACCAATCCCCGGCCGGATGTCCTTATAAGGACATAACAGTAACTCTCCTTCGCAGCTTAAGAGAATTGTTTATAACCCCGGTGTCTGCGAATTCACGTGACGTATATATTAAACTCCAGTTATTTACAATGTCTTGCCCAACGGAAACACAGGAAATGGTCCATTTTCTTTGGGAAGGGAAAATTGCAGATTATTTCATCATTCTAAGGAGCTACGAGACTGCAAAGTTTGAGAACGTCTGCCATAAAATACAATTGGGGGTGGGCTGCTGGGGGTTCGAGGGAACCTCTAAGATTCTGTGCAGTTCGGAGAACCCCCAAATAAATTCAAGAACCTAAAAATCAGTAAATCCGTGACAGCTAAGATCCCCAAATAAAGATGCAGACAAAATCCGTCCTTGAGAAACTTTATTGAAAACATATCACAGCATTTTCTGCCATTTTTTTTTTTTTTTTGCAGGGCAATGTAAACGTAATTCACAAGACTTGAGCGCTTTTAAAACTCTCTCTATGCCACCAGCTCAGCCCATCTGTTCTAATGCTTGTTAGCCAACGTCTAATGTTTGCTACTATTCCTTACTTGCAGCCAGAGGCCCAGTGTGTAGCGCGGCTCAAAATACTACATTCGTCGCGGTTTTACAAGATTCGTCAATCTGTCGAGCAAATAGAAATCAGCAGAAGCTTGTCAGTCAAATCCAGGACAAGTCTTTTCTATCCGATGTTCTTAATGGGATCTGTCATGTTTTTGCTGGACAGAGAGGTAGTAGAATCATGCATCTAAGGCAGGATGCAGAAGGAAATGGAATTCATGGACAATCAGATTGAAAAGCAAAACACAACCCAAGGCAGGGAACCATGGAAATGCCAACTCCATCCTTCCAACATTAGGTCCTGCTGCGACTGGGAATTTGGGTTCATTAACAGCAGGGTAGATTCGATTCCAGATCCCTGTCTGTAAGAGATTGGAAAGCGAAACCAGCTATCTTTCTCCCGTCTTACATTTAGCAAAAAAAAAAAGTGATCTCTACCATCTTTGGATCCAGAATAAGGATCACAGACACAACCCCCAAAGGCCAAATCAGAAATGTTTTTAATTAGATAGAAATCAAGACACTTACAGAGAAAAGTTTGAAAGTTCTTGAATTCTGGCAGATCATGATTTTTATCTACCTGCAGGGATTCTGTATTGATAAGAAATCGGTCCTTTTGAGCAACCGTGGACAGTTCAAGATGTAAATTAAACACCTTTTTGTCTGCTTTTCAAGAGTTTGGCCGTGGGAATGTGGTTAGGGGCATTCTCTAGCAATCATTCACATAAGCGGATCGAAGCACATGTTAACAATGAATTGCATAGACAAACCAGCAGAAGTCCTAAGATCTTGTCGAATGCAATGTAAAGACTGCAAATTCTACTCGGGGCAAATACTCTTCAAGCATTCCTGAACACTTCAGAAGAACCTATTTTTCAAGTAAAAGAGAGGCGAAACGGTAATCTTGACATTTCCAAATAAATGTTGTTTTCCTCTAAAATTGCCCGTTTTATTCATTGTTCTTGGAAGAAGTGAAGAGTTTATAGATATGTACAATGACATCATCAAACTGTTGAATTTTTTTGTTTGTTTGTTATGGGCTTTACTTTATTTTTTTAAAAAATAAATGCACTTGTTGAAATGACCTGTCAAAAGTATGACCAAACCACTCCTGTTGCTTTTTAAGGACTATTGTATCTTGACTCAAAAGCTTCCTGTTCACGAGCTGTTTTATTAAAGCTTATTCAATACAGTTGAGGGCATAAGGATTTTAACTGATCCATGTTGTTGCCTGCAGGACAGCAAAATTTACAGATTTAAGTACTGCCTGTTATGTGGCAGAGTAGACATACACACAAAATAAAAGGAAACCTTGAATTAACCATACACCTCTCACCTGCCTCTAGAGAAGCAGCCAAAATTCTTCTTCAGCTGGCAATACTTCTGAGCAAAAAATTGAAAATTGCAAAAAACGTTTGACCCTCAAGTAAATGCAAATTACAATGTGCAACATGGCTTTTTCCATCTCCCCTCCCTGGATAGACAATATCCATTTTTCATTTCCACCAATTTTTCTCTGCAGAAGTATTCTTATTTATTACAAGTATATTCCTACCGACCTCCAAAATTCCAGGACCGTATCAAAGTTATATTTGGAAACACAAGCTTCCTCTTATCAGAATTCCAGCTTGATCATAAAAATGAACAATCAAGAAAATCGGTATCAAACGGCATTCAAGCAAATAGTCTTAAAAACTGCAGCGAGGGACATCCAGGAAAAAGAAAATAAACTACTTAAACTACTTTAGAAAAAAACAGTAAAATGTCGTGAGCTGAATTTGGTTCTGTTTATACAACGGTCAGTATCTATGTGAGATGAGCAAAGAATGCTATGGGTTTTAAAGATATTTTTTAATCACTAAAAAAAGTTTCTGCATCGGAGGACATGGAAGGCAAGGCGATCAAACAATTTCCAGCTAATTTCCTTAAAAGGGTACAATTCTGTAAGGCAGCCAAAAATTCTGTGTTTTTTTTTTTTAGATTCAGCTGCAAAACTCAGTGTGTTTAATGAGTAGGGCGTTGCTCAAAATGACTCAAGTTTGGTTAGAGCAAAAGGTCAATCAGGCCAGACCCGCAGATTCCTAGGAAATTTGCAATCGATTGCCAAGAATTTATAGTCTTGGCCAAGCTTGGTTGCTGCTTGATGCTTTCCTCTAAAAGCCTCAGTATTCCTCATCTGTAAAATGGGCGCAACCAACGCTTGCTTAGAAGCTGGCTTTTGTTCTGCTCTGTTTTAGAATGAGATGCATAAATCATCAAAGCCGTTTTAGTATTGTCTATAATCAGTGTTTCTCAACTACCATATTTCCCCCCAAATAAGATCCTGTCTTATATTTTTTTGAACCCTGAAATAAGCCCTTGGCCTTAGTTTTGGGGAGGTCTTATTATTTTGGGGCACGTGGAGTAAGACAGGGCTCCTCTTGCTGCCTTACCTGATTTCCGGCTCTGTCTCCCTAACCCTAACCAGAGGAAATGGTGGGAACTGGTTTTGCATGCTTTTAAATATTTTCAGGGAGGGCTTATTTTTGAGGGTAGGTGGAGGTATTTTAGCGCATGCGCTCAAAAGCCCGATTGGGCTTATTATCAGGGGATGTCTTATTTTAGGGGAAACAGGGTAGATGCGTGGACATCAACTCCCAGAATTCCACAATCAGCCAAGCTGGCTGTGGAATTCTGGGAGTTGAAGTCTGCACAGCTTAAGAGTGGCCGAAGTTGAGAAATGACTTAGATGTTAGAAACCCAGATAATGATTTTGATTATGGTCAAGAAAAAGAATCAGGGGCCCAGATTAAAGGATTGGGCTAATGTAATTTCCTTAATGCAAACCCATTTTAATTTAATTTAATTTAATTTATCACATTTCTATGCCGCCCTACTCCCAAGGGATTCTTTTATTTTTGATTTTACTTTAATTTTCAAAGATCGTTTTGAGTTGCATTGGTGTTTGCTGTGCCGGATTGCTCATGGACCCTACATGAAAACACAACAGCAGCTGCTGCTACGGATTAGAGGGACTAGCCATCAATTCCATTAATCAGGGACTCTGAAGCAATGCAATTTTAAATCCCCATTTTAGAGCAAATTCATCTTGGTTCAGGATGAGGTCAGCTAAGCCTCCTTTACAAGATGGATGTCAGCAGGGGGAAAAAAATGCTGGGGTAAACCCTCTGAAGCTAGAACAGAAGAATATGTACAGGTAGTTCTCAATTTATGACCGTTTTACTTTGCCAAAACCACACCACAGCAAACCCAGAGCAGTTAAAAATGGCTGCAGAAAAATGGCCCTAAAATCGCGACTCCTTTTATGACCGTTTTATGACTTATGACCATAACGGCAAGCCATAACTCAAGGACTGCCTGCCTGCTTTTAAAACAGTGGGTCTTTCTGATATTTAGACCATCCTCCCTGCTGCCTTTATCTTTCAATCATCTGGAGGGGATCCCACTCCTGAACGGTAAAGCAAATAACCATGCGAAAACGAAACAAATCTCACTTATAGAAAAAATTCTGGAGAATGAAGCCGGCAGCCAGGCAGAGAGATCTACAAGAACGGATCTCCTAGCAAAACCGGGAGGAATCTAGGACGTCTTCCAAATTTTTGGGTTTTTTTTTTTTTTAAAAACTTGGAAAATTGCACCAAAAGAAAAAAAAATATTGAGAGAGAGGAATCAGGAAACTTGCATTCCACCACAAACACGGAAGATTTGGGGGTCTTCCAAAGACGAAGTTTAAAAAAAAAAGGTCACACGTTAAAGAGAAGATCCGTTCACAGGATATATAAAAATTGTGTGTCTCTGTCTCTCTCTCTCGGTTCTCCATACAGCTTCGGAACAAAATATGTTTTTTTTTCTTTTTTAAATTAAAAAAAAAGGGTCTCTGTATCGAAATATAGAAGGGAAGGGGGTTCTTTTGCGGTGTTTCATTCTTCCATCATGGCCCAAACCTCTTCAGCTTTCTGGTAATATTGGTTGGCTAGTCGACCCTTCATTGCTTGCATGGCGTCTTCAGCAGCTTCCGTGAAAAGCTCTCCTGGAAGAGAGAATGACAGGTGAAGACTCAATCCAATCGAGGGGGGTTTCATGCACCTAAGGCCCCCAGCCATGGGGTCTCATGGGACCAGGGCTAGGCTGCTGAGAGTTCGGCCGAAGAGGTTGTAGAAAAAATGCTTTTAAAAGCCTCTGACGATCCCAGCTGAGTTGCCTGATCGTCAGAGGCTTTTTAAAAGCATTTTTTTAAAATAACCTCTTCGGGCCGAAGAGGTTGTGGAAAAAAATGTTTTTAAAAGAAAAAAAAAAAGCCTCTGACGATCAGGCGACTCACCTGGGATCGTCAGAGGCTTTTTTTTTGGCTGTAGAAAAAATGATTTTAAAAGTTAAAAGAAAAAAAGTTGGCCACCCCCACCCAGTCACATTACCCCCCACCACCAAGCCACGCCCAGAGAACCAGTAGTAACCAATTTTACATTTCACTACTGCCCAAATCCCACTCTTGGCTGGCTCCGTCCACCCTGCCCTGCCCTACGCAGCCCGTTTTGGATGCAGGTAAGTGCAGGAGACTCAGGGAGGGCGAAAAACAGGCCTACTGGAAGTAGGCTGGAAAAAGAGCCATTTGTGGCCTCCAGAGGGCCTCCGGAGCCTGGGGAGGCCGTTTTCACCCTCCCGGAGGCTCGAGAAAAGCCTCCTGAGCTCGGGGGCGGGGAGGGGGGGGAAATGCCACCCCGCCATGGTGCAGGTGGCTGAGTAGGCCACGCCCACCATAGCCACGCCCACCCAGCAACCAGGCAGAGAACCCCTTGCTACAATTTTTGAAGCCCACCCTTGCATGGGACCCCCCCCCCCCCCCCCCCCCCCCGGGGAGCTCCGGGCCAAATGGCGACATTGCGAAGAATTTCAGAGGCTGGAATTCCCCACGGAGAAGCCGAGAACAAGCCAGCTTCGTACCTGATCTCTGCAGATCCTGGTCCAAATTAAATCCTCCCGTCATCAGCATCTCCGCCTCTTTGGCAAGGAGGAGATAACGAGGTTCATCCTGGGTGCCGTCGTACTCGCCCCCTTCGTCGTAATCGGTCATGTTCAAAGCTTTGTCGTACCAATGCAACGCTTCTTTCCAATCCTGCTCCCTGCGGAGGAAGTCGGAAAACAACAGAAGCCGACATGAACGTCTCCAGATGGACGGAGAGTGGCGTTGCAGCAGCGGTCTCCAAACCTGGCAACTTTACAACTTGTGGACTTCAACTCCCAGAATTCCTCAGCCAGCCATACTCGCTAGGGAATTCTGGGAGTTGAAGTCCACAAGTCTTTAAAGTCGCCATGTTTGGAGCCCACTGCTTCACAGACTAGCGAATTGTAGTAGACAGAGGGAACGCTCTTGTCATGGGTTAAATGTCTTAGGTTACAAGTCAGGCCACCTGCCCCATGTCATCTTTCTCATTTCTCATCTTCCCTACTACCTTCTCCTATTGGTATCTTATGTTTTATCACTTGCGGTTTGCATCTTATGATTAATGATTTAACTATGATTTAGGATCTATGTCCTATCGTTGTTGTTGTATGTAGGTACACTCAGAGTTTATGCACCGGAGACAAATAGAGACAGACAGACAGACAGACAGACAGACAGGAAGGAAGGAAGGAAGGAAGGAGAAAGAAAGAAAGAAAGAAAGAAAGAAAGAAAGAAAGAAAGAAAGA